>OZ024799.1:35781735-36143609 GCA_964017045.1 Omphiscola glabra
ATTTATTGGCTAGTATATTGCTATCATATACAATGCTAAGTTCGTGTCATTTGTTGATGAAACTGGGAGTGGGGAAGGGGGAAGGAGATTTTTACACCCAGCTTTTCCTTGGCATGGTCCTGATTATCCGCACTGTGAATTTTGGGCATTGAAAGTGATGAATTGAGGAAATTTGACTTTAATTAACTTTGCTTTTGACAATTGTACTCTAATATGAGCAAGTTTAAAATTTAATTTTAGCCTTGATGTGAGTAGCCCTGATTCAATCATTAGTTTTCTTTTAATTAAAATAATTTCTGAAAGAGACTGTTTAATGATAAGTAATGTTTAGTGACGCACTTTCACGTGGACACCACTATCTTAAAAAAATACATCCAGGTAATAAAATTTAAATTTTTTGAATAACTGATTATATATAATTCAAATACATAACAGTGCAATATAATAACAACTGTGTACGTAAGTGCAACCAAGTTTTTAATTTACTAGTTTAATTTTTATATCTTAAATAGCTTGAAAAATATATTTTTTATTTATATTCTTTTATTTATTATCAGTAGGGCTGTCGCGTCTAGGCCTTGCAACTCCTATGAATGCAGAGAGCCTCAGATATTTAAGGGACTCAAAATTGTGATGGCTCTTCTTGCCAGAGTAAGTTGTAGAACGGAAAATTCATTGATTTTTTTTAAACCATTCTGTATATCAATGAGTCACTTATATGTTGCTTTTTATTATGTGCTTATGGGCTGACTTTTGTGTTGGTGATTTTATTGTTAGTGTTGTGTATACTGTTGTTAGGAAATATCATATGAACCGAAACCACTCGGCAGGTCCCAAGTCACCGTTGAGGTTAAATGGAAACATTTAGGAATACCCATACATTCGATACTCAACAAATTTGACTCATGCGCATGACTGTTGGCCCGTTACACCGAAAAGCTTGAGAATCACTGTCATAGACACAGAGGCGTAGCTAGAGTGTTGGCGTCCGGGGACAAGATTCGCTCCCGGGGACGAGATTCATTTTAAAGCGACCTCTTTTTCTTTTTTCAACTCTCAAACCCATTATTTTCATCAATAAAATAATACCAAAGCACATTTTGGCGGCACCTAACTAGCTGGCGCCCGGGTACATCTGTACCCCCCTGCCCCCCCTTACGCTGCGCCTCTGCATAGACATCATACAAAGTTAACAGCTGTCTACGGACAGAGTGTTCTTGAAGAGGTCGCTTTAGAGTTATTTAGTTATAAATTATTCCCCCCCCCCCCGGGGCTCTAGTCGGCATGTCCGTCCCATAAAGGGCATGTCGATAAAGAGGCGTTTGCCACGAACCCCCTGAAACGTTACCCGGGGGACATGATCACCGTGTAGGGGACCCGCGCCGAAAGGCAAAGGTAACGCACGGAAACTGCGTTAGATCGAGCACGGCTGCATGGTTCCCTACCAAGTGCAGTCGAAAATAACGTAGAAACAGGTTGGGATATGATTACAGTTGCCGCATGGATATGAGGCGAAGGCGTGTGGCGACCCTAGCCGATGATTCCAAATATGCAGACTTGAGGGTACTGCTCCTAGGCAACCTCTCTTTTTATCACTTCCCGGCTGCGGTGTGAATAAGTCATGCAGCAGAAAACCACGTAAACCCTATTAGAGGGCGTCTGTTAACACCTACGAGTCCCCCCGGGGTGGGAAGGGGGGGCTTTAGAGACGTAAATTGTATCCACCCCAGCCCAAGGAAGTCCGGCCCGGTTGCTGTGTAAGCATCACCCCGGCTGGCCAGGCGTCCCTTCTCTGATGCGGCCTCACTCGCATAGTCAATCGAGTGGAAGGGTGGGTGGGGCCATCTCAGGGGCGGGGAGCCCTCGGCATGCCGCTTCGCGGCCTGACTGGAATAAAGACCACTGGGGGAGTGGTTGAATGCCAGTTGGGGGCGGTGGAGGTGTGCTGGGGAAGACCTTATGAGCCTTGGCTCGATGGTCTGCTGATTTTCTTAAGTAAGTTAGTTAGTTATAAATTATTTGATATTTACATAATGGGAGCAGCTCCAGAGTCTTTGATTTCAATGATGAGAACGTAATTGTCCAGAGTTTCTCGGTCCAGCTGGGACAGCACAGTAATCTGACCACTGGAGTCTATGGCGAAGGCGTTGTTGGTATTCCCGGCTGTGGAGTTTTAAAAAGGCGTATAACATATTAATATAACTTTATACAATAAACATAATGCATGTCAACTATATTAAATAAATGTAATAAATTAGCACATTAAATACCAGTATTAAATAATTTATATTAAATACCCGTGTTACATAACTATATTGAATAGCTGTACTGAATAACTATATTAAACAACTATATTAAATAATTATATGAAATAACTGTATTAAATAACGGAATTAAATAGCTAGTCTATATTAAATAACTGTGTTAAAAAACTATATTAAATAACTGTATTAAATAACTATATGAAATAATTGTTTTAAATAGCTATAACAACAAATTATATTAAATAACTATATTAAATAAATATTTAAACAATATCAGAGTTAAATGCTTTGTAGATGTGTAAGATATATAATTTTATTTCATTTGTTAAAATTTGCCAGTTTATATTTTTATTTCTTCCTTATAATTATCCATATTATAACGCCTAATTCCAAGATTGGACTTTAAATAATGAATAGAGCAAAGGTTAGGCTATAAATAACCTGTACATACATTTTATCGTGTAAGCAAGGACACCTTCTGCTCCCAGGTCTAGGTCTAAGCCTTTAATTTCTGCAACAGATGTTCCAATGGCTTTGTCTTCGAGGACCTGTTCAGTGGCAAAAAATTTAATTTTACTAAATCATTTAGAATATTAACAGTTCAAAGACCGTCAACAGCTCTACCTTGTCAGAATATTTAAAATTACTCTTCTACTAAAAGACCAGGCAACTCAAACAAAAACCGATGTTCTCATTTAACTGATAGCTGATGGTCTCATTTAAATGATATCTTATGGTCTCAGTTAACTGATAGCTGATGGTCTCTGTTATGAGGGATGACGTGTTTTGATACACGCATAGCCCGCCTTCTACGTGCATGACCTCTTTCAGTCGAAGCCGTGTTGGGGGCGGCTAGAAAAATATCACTTTGTTGACATATTAGCTACTATCTTCCGTTTCTATCGAACATGATAGAATGATCTCGAGAATGTGGGAAGAAGTAAGACTGCGTATTCCATTTCGAGAATGATCATCTGAAACAGGATATAAAAGGGATAAGATTAAATGACAAAGGAGAATTTTCTTTTCCTTTACCACGAGATGTGCTGTGTCATTATGGGCTGTTTTTAGAACGAGCCATAGACAAAAGATAAGAGATTAAATTCTCCATTTATAACGGCCCGTAATAGTCTCATTTAAATGATAGATGGTCTCATTCAACTCATAGCTGATGGTCTCATTTAAATGATAGCTGATGGTCTCATTTAAATGATAGCTGATGGTCTCTTTTAAATTATAGCTGATGGTGTCATTTATCTGATATCTGATGGTCTCATTTAACTGATATCTGATGATCTCATTTAAATGATAGCTGATGGTCTCATTTAACTGATAGCTGATGGTCTCATTTAACTGATACCCGATGGTCTCATGTATCTAATAGCTGATGGTCTCATTTATCTGATAGATGATGGTCTCATTTAACTTATAGCTGATGGTCTCTTTTAACGTGTAGCTGATGGTCTCATTTATATTAAAGCCGATGGTCTCATTTAACTGATAGCTGATGGTCTCATTTAACTGATAGCCGATGGTCTCATTTAAATGATAGCCGATGGTCTGTTAAGTGCGCGTGAAGACAAGAACACTTTTAACCATGCTGAATTTCAAAAGTGTTTATCATCTGAAGGACATATAAGCACAAATAAGAACTTATAAGATAAAATATCTGAAGGTCATATAAGCACGAATAAAAACTAATAAGATAAAATATGGTCAGAAATTAAAATCAAGGAAATTCAAAGAAGTAAGGCGGCTACTCACCGATACAGGTGAAGGGGTTTGAGAATCTATGGTAGGTGCAAAGTCGTTGGCAGCCATTATACTGACTGTAAGTGAGGTTGTGCCTGTCAACTCTGGACTGCCTCCATCTTTCACAATGAGCTAAAAATCGCAAACAGTTTTATATTATTGGCCTTGGAGAGTAGGGGCTAAATGGTTGATTTTAAACTTCTCCAGACAAAAAAAATAATATAGGAACGAATGTGCTAGTAGCTACATTATATTCCGTACACATGCACTTACTTGCAATCATCAAGAAATTTGCAAACACAATGAGAACTAAAAGCTCTTTAAAAAAGACATCGGGTTTCTTATAAAAAATTCCTATCACACTGTGTGGTGCATTGGGATTCTTTTGGTTTCATACTCTGTGGTGCATTGGGCAAATGTTGAATTCATACTGTGTGGTGCTTTGGGCAACTGTTGGTTTCATACTCTGTGGTGCATTGGGCAACTGTTGGTTTCATACTGTGTGGTGCATTGGGCAACTGTTGGTTTCATACTCTGTGGTGCATTGGGCAACTGTTGGTTTCATACTCTGTGGTGCATTGGGCAACTGTTGGTTTCATACTCTGTGGTGCATTGGGCAACTGTTGGTTTCATACTGTGTGGTGCATTGGGATACTGTTGGTTTCATACTCTATGATGCATTGGGCAAATGTTTGTTTCATACTCTGTGGTGCATTGGGCAACTGTTGGTTTCATACTCTGTGGTGCATTGGGCAACTGTTGATTTCATACTCTGTGGTGCATTGGCCAACTCTTGATTTCATACTCCGTGGTGCATTGGCCACTATTGGCCAACTGTTGATTTCATACTCCGTGGTGCATTGGGCAACTCTTGATTTCATACTCCGTGGTGCATTGGCCAACTCTTGATTTCATACTCTGTGGTGCATTGGCCAACTCTTGATTTCATACTCCATGGTGCATTGGCCACTATTGGCCAACTGTTGATTTCATACTCCGTGGTGCATTGGGCAACTGTTGGTTTCATTCTCCGTGGTGCAATGGGCAACTGTTGGTTTTCGTATTTACCACTTCTAAAGTGAAACGCGTTAAATCAAGAATTTTATTCATTTTACAGACAGGGCCTAACCAAAAAATCCTATTCAAATTCAATTATTAAAAAATAATAAAATATGTACGTACTTCAAGGATGTGAACAGCACTGGTTCCCGCCGTATCAAGATCCAGCACTTTGTTCAGTTTTAACTGCCCTATATTTGTTGCATCAAACACCCAGTCGCCGACTGAAACGCGAGTAACACAATTATCATTTAATACCACTCTCTGTGTGAAAAGTTATAAGCTCGTGCCTCTTGTTACACGTTACTAAAAAACAAAATCAATGTAATAAATACTTTAAAATCTTTTACAATCATTAGTGATTTAACAGCACATTAAAAGAAGGAACCAAGTGATAAGTCTCTCACGTGGACAAAGTGGGAAAGGGGGCTAAATGCAGACAAAGCTTAGTAAAATGTGGGATATTTAATTTTATATCTAAAATGGTCGCAAGAACTCGTTACATTTTCCAATATAAAAGAACAGAAGTTGACTTTAAATCTAAGGAAATTTTAGTGACTAATATTCTTCTACGTACCAAGTGTTCCGCCCAGTTTGACACCACTAACACTGTACACGAATGTCGTAGTACCAGAGTCGGCATCACTGGCTGACACCTGATGAAAGCGGCAGAGAACGTTGTGTGCCAGGTTATGGTATTATTTACCAAATGAATGACTAACAATAACCTGTGACGGTCTATAGCCGTGGTTCTCAACCTTCATAATGCCGCGACCCTTTAATACATTTCCTCATGTTGTGGCGACCCCCACCAACAAAATTATTTTTCTTTCTACTTCATAACTGTAGAGTATGTGAGTTTTCAGATGGTCTTAGGCGACCCCTGGGAAAGGGTCGCGCGACCCCCAAAGTGGTCGCGACCCACAGGTTGAGAACCGCTGTTATATAGGATATTAATAACATTTCTTGCTATTTCGTACAACAAAGCAAGTCTTTAGTCAACCTTGTTTTACCCTATATCGACTTAGTGATAATGATATAACTGACACTGTCACTCGTTTCCGGGATAGTTATTAAGTGTCTACCTGTAACCTGTTTTATGCTATAATGACTTACAGTGATAATGACATCACAGACCATGGCACTGGTTTCATGGGCAGTTCTCAAGTGTCTACCTGTAACCTGTTTTACGCTATATTGACTTACAGTGATAATGACATAACCGACAATGGCACTGGTTTCAAGGAAAGTTCTCAGCGTCTCTACCTGTAACCTGTTTTACGCTATATTGACTTACAGTGATAATGACATAACCGACACTGGCACTGGTTTCAAGGAAGGTTCTCACAGAGTACGGGGTGGAGAGGAACACCGGGGCGTTGTCGTTGACGTTGACGATGTCGACCTCCACTGTTTCGGTGATGACGTGCAGTCCAGTGTCGCCATCTGTAGCCTACAAGAGACACACACGACACAAACGCTATAAACCAATATTTTATTGGTGTTCAAACACAGGGAAGTCAAGTTATTAACACTTTAAACTGATGATTGAATTTGAGCCGTTGCCATACGTTTTAGGACTCATAAACTGTCCCAATTATTTACCGAAGCTGAGCCTTCCTGTACACCATTTCATTTAACGACCAGTATTAAATTCTAAGTATTTCGTATTGTGTAAAGTGACACAAAATATTTTTTTTTTTTAAAGTCTGTCTTCTCGAACCACCGTGCTATTTTTCTTTGGCTTATAAACTTTAAAAAACTTTTTTTTAAAATTATTATTATTTTTTTTTAAATTATAGTTCTATGAGAACCTTAAATTTTGTGTTAAGTTCGTTATATATATATAAATAATTTCTTTTTTTTTTAATTTCTTTTCATTTCAGTTTTTAAAAAAAAAATATTTCTTCTCTTTATTTCTTCATTGATTGATTGATTTTTTTTTTTTTTAAATTCTTTTTGGCCAGTTAAAACTGTAACACGATTCATTATAGCATCAAAATTAATCAACACAAAGATATCGTGTACCTTAATAGTGAAGGTGTATTTGGAATCACCATTGTCCCTGTCCAGTTTACTTAGAGTGGTTACGGTTCCTGAGATTGCGTCAACACTGAACAAACCCGTGACTGTGCCTGACACTGTGCATAGAGCAGACACAACATTGAAGTGGAGATGTGTGCGTGGATTGAAGTTTGGGATGGGTGCATAAGTTGGTGTGTGGGCGGATGAGTGGGTGTTAAAGTTGGTGGATGAGTGGATGTTTAGGTTGGTGTTTGGGTTGATGAGTGGGTGTTTTGGTTGGTGTTTGGGTTGATGAGTGGATGTTTAAGTTTTTTTTTTGGTGGATGAGTGGGTGTTTAGGTTGGTGTTTGGGTGGATGAGTGGGTTTTTAGGTTGGTGTTTGGGTGGATGAGTGGGTGTTGAGGTTGGTGTTTGGGTGGATGAGTGGGTGTTTAGGTTGGTGTTTGGGTGGAAGAGTGGGTGTTTAGGTTGGTGTTTGGGTGGAAGAGTGGGTGTTTATGTTGGTGTTTGGGTGGATTAGTGGGTGTTTAGGTTGGTGTTTGGGTGGATGAGTGGGTGTTTATGTTGGTGTTTGGGTGGATGAGTGGGTGTTTAGGTTGGTGTTTGGGTGGATGAATGGATGTTTAGGTTGGTGTTTGGGTGGATGAGTAGGTGTTTAAGTTGGTGTTTTGGTGGATGAGTGGGAAAGTAATATATTTTTTTTGGCATGAAATTACAGCCACTTAATTTATTGTTAAGATACAACACTGCAGAAAGTGATGATACAACACTGTAGGAATTGATGATACAAAACTGCAGGAAGGGATGATACAAAACTGCAGGAAGGGCTACCCGTTGATATTCATGGCTAACCATTGATATGCATGAATGCCCCTCGATATACATTGCTACCTCATATGGCTAGATGTCGAGTCACGTGACTTTTGGTCCTTAGAGATCAACCTCAACATTTACGATTTACAATCAGCGCATCCCACCAAAACAATATGATTCTTTGTTATAAGTCTGGTTTCTGTTTCCTACACAGCAGAGACTTACCATCGCCCTGGACATCTGTAACAGAGTAGGTCAGTGTGCCTCCTAGGTCCTTGTCGTTGTCAGTGGCAGACATCGTAAAGAGAAGAGTTCCAACAGAAATGCTTTCGGGAAAACTGTAGGTCGTTAAAACCGAAGTGGACCAGACTGGAAAGTTGTCATTGACCGGTGTGATCTGGATTAGGTAAAGACATGCAGAGAGAAAGGAGCAAACATAAAATTTAAAAAAAAATTGTGGAATGGTTGGAGCGAATACACTGTTGATTTGTTTTATTTAATTAATGTATGTTAATTTTTACGTTTATGATTATGTTTGTTAAATTGTATGTACAACGTGGTGAGCCCAGCCCTAGGCTGGGTTACCACGCTTTATAAAACTACTACTACAACTAATAATAATAATAATAATAATATCAAAAGTTCAGCGTAAATAAGTTAAATGATAACTTAAGAGAGTTCTAAAACAGTCATCAATTGTTTGAAATGTTATGGTCTTCAATTTGCCATTACATTTTTAAAATGCATATCTTGCGTGTATTTAAATTAATAAGGGGTGTTCTTCAATCAAATAAAAAGTAGTTAACATGGATGTCTTTGCCGCCGTAGTGCAAAGAGTTTTACAACGCAAAATGCCATGACGGTTTGCTTGAAACGCTGCAGCACAAGAATGGAGAAGTTAAATCAAACAACACCTAAACACTAAGATTTTCTTATAAATCCTATTTAAAACTCAACACCAAGCGATGGATGGTTGGGGCTGAACATTTGACAACACATGCATTCAAGTAACGCACTTTATAAGGATCCCTACCAGTGCTCCTCTCACTAAGGATCGCAAACGCTTTTTATTTTCCATGCCCCTGAACTTGATTAATATTCTAATGACGCACCCGCTTTTACACAGCAGATGTATTTCATCAACTTTTACACAGCAGATTTATTTCATCAACTTTTACACAGCAGATTGATTTCATCAACTTTTACACAGCAGATTTATTTCATCAACTTATACACAGCAGATTGATTTCATCAACTTTTACACAGAAGATTGATTTCATCAAATATTTCAGCCAAAAAATTTAAAAAGGAAACATTACGCACCAAACGCACTTGTTTGTATTTTTGAAAAAAAAAGAATCTCATTTGGCGCAGTTATCGGGATTTTCCAAGAATCTGATTTGGCGCAGTTATCGGGATTTTCCAAGAATCTCATTTGGCACAGTTATCGGGATTTTCCAAGAGTCTCATTTGGCGCAGTTATCGGGATTTTCCAAGAATCTCATTTGGCGCAGTTATCGGGATTTTCCAAGAATCTCATTTGGCACAGTTATCGGGATTTTCCAAGAATCTCATTTGGCGCAGTTATCGGGATTTTCCAAGAATCTCATTTGGCGCAGTTATCGGGATTTTCCAAGAATCTCATTTGGCGCAGTTATCGGGATTTTCCAAGAATCTCATTTGGCGCAGTTATCGGGATTTTCCAAGAATCTCATTTGGCGCAGTTATCGGGATTTTCCAAGAATCTCATTTGGCGCAGTTATCGGGATTTTCCAAGAATCTCATTTGGCACAGTTATCGGGATTTTCCTTCATGTTCCTTTTGGGGGTTGTGGGCTGAAAATTTTGAAAGAAAGTGTTGTCATCGGCAACGAGTCTATGTGCCAAGTTTCAGCTTTGATAGGTTGGCGGGAAGTGGGTCAATAAGCCATCCGAAGATTTTGTCAGCGATTCTAACACCCAGCCAGCCAGCCAGCCACACACAAACAAAAGTGAAGTTAATGTGAAGGATTTAAAAAGACGAACTTACAGAAACGATGACCGTCACAGTAACAGACTGTCCAGCACCGGCCTTGTCAGCAACAATAATTTGGAGCGTTTCTGACTGCTTAGTCTCATAATCTACAGCAGTTGTTACACTGATCAATCCAGATGTAGGATTCAAACTGTCATATGAGGAAACAAGAAACACAGTCTCCTACTATATATTTGTCAAAATGACATCTTAGTAAGAATTGATTATAACTATTATTTATATATATTCATTCATGCGCAATGCATTTTAAGAAATTTAAAATTCTTTTCTTTTTTTCTTTCTTTTTTTTTTTTTTTTTTTTTTTTGATTTTTTTCTTCAATTTTTAGTATTAAAATTAAAATTTTTAAATTATCAACTAATCGAACAACCCCAAAAACTAAATTTTCGTAAAAATTCTTGATATATCATTTTGTGTGACGTGGCGATTCATACAGTTCTTAAGAAATCATTGCGTCATATTTCCTTTATGTTTCCCTTGAAAAACTGGGAAAATGAGCTTAAGGGGTTGGGCGTGCGATTGAACATTTTTTAGAATATGTCGTCATCGGGAAAAAAGCTATGTGCCAAGTTTAAGCTCGATAGTTTGACGGGAAGTGGGTCAATTAGACGTCCTAAAATGTTGCCATCCAAGCAGATGCGAACAAAAGCGAAGTTGATAGAAAAGATTTGTTTAGCAAATTCCGGTTTCGGTGACTTAACTCTTTAACCTACGCATTAAAGTAAATAACACCTAACCCCTTCCGAACCACCCCTCCCAAAATCCAACAGCTCTCGCATGAGGTCCACGAGGTCCCCTGCCCACCCTTCTCTGAACGCGGAAGAAGGGATCTACATTTGTCAAATGAGCGAGAGGGTCACAAGTGACCCCCCCAAAAAAAATCATGCTACAAAGTTACAAACGCCCAGGAATTTGTGAGTACCACATTACATGGTGTTAGTATAAAGTAATATAGTACCACATGGTGTTAATATAAAGTATTTTAAAGTAATTTAAGTCTTGAACCTCCTGCAGCACGACGAACTTTAAACCAAACAAACCTAAATGTAGTGGCGTCACCAATAAACAATGTGTAATGTAAGACGTTGTTGTCATTCAGGGAACTGTCCCCATCGCTGCAGGTCAAGGTGTACTGTGTGCCTGAAATGATGATAAAAATATAAAAGTAACCTGCAAATAGCTTTAGTTTTCATGTGTTAAATATGACGACACTTTTTGTAATCTAGCTGATTTTCTTCCACTGCACCCCCTCCTGGTTCTTCTTCCAGTCACACCTTTGCTAAGTACCCGCAACTGCCCCAGCTGTTAACTTAGTTCTTAGGGGCAGCTAACAGGAGCAGGTCAAAGTAGCAGCTAACATGAGCAGGTAACAGTAGGCGCTAATAGGAGGCGCTAACAGGAGCAGGTAGCAGAAGCAGGTAACAGGTACAGGTAACGGGAACCGCTAACAGGGACAGCTAACAGGTGAAGCAATCAGGTGAAGCTAACAGGTGAAGCTAACAGGGGCAGCTAACAGGAGCAGGTAACAGCGCTCTAATGATTGCTTCCTACAATAACAATATTTGAATATTTCATATCCCACCTGTGGTTTCCTCCACTAGGGACGTATAGATGACCATGGGGCTGCACCTAGGCGCATGGTCGTTGATGTCCACAACAGTTAAAGTGAGAGTCGCTGTGGCCGAGGTGGTACTGTCAGACACTAAAGAGGAAATAGGATGTAATCATTAATTTTATAAGATTATATCGTTGTATCCCCAGGCATTGAGGAAAAGTTCGAACATTCTGTCAACTCATTCCTGGTATGATCAACACCACTAATCAACAGTATGTGATCATTAACACTATGTGATCATTAACGCTATGTGATCATTAACGCTATGTGATCATTAACACTATGAGATCATTAACACTATGTGATCATTAACACTATGTGAACATTAACACTATGTGAACATTAACACTATGTGATCATTAACACTGTGATCATTAACGCTATGTGATCATTAACGCTATGTGATCATTAACACTATGAGATCATTAACACTATGTGATCATTAACACTATGTGATCATTAACACTATGAGATCATTAACACTATGTGATCATTAACACTATGTGAACATTAACACTATGTGATCATTAACATTATGTGAACATTAACACTATGTGAACATTAACGCTATGTGATCATTAACGCTATGTGATCATTAACACTATGTGATCATTAACGCTATGTGATCATTAACGCTATGTGAACATTAACACTATGTGATCATTAACGCTATGTGATCATTAACACTATGAGATCATTAACACTATGAGATCATTAACACTATGTGATCATTAACACTATGTGATCATTAACGCTATGTCATCATTAACGCTATGTGATCATTAACACTATGAGATCATTAACACTATGTGATCATTAACACTATGTGAAAATTAACACTATGTGAACATTAACACTATGTGATCATTAACACTGTGATCATTAACGCTATGTGATCATTAACGCTATGTGATCATTAACACTATGAGATCATTAACACTATGTGATCATTAACACTATGTGAACATTAACACTATGTGATCATTAACACTATGTGATCATTAACACTGTGATCATTAACACTATGTACGTTTAAATAATTGAAATGTTTACTTCTCAACCGGAATGACGCGCGACTATTTAAATACCTTTAACTTAATCTATGTTGAACAACGTTCTATGTTCTACTTTATATGCTCTATGTTCTATGCTTTTGATTTTCTTCATTACATAGAAAAAGATAAGTAAATTTCAAAAATCAATATGTCAATTAAATTTATGTAAGTATTGATCAACTATAATTCTATCCTTTGCTTGTGTTCAAATAGATTGAGTTTTATTACGCCAAACGCTCACTTACTTGAATAATTGAAAAGAAAAAAACGTTAACACGAAGCAGTGGCGTAGCGAGCTTAACTCGCGCCCGGGGCACAATACCTTTTTAGCGCGCCCCCCCCTAATCGAAAACCATACAATATTATAGTAAAATATACCATTTGGCGCCCATTTGTGAGTAGCGCCCGGGGCATGATGCCCCCCTTGCCCCCCTCACTACGCCACTGACACGAAGTTATTGTATCATGTATAAAAGTAATAGCTGGTCAATTATATCATCCATTATCTCTAATCCTGGTTGATGCAACATTCTCCTACCTGACAGTATAGGGTAGTACACTACATTTGGATTGGGGCCTGTATCAATTTTAGAAACGAGAGTCACCAACAGCGTGGACTGGTCAATGGCAAAGTGGGAAGCGTCTGAACCTGGTTTAGAGAAAACACAGACACTAAAATGTCAGCTGACATGTTCCAGAGTAAAATTAATGCACACGTGATATCAAGGTTAGTGACAAGGGCGTTTGAGAGTTCAGCTATTCTATATCACTACCCTTCTCGTTATCATTGCCCTTCTCGTTATCATTGCCCTTCTCGTTATCATTGCCCTTCTCATTATCATTACCCTTCTCGTTATCATTACCCTTCTCGTTATCATTGCCCTTCTCGTTATCATTGCCCTTCTCGTTATCATTGCCCTTCTCGTTATCATTGCCCTTCGCGTTATCATTGCCCTTCTCGTTATCATTGCCCTTCTCGTTACCATTGCTCTTCTCGTTATCATTGCCCTTCTCGTTATCATTGCCCTTCTCGTTATCATTGCCCTTCTCGTTTGAAGGTAAGTACACAAATACATGTCACTCAGGCAATGTAAAGAAAGATGTCGTTACATGAGCTCATCACGTTTTCTGTGTACATTTTATAACACTATTGCTAAACTTGACCCAGATTATGTCACACTAGTGCTAAATTTAACTCTGATTATGTAAAACTATTGCTAAATTTGACCCAAATTATGTAACACTCTCGCTAAACTTTACTAAGATTATATAAAACTATTGCTAAACTTGACCCAGATTATGTCACACTAGTGCTAAATTTAACTCTGATTATGTAAAACTATTGCTAAATTTGACCCAAATTATGTAACACTCTCGCTAAACTTTACTAAGATTATATAAAACTATTGCTAAACTTGACCCAGATTATGTAAGACCAATGCTAAAATTGACCCAGATTATGTAAGACCAATGCTAAAATTGACCCAGATTATGCAACACTATAGCAAAACTTAACTCCGATTATTTAAAACTTGCTAAACTTCACCCAAATTTCGTAACGACATTTATAAACTTGACCTAGATTATGTAAAACTGTTGCTAAACCAGACCAAAATTATGTAACATTATCGCTAAACTTTACTCCCATTGCATAAAAGTATCCGTTAACTTTATCCAGATTATGTAACACTATCGCTAAACTTTTCCCAAAATTTGCGACTCAGACAAACAACACACACAGACAAAAGGAAAAACAAAAAGGGGGTGGGGGGGACAAGATATTCACCATTATTTTTGGAGAAACTTTCTACAATTAAAGTTTGTTTCCAACATGGGTCCATTTTGTGGCCGGTTATTACTGCTTACCATGTTTGCACCTACATAGACTGACCGGTGCAGCAAGGTGCCTGGGGTGGGTAAATCCCATACGGATTGCACTAACCCTAACCTTGGCTGTGAAACTACATAGCCTATTATTAACAAGTATCCATCTCTAGAATGTTTCGTTTCTTTTAAACTTCCTTTCATTTTAACTTGACCTGATCGTATGGAATTAATTCAGATCTTTGAGTGCTTTGACAGCCACCACTACCTCCACCCCAAGCCCTTTTTTTTCTTCTTATTTTCCCCTCCAGCCAGAAGTGAATCACTGCGCTGTGCTGGTAAACTATTCAGATTTTAGACGGGCGGTTTCGTCAAAGAAAATATAGCGAGAATGGATTGGGCTGAGTTTCTTTCAGTGTATTTTTTTCAACAAAATCAGAAATCACATGTTGTCACTATACATTTTTTAATATTTACCTGAGCAACGTTCAGGTAACAAGGAATGTCCTCTACTCACCCAGGAAGCTGTAGGTCAGGACGTCGCCATCCGAATCAGTGGCAGAGAAGACAAAGTCGACGGTTGTACCTGCTGGCTTCTCTTCGTCCATGGTGACATCGCCTGTAGTAACACTTAAGGTCGGGGCTGTGCATTTGGAGAATCATACAAAAATACACTGAAGACTCTTTGTGAATGTGTTTCCACTGGTTATCAAATTGAAAACAAGTAAATTTATACCGAGCGGCATACTTAAGTGTGTCCGTCTCGTTACAGCTGTTGTAGTCTATATCACATGTAATTTTAGAACTGATTTTAAACATGTAACATTATTTATTACTTAGTTTTACGGAATTTAGATTAAAAGCGTGTTCCTAAAACATATGTTTGAGGGAGTTTTTTTATTTTTTTAAAAATTTAAAGTTGTAAATATTTGTCACTAATTTATTTAATTGAGTTAACAAATTCTAGGTGTAAGCCTCGAACGTGCAAATGAAAAAACCAAACCTATGAAGGAAGTAGTTACTAATAGACATCAATAAGAATAAGACATTAAATACGGATATAACTACCGTAGGAAACTGCTTTTGTACAAATACCGTACATTTTTATAGCTGTGGTAGGACACTGCTTTTGTACAAATACCGTACATTTTTATAGCTGTGGTAGGACACTGCTTTTGTACAAATACCGTACATTTTTATAACTCTGTTAGGACACTGCTTTTGTACAAATACCGCACATTTTTATAGCTCTCGTAGGAAACTGCTTTTGTACAAATACCGTACATTTGTTATAGCTCTGGTAGGACACTGCTTTTGGATAAATTTTAATACCGTACATTTTTTATAGCTCTGGTAGGGCACTGCTTTTGTACAAATACCGTACATTTTATAGCTCTTGTAGGACACTGATTTTGTACAAATATCGTACATTTTTTAAAGTTCTAGTAGGACCTTTCTTTTCTACCACTACCGTATACGATGGGTTATAAAAGTGTCTGTCAGATTTTCCTCTTTCCATTTTTGGTCCTACCCCCTTGTAATCAAGAGGGGTTGCAATAGCTGGACTTTTGCTTAAAAATTGTTGCACTAATGTTGGACAATTACTGGAAAATTGCAGTACTATTACTGGAGTTGTCAAACAAATAAATTACATTTCGTTTCATTATCTTTCGAAAAATCTGAAATTTTTGTGTAACGCTCATTTTTAAGGTGAGTTCATATAAGCATTTGAGGTGAAAAAAAAACAGTTACATATAAGAAATGTACGTTAATGAATTTGAATTCGTTTTGTCCTCCAAACCAGTGGTATACTGAACGGGGCCTAGGCAGGGACGTCATTTGAGTATGGCAGGGGGCATCTGCAGCCCCCCCCCCCCCGAATATACAGGTTTTATTTAATTTGCTATGTACTGTGGCGCCTCCAGTAATAAACAACTTAACAAGCCCGGCCAAGTTTTGGTTTTGCCCCCCACCCCCTGAAAAAACACTAAAATGGCGACTCTGGTCCTAGGCCCATAACGCCTGAAGCTAAGGGCGTGAAAAAGGTCATCATTGATGCAAGTATATATTGTTAGTAAATTTCTAACATGTTGTATCGAAAAGGGGCGTAAACGCCCAGGTTTTATTCCAAAGGTAAATTTGACTAAAATGTAATTTGAATATATTTTTTTTAAAAACCAAACGAAATTTCCGCTACAAAATGCTGCCCGGGGATGTGTGGCCCTTTCACCCACTATAGATTTTCCAAAGTTTATGATGGCCCTACCTAACAATGTTTGAGAGACACCGTGCCAAACTGATTTTAAATTAACAGATTTTCGGTAAGGAATTGATGTAATATATTTTATCTAAAACCATCTTATTATACGACGGGGTCTAAAGTCTAAATGTAGTACACAGTGCAACACGTAGCCCTAATTTATCAGCATTTGCCTTTGAGCTACCCAGCTTTGCAGTTCACATTAAACATATTTCATTTCCGTTAGTCAAGTTTTTTTGGGGGGGTTAAACACTAAGTTTATAAACATGGTCATTCAGTGTCGTAGCAAAGGGGGGGGGGGTGACACCATGACTTTACGGCACCGGGTGACACCAACCTTTGCTACGCCCCTGGGGCTAGGGAGTCAGTCCTACACGCGTACAAAACAAATCCATGCATGCAGAATAGAATTTCAATGTGCAAAGCACGTGGTGTTTAGATTCAAATCTATTGAAGCCAAGGAGTGTCTCATGAATGCGACACTTGGTTGCAATGATATATTCTAACCCCCCCCCCCCTTTCCCCCCCCCCCCCCCCCCCCCCCCGCTGTAGTGTTGCTATTCACTTCCTTTCACAGAAAACAAATCTCAAACATGTTCGAACATAAACAAGCGATCTACTGGGTAATGACAAGTCCGCATTATCGCATTATATATTTGAAATGAATGAAAGGATGTAGCCCATTGCTGTCTTGGGATTAGCATGTAGCCCATTGCTTTCCTGGGAATTAGCATGTAGCTCATTACTCTCTTGGGATTAGCATGTAGCTCATTATTGTCTTGGGATTAGCAAGTAGCTTATTACTGTCTTGGGATTAGCAAGTAGCTCATTATTGTCTTGGGATTAGCATGTAGCTCATTGCTACCTCATGGATTATTAGCATATAGCTCATTACTGTCTTGGGATTAGCAAGTAGCTCATTGCTACCTCATGGATTATTAGCATGTAGCTCATTTCTGTCTTGTGCATTAGCATGTAGCTCATTGCTACCTCATGGATTATTAGCATGTAGCTCATTTCTGTCTTGTGGATTAGCATGTAGCTCATTTCTGTCTTGTGGATTAGCATGTAGCTCATTGCTACCTCATGGATTATTAGCATGTAGCTCATTTCTGTCTTGTGGATTAGCATGTAGGTCATCGCTCTCTCGAGATTTAATGGAGTGGCTCTCATGGCTCTACCGACCCCATTTTGTAAAGGAGAGATTCTTGATCCACGCTATGAGCACCCGTGGATTGCTTTACCGAAGAAGCTTCTCCATCCCCAATTATATAAACAACAATGTATTGTAAAAGATATTTAGATATACCAGTAACGATATCTCACCAAAAGAAGACATCGGTGTGATCCGGGGAGAAATATACAAGGGAAATAGCCCCTTGATAATATAGAAGGGAAATTGATCCTGAATTTTACGTCTGAAAGTATTTCTGGTTCTGGTAGGGTACGTTGCCGAATCCGTGTACTGGCATATGTGCATCGGTTGGGGATGCGACGGTGGTATTTTAACGGCTCCCAGCGGATGCCAGGGCAGTTTTGAAGCTCTCGATTGACGTCGAGTTGACGGCGGTATTGTCCAGGTGGCTCCAAGCGATGATTGTGCATGGGGAAAAATGATTGTTTATAATGGACTGTGTTACACCGAGGCACAATGAAGCATTTACTATTGTTCCAGATGTAATTGCTTATGGAGTTGTTAGAAGTGCAGTCAGTGTTTAGTGATCGTTTGGCTCTAATTAAGCGACCTATTTTCTTAATGCTATCGTTTGGAGGGTTCCATGTTTGGCCGGTTCCATGTTTTGACAGTTCCATGTTGGAAGGCTCCGTGTTTGGAAGTTCCACGTTTGGACGGTTCCATTCGACAATATTGGAGAAAACTTGTTGTACACTTTGAAATAAGGTGCAACTTGTTTTACACAAGTAAAAAAACGTGTTTTTCTATTTTATATCTTTGACTTAATGACATTTGAAATATTTAAGAAACTTGTAGACTAAAAATTTGAACCCTGTATTTGTTTTGTGTGCTAAGTAATGTCGGTGTACCGGGCTTGAAGCTCTAGACACTTCTCACTGAGGGCCCCAATTTCGTGTCCGCCCAATTATTAGTTTCGATACAAGCAAAAGACTTGTAAATGTATAGAGCAGACGAGGAAAACTATAGATTCTGACGTTTGAAAATCAATCTAAAGGCTCACTCTAAGCGTAAAAACAAAAGTGAAATTGTAAAATCAATTAAAAGTAAAAATGTTTAAAAACAATCTTTTCAAAAAGTTCCATTTTAAATTCTCAAAATCGCTAAAGACGTTAAATATTTTTTAGCCACGGATTGCGTACACAATCAGAACAGACGATCAGTTTTCATTACAAAGGGAAAACAGTCCTAGACCCCAATTCAAGTAATTGAGGAGGCTTTATGATCGTTCGCTTGATTCACCTTCCATCCATCCCCATGGAATTACATTGCCTGTTAAACCACTTCCTTCCATCCATTCATTCCCATGGCACTACAGCCCATGGAGGGCTTTTGCCTGTTAAACCACTTCCTTCCATCCATTCATTCCCGTGGCACTACAGCCCATGGAGGGCTTTTGCCTGTTAAACCACTTCCTTCCATCCATTCATTCCCATGGCACTAAAGCCCATGGAAGGATTTTGCCTGTTAAACCATTTCCTTCCATCAATTCATTCCCATGGCACTACAGCCTATGGAAGGATTTTGCCTGTTAAACCATTTCCTTCCATCTATCCATTCTCGTGGCAATGCAGCCCATAAAAATTCTTGCAATGGTCTTGTTGATAGGATAGCAAATGCTGTTATATTGCATAAACTTTTCACCCCAGAAATTAACATAATGTTTTTTAAACTACTTTAGCTGTTCGCAACCGAACAATACCGTCACTATGTACATATAGATTAGATGTTCGTTGTTTCCTGGGGGTCGGGCATTTTTGCCCGCCACTGTCGACCCTAAGCTACTGTTCTACAGTAATACCCAGAAATCAAGCCCTAGGGGCGTATCAGACTAACTATGTCGAATGGGCTTTGGTGATCGTTTAAAAAAACAACAACTTTATATAAACTTCGCTTTGGTTCGTGTTTTTCTGACTGGCAAAATCTTCTGACGGCTTATTGGCCCACTTCCGTGAACCTATCAAGCTGAAACTTGGCACATAGACTTGTTGTCAGCGACGTAACAGTCTATCACATTTTCTGCCCTAACCCCGAAAAAATCAGTTTTCCCTGTTTTTAGAGGGGAAAATGAAGGAAATATGATGACACTAATTGTCACTCCAGGATTGGCCTAGCGAGCCACACGTCGAAGTGTAGGACTACATAGCTACTCCATCGTCTCGTGAAGACGGAGGGATGCCATATACAATTACACACAATAAAAATCCTGATAACTGCGCTAAATGAGATTTTATTTTTTTAAGGTGCGTTTGGTGCGTAATATTTTTCCTATGCTTACTAGAATAGTTGGTGAAATAATTCTGCGGTGTAAAAGCGGGTGGGACTTTAGAATATTAATATAGTTCAGGGGCGTGACAAATATGTGCGGTTGCGAGTCTTGAGGGGAGGAGGGGGCATACTAATTGGGTTTCTTATAAAGTGCGTTAATTGAATGTATGTTATGTTAAATTTTCAGCCCCCGCCTCCATTGTTCGCCATAATATTTTATTAAGGATTTATAAGAAAAACGTTATTTTAAGCGGGGTTGAAACGTTATTTTAAGCGGGGTTGAAACGTTATTTTAAGCGGGGTTGAAACGTTATTTTAAGCGGGGTTGAAACGTTATTTTAAGCGGGGTTGAAACGTTATTTTAAGCGGGGTTGAAACGTTATTTTAAGCGGGGTTGAAACGTTATTTTAAGCGGAGTTGAAACGTTATTTTAAGCGGGGTTGAAACGTTATTTTAAGCGGGGTTGAAACGTTATTTTAAGTGGGGTTGAAACGTTATTTTAAGCGGGGTTGTTTCATTAAATCCTTTACATTAACTTCGATTTCGTTTGTGTGTTGTGGCAAAGTCTTCGGAACGTTAATTGTCCCACTTGGCGTCGTCCTGTCGAGCTGAAACTTGGCACATAGTCTCCATGCCGATGACAACACCTTCTTTCAAAATTTTCAGCCATACCCACCCCCCCCCCCCACACAGACAAAAAGGAGTTTTTTCTGTTCTTTAATGGGAAGAACATGATTGGTTCAATGGTTGCGTGTTTTGGAGCTGAGATGAATTGTGCAGCTGCTGCTATGTGCTTTGTATTTGTGACTCATGTGGGTAAAATTACATTTTTAGTCTGTAACGTTCGACATGCACCGAGTTTGATAAAAACCATTCGCATACCAAAAAATCAGTTGCTACAATCACATAAATGATAAATTACGTGCAAATACATAAATGCAAACAAAAATGCATCTAAAGTATCTATTTTTTTTTTTTAAAACGTTGTTTTTAAGAGTATGTATTTTGCAACGCGAATTGGGCTAAGACTCCCAGTGATATTTCGCTATGAACTTTTTAACAACTCAAATTCAGTAAAACATTCATTCGTTTTATTAAGTCTTTTTTGTTTCTTTGGTTTGGTTGTTTCTTAGCTTAGTTTCTCTGCAATATCTATGCAAAGAATTCTTGCAAAGAATTAAACAGGGATTAGCGTCTCCTTTTTTAAAACACTCTTGACGAGTTTATTAACTAGCCATAACAGCGTGTTTTGTTTTCGGCAGCCAACTTATTTGTAAGTTCTCTGCTGAAGCCAGAAAGCCATTTTATCATAAAATCAGCCATTAAATATAATATATAATCTCTTCTTAACGCTGTTACAAACTAACGCTGTTACAAACTAACGCTGTTACAAACTAACGCTTTTACTTTTACAAGCTAGCTCTGTTAAAAACTAACGCTGTTACATACTAGCTCTGTTACAAACTAACGCTGTTAAAAACTAGCTCTGTTACAAACTAACGCTGTTACAAACTAGCTCTGTTAAAAACTAACGCTGTTACAAACTAACGCTGTTACATACTAGCTCTGTTACAAACTAGCTCTGTTACAAACTAACGCTGTTACAAACTAGCTCTGTTACAAACTAACGCTGTTACAAACTAGCTCTGTTACAAACTAACTAGCGCTGTTACATACTGGCTCTGTTACAAACTAGCTCTGTTACAAACTAGCTATGTTACAAACTAACGCTGTTACAAACTAGCTCTGTTAAAAACTAGCTCTGTTACAAACTAGCTCTCTTACAAGCTAGCTCTGTTACAAACTAGCTATGTTACAAACTAACGCTGTTACAAACTAGCTCTGTTACAAACTAGCTATGTTACAAACTAGCTCTGTTACAAACTAGCTCTGTTTTAAACTAAAATTGAATTTGAGTTCAAGTAAAGTTAGGATAAATTCCTATATTTATTTACAAAACTACATATTACATATATTCATCATTCGGATTTATAAATCAAAATTTAGTTCGTTAGGAAACTGAGAATTGTTAGAACAAAATGAGTGCTGATCAATTTCCAACTTAAGGGGCGGCATATTTTGTTCTTGTTTACATTACAAAACATCCCAAAGCAGTGTTTGTCAACTTCCTAATGCCGCGACCCTTTACTTCAGTTTCTCATGTTGTGGTGACCCCCAATCATAAAATTATGTCCGTTGCTACTTCATAAATATTTGTTTTCCACGGTCCCTGTGTAAAGTTCGTTCCACCCCCAAAAAGGGGTCGCGACCCACAGGCTAAGAACCACTGTTCTTAAGCCAGCTCTGAAACAAATCATATGTCTGATGAAAACCAATGAAATAAATAAACAATATGTATAGAATAGGATCGTTGATATGCGTGTTTAAAAAAAAATCGCACTTGTCATATTACTCATATGAGTCATATACTTTGCAATATAGCTTTAATGTATAGTATAGCTGAACACAGACTGAACACAGACTGAACACGGGCTGAACACCGGCCCCTTAAAACAAAGATTGATTTCTGTCACACAAGAACACAATCTATCGCTACATAAAGTAGACCCCATACGTCGGGCCTAGAAATCATTATGTGAATACTTCAGGGATAAACACGGTCCACTGAACGGCGAACAAAGCAATGCTAAATCGTTCCATGCGTTGTAGTGACGCCACGCCCCCGGTCACCTGTTCAGTGAATAAACCCCCCTTAACTACTGTCCAGGTGTACAAGGCAAACGGCTGCAGGCGCTATGCCGACTTAGTAGATAGAGAAGAGAGAACCACAACCACACAAAACAGGAACTCCTCGTTGACTTACACCAGCTGAGAGCCATACCCTTAATCATCGTCTCACTGTCTTTAGGTTTTCCTCGTGGCCCAATTTAACATTTTACTTAGCTCCTAGGAGCCCCTTGCACATTCTTCTTAGCTCCTAGGCGCCATTTCAAATTCTACTTAGCTCCTAGGCGCCATTGCACATTCTACTTAGCTCCTAGACCCCCTTGCACATTCTACTTAGCTCCTAGGCCCCCTTGCACATTCTACTTAGCTCATAGGCGCCCTTGCACATTCTACATAGCTCCTAGGCCCCCTTGCACATTCTACTTAGCTCATAGGCGCCCTTCATTGCCATTAATATAAAAATACCGCTCTCTCTATATACATATTTTTTTCTCATATTTTACGTGGCCTTCAAAGAAATATTATGTTGCCTCTTTGGGGGCGGTGGCCCGATGGGGCGGGGGGGGGCGCTATGGCTTACGAGGTGAAACGCTGCGCTAATGAAATAAAGACCCTAAAATAAAAATTATTTAAATCCAAGTATAAATCTTTCCACATAGCGTCAATTATTTTGTAATCGAATTTTTCCCGAGGGTTGCGTAAAACAGGTGTGTACACGATTAAAATGTAACACTACAGCTGTCAGTTAACGACTGCACTGCGTTAGTCAGACTTGGGTATTGTAACCTGAACTCAAGCAGTTAGAGTAGCAAAAGCGATCCTGAATAAGATCAACTCACCTGCTGCTGATGCTAAATCGATAATCGCTGACGTCACCAATACACAAAACACTGTGAAAATCAAGGGGTTATCCGTGAACATTTTCCCGAATCTTAACGTCTTGACGTGTTTTGTGTTGTCCTCTCGTGTCATCTTTGACCCGTGGCGCTCATCATCCGCTCCACCAGGAGCCACTGTTGTCATCAATGAGTTCAAAATCTTTCTTGCAATCGGAGATTAAACTGAAAAATCTGCAATGAAATGTTATATGCGAGGATCACAATGACCGCAATGACCGCAATGATTACAATGATTACAATGATTACAATGACCGCAATGATTACAATGATCGCAATGATTACAATGATTACAATGACCGCAATGATTACAATGATTACAATGACTGCAATGATTACAATGATCGCAATGATTACAATGATCGCAATGATTACAATGACTGCAATGATTACAATGACTGCAATGATTACAATGATCGCAATGATTACAATGACCGCAATGATTACAATGATTACAATGACCGCAATGATTACAATGATTACAATGACTGCAATGATTACAATGATCGCAATGATTACGATGACCGCAATGATTACAATGATTACAATGATTGCAATGACCGCAATGATTACAATGATTACAATGACCGCAATGATTACAATGATCGCAATGATTACGATGACCGCAATGATTACAATGATTACAATGACCGCAATGATTACAATGATTACAATGATTACAATGACCGCAATGATTACAATGATTACAATGATCGCAATGATTACAATGATCGCAATGATTACAATGACCGCAATGATTACGATGACCGCAATGATTACAATGATTACAATGATTACAATGATTACAATGACCGCAATGATCGCAATGATTACAATGACCGCAATGATTACAATGATTACAATGATTACAATGATTACAATGACCGCAATGATCGCAATGATTACAATGACCGCAATGATTACAATGATTACAATGATTACAATGATTACAATGACCGCAATGATCGCAATGATTACAATGATTGCAATGATTACAATGACCGCAATGATTACAATGATTGCAATGATTACAATGGTCACGATGATCACAATGACGGCAGTGATCATTGACTTTATAACAAGATGCATTTCTTTAATAACACTTATCGGGAAGAAAACTGACAACAGAGATTTAAAAAATGAATTGCAAGAAAACAAATCCTTCAACTCCATGTTACAACAATTCATAAGCACACTAACATTGTTAAAGATTTTTTAAAAATCATTAACTGTTTAAGAATTCTTTTTAACATAAGCGAAATATTCACCAAAAAAATCATTAACTATTTAAGAATTATTTTTAACATAAACGAAATATTCACCAAAAAATCATTAACCATTTAAGAATTATTTTTAATATAAGCGAAAGATTCACCAAAAAATCATTAACTATCTAAGAATTCTTTTTAACATAAGTGAAATATTCACCAAAAAATCATTAACTATTTAAGAATTATTTTTAACATAAACGAAATATTCACCAAGTATAAATTAATCCGTAAAAACAACTCTTTAAAAATATAAGAAAAACACTAGTTCAAGTCCTTATGCGCTACTAAGACCGATAACTGGAGCCTTCGAACTGATCTCTGGGACCAATATTCACAACTGAACAAGAAATCTCCTCAGCGACGATTGATTTTCAAATATAGGTTGGGTATCAATTAAGGCGAGAATCACCCCCCCCCCCCAACCTTTTTCCTCCCCCCTCCTGCCTAAGCCAAATCACCGTGCCGAATAACGTGGTATGAAAGAGTGGCGTAATCGGAATGAGGTCATGCCCCTCTACTTACAGGGAAGGCAGCACACGGCTACCACGTGACTTACAGGCTTAAATATTGTGGTCTTTTAAATAACATTTAAGAACATTAATGTGCTTTCTTCTAAGTGGGGATTTATATAAGAACATGTGTTTTCTTCTAAGTGGGAATTTATATAAGAACATGTGCTTTCTTCTAAGTGGGGATTTATATAAGAACATGTGCTTTCTTCTAAGTGGGGATTTATATAAGAACAGGTGCTTTCTTCTAAGTGGGGATTTATATAAGAACATGTGTTTTCTTCTAAGTGGGGATTTATATAAGAACATGTGCTTTCTTCTAAGTGGGGATTTATATAAGAACATGTGCTTTCTTCTAAGTGGGGATTTATATAAGAACATGTGCTTTCTTCTAAGTGGGGATTTATATAAGAACATGTGCTTTCTTCTAAGTGGGGCTATATGTATCAATGGACGAATCAAATTATACTAATTATAATCCAAATAATTCCAAAATATTTTATGAATTAAACTCTTCTTTTCGTAAGTATTTTTTTAATTGAACACGGCTTGAAAATATTAATTACAAAAAAAAAAAAAAAAAAAAAAAAAAAAAAAAAAAAAAAAATTTTTTAGAGAAAAACTCAAGAAAATGGGATTAAATATTTATACAGAATATAGATAAATGAGACAAACTGCTCGTAACTAAGTGCAATTTCACACACATTCATACAACGGAACAGACATTCGAGGGAACAATGGAAAAATAGACTAAAAATAACTCGATTTTTTTCCTTTAAGAAATATGTTCAATTAAATTATGGCTACATCTCCGTGAATGAAGCATACAATAGTACACACATTTTGTAATGAATCACCCACTTACGGTATTAAGATGAAAAAATGGCACATTAATTTCCTTGTCGGAAAAATGCGATAAATGTAATCTTGAATTTATTCAGCAGCTGATCTAAGGATAAGACAACTGTATTTAATTTGATCACCATATTGATGGGATCTCAGTAAGTGACCTCCCCTCTAATTATCCCAGAGAAGAAAAAAAAATCCTAAATCCGTCACAGAACGTAAGTATGTCAAATCCTATACCCACCAGTGTGTGCGCCCCTGAAAATCTAGTTACAACGCCATTACATTTTTAAGAGACAAATACCAGAGCACATACACAATGACACATTTGTTACAAAGAAACAAAAAAGAGCGCATTTTTTTATGCCCCTAACTGGCCGAACAGAACGCTGTAAAGTGCAAAGCTAATCGATCCAGAATGCCCCTGTGCCCAGAATGCCCCTGTGCCCTGTACAATGACGTATTCGATAACTTTGTGATCATTTTTTAATAGCACAACCAATAAGTGGATTATTTGCATTATCTTGTAATCGAGTATCAACTATAAGTTATGCATCGTGAATGATACCCCGTCTCAATTATGCATACGAGTATTTCGCTATATTTAAGCAATGGTTACTAAAGCCCCAATCTCAATTTGAACCGCTAGAATTTGCCCCATTCAAACTTTGGAGACAATCTGAAGATATGTATGACGATAGTGAAAACTTGACTGGCACCAGTCTTTAGATGACGTCTATACTTGACTTATATAAACATGCGCAGGTTTATGTCTGGAGTCATCAGTCTAAGTTTGGGGTCATCGACACACACCAGTCTATGTCTGGGGTCATCGACACCCACCAGTCTATGTCTGGGGTCATCGACACCCCCCAGTCTATGTCTGCAGTCATCGACACCCACCAGTCTATGTCTGGAGTCATCGACACCCCCCAGTCTATGTCTGGGGTCATCGACACCCACCAGTCTATGTCTGGGGTCATCCACACTCACCAGTCTATGTCTGGGGTCATCGACACCCACCGGTCTATGTCTGGGGGTCATCGACACCCACCAGTCTATGTCTGGGGTCATCGACACCCACCAGTCTATGTTTGGAGTCATCGACACCCACCATTATATGTCTGGGGTCATCGACACCCACCAATCTATGTTTGGGGTCATCGACACCCACCAGTCTATGTTTGGAGTCATATCTGTTGGACGACTGATCAGACGCCTAAAGTGACAGTTGGCGAGGATTTTCTCGCAGATTATGTTCTTCAAACTTTAACCCGATCTGCCGATTAGCTATTACCATTGTGGGACGAGATCAGTTTGATCAAGATTAAAGATCGCAATCATGACAATTGAAGGTTTTAGAGAATTAAAGTTATCAGCATACGTTTGCCCAGTACCGCATTTGAAAGCAACAATAACATCTATTTAATGTTATGTGCTGAAATTAGACTTATTTACACAGATTGGGATTCGAATGTCTAAAAGTCTAATTAGCGACTTCGAAGCACAAGAAAATTAGAACAAAAATGTATCTTACAAAAAAATGAAGTGTCTACACTGTCAGGTGTCTAATTTTGTGAAGTGTCTACACTGTCAGGTGTCTAATTTTGTGAAGTGTCTACACCGTCAGGTGTCTAATTTTGTGAGGTGTCTACACCGTAAAGTGTCTACACGATAAGGTGTCCACACTATAACGTGTCTACACTGTGAGGTGTCTGCCCCATTACCTTCTCTATATACATCGGCTAAGATACATAGATTTTACGTTTGAAATAAGACTGCAGGTATAATATAAATCCATTCAACATGATAATAACCATTCTCTTAGACTCTAATTCTCATTGTCACAGCAGCGAATTTCTTTACTACGTGTGTAGTGTAGCGATGAACCTTTATAATTTGCTTTAGACTTAGTATTCCTTAAGATTAAACATTGTTGGATACCACTGACTTAATCTAAAAGTGCTTTCTGTTTTATTTTTACTATATATATATATTGAAAAAAACAACAATTCAGACATAGAGACCCACAAAGTACAATAGGAAACAGACCAGACCCTACTTTGTCCTTAAGGAATTTGACCCACAAAGTACAATAGGAAACAGACCAGACCCTACTTTGTCCTTAAGGAATTTGACCCACAAAGTACAATAGGAAACAGACCAGACACTACTTTGTCCTTAAGGAATTTGACCCACAAAGTACAATAGGAAACAGACCAGACCCTACTTTTCCTTAAGGAATTTGACCCACAAAGTACAATAGGAAACAGACCAGACCCTACTTTGTCCTTAAGGAATTTGACCCACAAAGTACAATAGGAAACAGACCAGACACTACTTTGTCCTTAAGGAATTTGACCCACAAAGTACAATAGGAAACAGACCAGACTCTAATTTGTCCTTAAGGAATTTGACCCACAAAGTACAATAGGAAACAGACCAGACACTACTTTGTCCTTAAGGAATTAGACCCACAAAGTACAATGGGAAACAGACCAGACCCTACTTTGTCCTTAAGGAATTTGACCCACAAAGTACAATGGGAAACAGACCAGACACTACTTTGTCCTTAAGGAATTTTACCCACAAAGTACAATAGGAAACAGACCAGACACTACTTTGTCCAATATTGGTTTCAACATGGGTTTGGATAATCTCTTAATCCACATGCTGTCGATTAAACCCCGATTAAAATGATTTCGTCTCAAATGAAATCACGTGACCACCAAGCCTTCTATCTTGACCTGTTGAACGTTGCAGATTATGGAGACAATTTTGGTTGTTATCGTCTTTGGACGAACATGAAACTGGACACGAGGCAGGAGGAAAATGTCAAACACCCCCCCCCCCCCCCCCCCAAAAAAAAATGACATCAACACATTTTTTTGTCCTTTTGTGTTCCTGTGCTGTGTCACTTTCACTGGACCAACGTATATAAAATTTACCTAGTATAAAAAAAAACCAGGGCTTTACCTTACACCTGTTAAGCGGGACGCAGAGTAAGGGTAACTGGCGTAATGTTATACCACATTTGAATAAGCTTCAGGCACAGCCAATACACAAACACTATGCCTTAAGCGTTTTTTGTCCCTTCCTATCACTTAAATTTCTTTTCTGGCTTCACCATTTCCGAGTAGTCATGGACATTCTTTGTATTAGCCCTATAGCAGTGGTTCTAAACATTCCTAATGCTGCGACCCTTAAATACAGTTCCTCATGTTGTGGTGACCCCCAACGACTGAAATTATTTTCGTTGCTACTACATAAATATCGGTTTTCCGACGGTTTGAGAACCACTGCCCTATAGGGTGATTACAATATTATGTAATAATGTTTCAAATGAAGGTGGCGAATAATCACCCATACAGACGCACCCACCCACCGAGCCACACCCACGCCCGCATCACACACATACACAAACCCTAGTACTTGATGTAATTGTTAACATTTTGAATCAAAAGGATAAGGGTGGATAGATAGGTTGGAATCGTTCACCCCAGGGTAGTGGGTAGATAGGTTGGAATCGCCCACCCCATGGTAGTGGGTAGATATGTTGGAATCGCCCACCCCAGGGTAGTGGGTAGATAGGTTGGAATTGCCCACCCCAGGGTAGTGGGTAGATAGGTTGGAATCGCCTATGCCAGGGTAGTGGGTAGATAGATTGGAATCGCCCATCACAGGGTAATGGGTAGATAGGTTGGAGTCGCCTATCCCAGGGTATACTAAACTGTGAATAACAGCGATGTTTCAAACTGCATTCTCATTGGTAACAAGAAAACTTGAGCACTCGCTACCCTAGGGTAATGAATATATTCAAGTTATTGGAATCAATACGGTATCGGACGGTATCGTAAAGATTAATGTTCATTCTGGCTGGCGACGTGCATGTTTAGCCCTTAAATACTATGAAACCCGTAATTTATACAAATTTAAACTCAATTCAAGACTCAATAAATCATTGAAATTAATTAATGCAACTCCCGAATTATTGCGAACAGATCAATACCATATTGTCAGCCACGATAATTTATACCATAACAGAAGGGTAAGTAACTCGTATTGATAAGCTTCATGAACCGCAACTCTTCTACCAATTGATATATTAACGGCCGTGCTTCAACCATGGAAATCCATTTTATTTTTTAATTGAAAAATTGCCGTAGTTTTCATGTCAGTATCGATTGCAGCACAATAAATATCTGAATTTGAATACGATCATTGCCCATTATTTTAAGAGCAGAAGGTTGATTGATGAGAGATATGGTGGCTGGTAGCGTGCTACTCTCGATCCTTTGTTCTCAAGAGGTGGGCAACACGCTCAAGTGTGCATACCAAGTACTTCATTTACAATATCTGCTGCGAGTTTACCTGTTCAACAACTGAACCTTTCAAGTGTTGAATGGTTGATTTTTTTTAAAGGCTTAGTGGCGTAATTGCATCACATTTAATAACACAGTCGTGTTATTTAAAAAAAAAAATTATTATTATTATTTTTGATTAGTGTAATTCCCCTTGTACTGAAAGAGAATGATACGTAAGAAGAGAAGTAAACGTAAATAGGGAAGTATACATAAGAAGAGAAGTAAACGTAAATAGGGAAGTATACATAAGAAGAGAAGTAAACGTAAATAGGGAAGTATACATAAGAAGAGAAGTAAACGTAAATAGGGAAGTATACGTAAGAAGAGAAGTAAACGTAAGAAGAGAAGTAAACGTAAATAGGGAAGTATACATAAGAAGAGAAGTAAACGTAAATAGTGAAGTATACATAAGAAGAGAAGATCAAATAAACAATTATCATTAGTCATAGGAGAATCAGAGAGCCCGTTAGGATAATGGGCATGAGAGTACCTGAGGGGGAGGAGAGTAAGAATATTACAGAAAAAAGTGATGCTAGGAAGGAAATGAGAAAAAGAAGAGGTGATATTATGTAGCTAATGCTATGGAGAGAAAGAGCGAGAATGAGAGAGAGAGAGAGAGAGAGCATCGAGAGAAAAGTATGTCGTAAACAATAAATGAAGCTAATTACAGGATACAAAAGAAGGGAAGATGTAGGGAGAAAGAGGGGAGAGAAAGGGAGGGAGGGTGAAAGAGAAAGAGATAGGGAGGAAGATAGAGGTAAAGAGAGAGGGTTGAGACAGACCGTGAGCAAAAGCAAGAGAAGAAGAGAAAAGTGCAGAGAGAATTACTATGCTGAATTTAAAGATTGATAGTTTTAGAGCCCTGTGTGGGGGTATGGTCCCAAAGAACAAGAAGGGTTTACGGGAGAAATTATCAGAAAGATAACACAAAATATATAACACAATAGAAGATACCAAAATGGAAGATAACAAAATGAAAGATAACAAAATAGAAGACAACAGAATGGAAAATAACAAGATGGAAGATAACAAAATGGAAGATAACAGAATGGAGGACTACAAAATGGAAGACAACAAAATGGAAGATAACAAAATTGAAGATAACAGAATGGAAGATAACAAAATGGAAGATAACAAATGGTAGATAACAAAATGGAAGAAAACAAAATGGAAGATAACAAAATGGAAGATAACAAAATGAAAGATAACAAAATGGAAGATAACAAAATGGAAGAAAACAAAATGGAATATAACAAAATGGAAGATAACAATTTCTGGGACATGGGGACGGAGGAGTGACCATTCCTTTACGAGGTGTTGATGTTTTAAATCATTTGTTCTATCTAAAGTATTATTATTATTTTTGAGAGACTTCTATTTTAATTGAGAATTTCTTTTTTTGATCAAGCAATTTCTACATAGATAAACCTTTTAATAGTTTTATTTCAGATAGATCATGACTCTCAGCAATTCCGGTGTTATTACTGATAACACAAAAATCATGTTAAGCCAAACACTTTTGTTCTTTTTGTTATGTTCATATGACTCAGCTTAGTGTAGTAGAATACCATAGTCTAAGTGGAGTCAAGTCGGTGATGTTTACCCTAATCCGTCCCGAGCAAATACCATATCGACCAAATAACGGCCAAGGAGTTGAAATGGTAGATGTGTGTGTGGGGGGGGGGGGGTAGGGGTAGGTAAATGGATTAGCCAGTCGTATTATTTCCTAGCAGATATGTTCTCGAACACTTGATTTCTGAAGTGAATATTTCAACAAAAGTTTTACCCCCTCCACAATCATGATTGTAAAAGGGGAGACGGGAATGGTACAAAAAAGAGTGGAGTTGGTACGGTAGTGGTACATACAAGAGTGGAGTTGGAACGGCAATGGTACAGAGAAGAATGGAGCTGGTAAACAGAACATTTCATCAACAAAACTGAAAATTCAATTGATCATCAAATCACTAGCGTAAGAAGGGTGGGGCAAATGGGGAGGGTCAGTGCGTCATTTTTCTATATTATATCGACGGGCGGCATACACTGCCGAATGTAGAGTTTTTTCCTTAAAAAAAAGGAGGGGTGAATAATTTTGGCCCGCCCTCAAGCAACGCCATTGCATCAACCTTCAATCTAACATCTCCTTCATCTTGCATTCTCATTCATCTTAAATTCTCCCTCACCTAACATTCTCCCTCACCTAACATTCTCCTTCACCTAACATTCTCACTCACCTAACATTCTCCCTCACCTAACATTCTCCTTCACCTAACATTCTCCCTCACCTAACATTCTCCTTCACCTAACATTATCCCTCACCTAACATTCTCCCTCACCTAACATTCTTCTTCACCTAACATTCTCCTTCACCTAACATTCTCCCTCACCTAACATTCTCCCTCACCTAACATTCTCCCTCACCTAACATTCTCCCTCACCTAACATTCTCCCTCACCTAATATTCTCCCTCACCTAACATTCTCCCTCACCTAACATTCTTCCTCACCTAACATTCTTCCTCACCTAACATTCTCCTTCACCTAACATTCTCCCTCACCTAACATTCTCCCTCACCTAACATTCTCCCTCACATAACATTCTCTCTCACCTAACATTCTGCTTCACCTAACATTCTCTCTCACCTAACATTCTCCCTCACCTAACATTCTCCCTCACCTAACATTCTCCTTCACCTAACATTCTCCCTCACCTAACATTCTCCCTCACCTAACATTCTCCTTCACCTAACATTCTCCCTCACCTAACATTCTCCTTCACCTAACATTATCCCTCACCTAACATTCTCCCTCACCTAACATTCTCCTTCACCTAACATTCTCCCTCACCTAACATTCTCCTTCACCTAACATTATCCCTCACCTAACATTCTCCCTCACCTAACATTCTTCTTCACCTAACATTCTCCTTCACCTAACATTCTCCCTCACCTAACATTCTCCCTCACCTAACATTCTACTTCACCTAACATTCTCCCTCACCTAACATTCTCCCTCACCTAACATTCTCCTTCACCTAACATTCTCCTTCACCTAACATTCTCCCTCACCTAACATTCTCCCTCACCTAACATTCTCCTTCACCTAACATTCTCCTTCACCTAACATTCTCCTTCACCTAACATTCTCCTTCACCTAACATTCTCCCTCACCTAACATTCTCCCTCACCTAACATTCTCCCTCACCTACATTCTTCCTCACCTAACATTCTCCCTCACCTAACATTCTCCCTCACCTAACATTCTCCTTCACCTAACATTCTCCCTCACCTAACATTCTCCCTCACCTAACATTCTCCTTCACCTAACATTCTCCCTCACCTAACATTCTCCTTCACCTAACATTCTCTCTCTTCTGACGTCGAGCTTTTTATTTATTTCAGTATCTCGTGCCTGTCCAAGTCTAATATTTTCTATTTATTTCAGTATCTCGTGCCTGTCCAAGTCTAATATTTTCTATTTATTTCAGTATCTCGAGCCTGTCCAAGTCTAATATTTTAATTCCTTTTGTAATAAAATAAAGTTTTGTCAATTCATTTTCAGTAGTTCTCGACATGTTTACAAAATAAACGTCAAAAGGTGGGTCCAATCATAGCTTAAAAGAATGTTAACAAATCTAGGCTGGCAACACCCTATGGGACACTTGTCTGGTCAATCCCTTGGAAAGGGACATATAAGATTAGTTAAACAAAGGTCAATTCTATAGCAGTGTTTACGTTTCTGTCCAGGCATGATGTCAGAAATGCGTGATTCTGTTGGTCCTTAAGCCATGGTTTCTTGTAGAATGGTGAATAACATTGGTAGTGTCTGGTGTGTTGTGCAGCATGTGTTGGTAGGTATGTGTGTGTGTGGAGGGCGGGGTTGGGAAAGGGGAACATATAATATGTCATTTAGTTCATCATAGTTTTCTCGAAAACACAAAATAGATGTTGCTTAGATCCCTGCACTAAAATGTGTGTTCTCAACAATCTTACCACCATGATCCCCAATGCCTACAATTAACAATGCCGAGTGCCAGCAATTTTGCCACCATGATCCCAATTGCCTACAATTTCCGAATCCCTACAAATGCCAGAAATCTTGGCACCATGATCCCCATTGCCTACAATTAACAATGCCGAGTGCCAGCAATTTTGCCACCATGATCCCAATTGCCTACAATTTCCGAATCCCTACAAATGCCAGAAATCTTGGCACCATGATCCCCATTGCCTACAATTAACAATGCCGAGTGCCGACAATCTTGGCACCATGATCCCCATTGCCTACAATTAGCAATGCCGAGTGCCAGCAATCTTGCCACCATGATCCCCATTGCCTACAATTAACAATGCCGAGTGCCGGCAATCTTGGCACCATGATTCCAATTGCCTACAATTAACAATTCCGAGTGCCAGCAATCTTGGCACCATGATCTCCATTGCCTACAATTAGCAATGCCGAGTGTCAGCAATCTTTGGGAAAAGGAAATTGGCAACTCATAAATAGAGATGATCGATAGTTGAGTACGGGCTGCTCGAAATAACCGCGGGTAACAAATTATATCAGAATAAACTGTTGCTATTTAGAGGATTACTGCGTTGTTGGATGGGGATGAAGGTAAGCTAATTGTATGGATAGTACAGAGGCTAGTTGTGTGGATAGTAGAGAGGATAATAGTATGGATAGTAGAGATGCTAGTTGTGTGTATAATAGAGAGGATAATATTTTGGATAGTAGAGAGGCTAGTAGTGTGGATAGTAGAGAGGCTAATTGCATGGATAGTAGCGAGAATAAGAGTTTGCATAGTGGAGAGGCTTATAGTGTACGCCAGTGGTTCTCAACCTTCCTAATACCATGACCCTTTAATACAGTTCTTCATGTTGTGGCGACCCCCCAATCACGTAATTATTTTCATTGCTACTTCATAACTGTAGAGTATATGTGTTTTCCGATGGTCTTAGGCGACCCCTGGGAAAGGTTAATTCGAACCCCAAAGGGGTCGCGACGCGCAGGTTGAGAACCGCTGGTGTACGCAGTGGGAAGGCTAGTGGTTTACATAGTAAGAAGTCTAATTGTATGCATAGCAATTGGAGACCAATTGTATGAAGAGTAGAGAGGTAGCATGGCAGGGTTGGATTTTAAAAACACAACTACAAATTTACACTACAGTAAGCTTACTAGATTTTCTGGATGCCAAGTACAACACAAAGTCTCTTAGCTACTGAAGGCATTGCAATTCGGGTGGGGGAGGGGGGGGGAGGGGGCAAAAACAAAACAAGTAGTTGTGCATGATTTTTACTACCCTTCTGTACCTCATTTCGGTACAATCTATTGTGAGTATTTTTACAGACCCATGAATATCTTTTAACAAATTTCCATTCTCAAGAAGCATGTCATACAATTAAGGACATGTCTGATCAATGTTACACAGAACAATCAAAATATCTCCCAGAGTTGTTACTTTCGACTGCGATTTCTCGGACGTCAATCATTTTTTTTACTTGAGAGAAAGCTCGCTATCCAGGTGCGGTTGTGACAGGAAAGCTGAATGAAAACTCAAGCAGTAGTTGTAAATGTTCAGAAAGTATATCATTTGCTTTGAAATGTTGAAATATTTGCACCCATTTTTTGCTATACAGAAATGTTGCGAGGTCCATTCTTCCAGCTCAACCGTAGCAAAAATTGTTACACATAAGTTAGCTCATCAAAGAGATCGCTATTAAACAATTTTCCCTGGGAAGATTTCATTCACATGTGCAGATGGTCTCAAGCGGTTTCACGCATACGAAGCAGTAATGCTGATGTGAACGAGACTTATTCCGCACGATGGCGCTGAAAACATTCACTGCGCCGGCATTTGCGGAGAAATAAGATGAGACAAATGGAAATTAGGAAAGTAAGTCGTCACTGCCTAAAATACAGACACGCCGGACGCACACAAATTAGTACGGACAAAGGGGTCGAAAATACAAAGTGTCCGTACTAAATACAGACGTCTGGTAACCCTGTCTACATTAATACACATTTGGGGGAGAAAGCGGAAAAGAAGAATGCCATGTACTTTAGGAAGTAGACTGAGCAATAAGAAACCATATTTAAGAATGCTTTTTTAAAAAACCAAGTGGTTCTCAGCCAGTTAAAAGGATTGTCTCTGGATTAAAAGTCGGTGTAGAAATGAATGCCATTTGCTTGTATATGACATGTACTTTGAAACCTTGATAACTAAAATATTTGATCCATTTATAATTTTAACAAATAACTTCGAAAGTGAATCATCGTTTGGGCCGAAGCCTACACTCCAGCAGAGTGCTCGTACGTTAGAGTACTGAGAGAGAATACACTCCAGCAGAGTGCTCGTACGTTAGAGTACCGAGAGAGAATACACTCCAGCAGAGTGCTCGTACGTTAGAGTACTGAGAGAGAATTCATTTCGAAACACCATAGGTACTAAACCGAATCCCTTCTCATAAAATTCTATTGTGTTAACTTTGAATGAGGAATAAACTAAAGGGTAGTTTTAGTTTAATAATAAGATCACGCTACAACCCAGGACACAGACGACCCACTGGAGAAGTGTTCAAGTCTTGAATAACGGCTCCAGAAATGTATAACAGAGGTAATCCCTTCAATCCCGTGATCGTAATGGAGTCGTTGTTGTTTTGAACACTGAATAGGAACATAAGCATTCAATGCTACTTAAGTCACACAGGAGAAAATACTTGATTTTAAAAAAAGAAACATTTCCAGTGGTGTGGAGCTAAACAGATACGTGTGTGCAAAGCTGAGTTTGATTAGAATCTTAAGGACAAGGAATGATCAATGTTAATCTTAATAGTTGTGGTAGAGATTTTTTAAAATTTATTATGTCTAATTTCAATCGATTAGCATTCAGACCTGTGAAATCTTGTCTTTTTGATGAGTTAACAATCTACTTTAACCTTTTCCAACATTGGTGTATTGCAAAATGCTCACTCAAAATAATTTTGGTTTTTAAAATATCTAGGTTTAATATTTTTAAAAATATATATAGGTAATTTTTATAAAAAATCAGTTTAGGTTCGGACAATACATAGAAAGATGGGATTTAAAAGTAGAAGAGTCAAATAAAGATCCCCCCCCCCCCCACATACACCAACAAAGCAACACAAACAAACAAACAAAAAACAACTGATGAGCGGACAAAATCACAGGGGAAAAAAGCCACGGAATTTTTTTTTTACAAGTTTTGCTAGGAAATAGGTCATGGGAAATAGGTCATAGGAAACAGGTCATAGGAAAAAACTCCATCCACCCATTACTGTGTCGCTACAATCCATGTAGGGCTTTGGTCTGCGTCACCACATTCTTCCACTCAGACCTGACGCTTTTTGTTTCCATACTTGGATTCCCAGGTGATGTAGATCTGTTCCACATCGTCCATCCATCTAATCCCAGGTCTGCCTTTGAGCCGTTTTCCTGGGGAGTTTTGTTGGTACGCTCTCTTCACAAATATATATATGCAATCATGATTGTCACACAAATACATTAATATATAAGCATAAGAGAAAAGAACATTTAACAAAGAAATTGAATTCTTTTTTATGAGGGCAGTCGCAGGAGCACGCTGGTAAATTCTGACTAGTTTGGGGAACAAATGAATTTGTCTTTCCGTCCTACACCGCAGCGACCACATTGAGAGGACATTGATGATTTGTCTGGATGGTGTTATCACTAAACTAGCACCACAATGCGATGCCTCTTACTGGAATTTGATTCCTTCACTAAGTGAGATGGGTCGGGGAGATCAGAGGCAGATTCTTTTAAATCACAATCATACACGCACATCGACTAACAAAAAATAAAAACATCTCCCGAGCGAGACTCATATCACAAACTTTTTGGACGAGAGCTTAATCTCTGCGCAATCGCTTACTACCATTTATTATTATTCAATCTGTAATATTCGTGTTTATTGGTTTCATGCAGAACAATGTAACCAATAATGCATAAATCAAAGAATTAAACATGTGATTATATGTAAACATAACACAGATAACACAAAATAGCGAAAATCAAACCACTTTTCTAATGCGCCGTCTCTTACTTCCAATTAATGATTTTGACTCTATAAATAAATATGTATGCGGATTTACAAATATAATTATGATTCATCAAAAGTTTTCTGTGACTTGTTTCCTTGTAACATTTTTCCTACAATCTCCCACAGTCGCCATTTTTGCACCTTTATTCATTGCTTCTATAGTGTTCAAAGCTTAAAGGATCTGCTTAATATACAGTGCGAGGATTAGTGGGGGGGGGGGGAGGGGGCCTCAAAGAGTGGTTATTTTTATAAAGCTGTAATTCTCAAAGATATTTCTCTCATTTCCACTTACATTTCCACTTACATTTCCACTTACATTTCCACTTACATTTCCACGTACATTTCCACGTACATTTCCACTTACATTTCCACTTACATTTCCACTTACATTTCCACTTACATTTCCACTTACATTTCCACTTGCATTTCCACTTGCATTTCCACTTACATTTCCACTTACATTTCCACTTACATTTCCACTTACATTTCCACTTACATTTCCACTTACATTTCCACTTACAGTGCTGTTCAGGAGTTAAGTCCCTAACAGCACTTTCCCAAAGATGGCACAACTCATAAGGTGCATTCAAACATCTCATTTTTTTATATTAATATATCCTTGTTTCTCATTTTTTTATATTAATATATCCTTTTTTCTCATTTTTTTATATTAATATATCCTTGTTTCTCATTTTTTTATATTAATACATCCTTGTTTCTCATTTTTTTATATTAATATATCCTTGTTTCTCATTTTTTTATATTAATATATCCTTGTTTCCCATTTTTTTTTTTTTGAATAATTTTTAGAATGGAGTTTAACAAATCTGTCAGCAGTAGAAGATGTAGACACAATTTGATAATGAAAATACAAATATTTCACTGAACAGAATACTGAAGCAGGACTAGAATTCAATGAACAGTTTAATACAATCACATTTACATTCCATAAAGATTAAGGTAAAAAAGATTAATTTGGATTTTATTCAGGATCGTCATTTCGGTTTCTTCATTGGGGGGAGGGGGGAACCAACACTTGGTCGGCTTCATAAGTTGTTTATTACTGGAGGCATCACAGTACATAGCAATTTAAATAAAACCTAAAAATTCAGTGGGGGGGGGGGGAGCAAATGGTCCACCCTGCCCTATCCAAATGAAGTCCCTGCTTATTTACTATATCTTGGATACGTAAATGAGTGCTAAGAAATGGCACCATGCAGGTCACTGCGGCACCATGCAGGTCACTGTGGCACCATGCCAGTGACTGTGGCACCATGCAGGTCACTGTGGCACCATGCAGGTCATTGTGGCACCATGCAGGTCACTCTGGCACCATGCTGGTCATTGTGGCACATTGCAGGTCAATGTGGCACCATGCAAGTCACTGTGGCACCATGCCAGTCAATGTGGCACCATGCAGGTCACTGTGGCACCATGCAGGTCCCTGTGACACCATGCAGGTCACTATGGCACCATGCAAGTCACTGTGTCACCATGCAGGTCACTGTGGCACCATGCAGGACACTGTGGCACCATGCAGGTCCCTGTGGCACCATGCCGGTCAATGTGGCACCATGCTGGTCAATTTGGCAACACAGCAGTTTAATGTGGCACCATGCAGGTCCTTTTCTAGCCGTACAATTTTGTAATCTTTGTCGTATGTCCAGAAATCAATCTCGCCATCATCATCAGCTGTTTACCCTTCAATGGAAATCAATCACAACAATATTCAAAATCTTCACCTCTCACTTTTTTTTTTTTTTTTTTTTTTTTATTCTGGAACCACGTTTTCTTCACACCACTAGTTACAACAACAGATGACATATTCTCAAACATCACATATTTTCCATTTTAATCTTAATCTTTCTCTTCCAATTTTCGAGTCTGCTTCTGAGAGCTTCTAAGACACATTTTATTTTAATTCCCTAATGTTTGTATTCTTGCCTCAGATTCTCAAAACGTTCAACTAAACTGACAAGACTCGTGATCTATTCATCATTTCAGACGCATGATCTATTCATCATCACAAGACACATGATCTATTCATTTTCACAAGACACATGATATATTCATAATCACGAGACACAAGATCTATTCATCATCACAAGACACATGATCTTTTCATGCTCACAAGACACATGATCTATTCATCATCACAAGACACGTGATCTATTCATCATCGTCCACCCTAATTGAAGTATTACATTCACTGTATGGGACCGAGCTATTGCTCTTTAATGGCCCCGGCAAGTATGGTACAGGCCTGCCTCATCTGGTGGACAGTCCAGTAAATCAGGCTCTCGACATGATTGGCGTGGAGGACCCTTATCACGCCAGTCGCCAGCGTTGAGCACTCGGCTAGAAGGTGCTCGACAGTCTCCGGCGCCTGTCCACAATGACGGCAGCTCAGGTATCGCAAACTGTTCAGGAAGCCTCGTGTAGGACAGTGCTCTGTCCTTATCTGCGTGATGGTGTTCTGCTGGTGGCGTGTAAGATACCACCACTTATCGCCCTAGCGGTTAGTTTTGGGCATGCTCGTACTCCACATTTAGGTCTTCTGGTTCTGCAGCATGGGTCTCAGCATGGGTCTCAGCATGGGTCTCAGCATGGGTCTCAGCATGGGCCTCAGCATGGGTCTCAGCATGGATCTCAGCATGGGTCTCAGCATGGGTCTCAGCATGGGTCTCAGCATGGGTCTCAGCATGGGTCTCAGCATGGGTCTCAGCATGGGCCTAAGCCAACATGGCCTCGACCTCTGTCTTCACCCAATTTGCTTTCCGAAACTGCCAATGCCTTTTCCGAAGGAGTGCCTTGGTGGTAGCTAACAAAATTAGAAAGGGGATCGGTTTATGGCCACTTCCAACCTAATCCAAGACCACCAGACTGAGCTTGGACTCAAAGTCCGCTGAGATTAGCGTCAAGTCTGGCTGAGACTCTGTACTTCGTCCCGTATGTAATATATAATCCTCCGGCAACCTGTCCCTCGACATTGGCGAAAGAGGATTCTGGATCTCCAACCCAGGGGCGGTAGTCTTGTCCCCCCGCTAGCCCGTCCCCGGACACCAGCGAAGAAGGCAGTGACTGAGTTGCCAGCTCCATGTTTTTGAGTGTAATTGTACTTGCCATTGGGTACTGTGAGCTTGGTAAGAGCGCTTCCCCCTACCCCTTAGGGACTAGCTTTGCGTATAGTCCCCTTTCTCAAGTCATTCGGTCGGACATTAGGCGTTAAGCCGGTTTTTTTTTAGCTTCGGGTGGTCACTTCCACCTTATTGGTCTGCTAAACCAGTGCTTCTCAAACTTTTTAGTATGGCGGACCGGCAGGAATTTTACTATTGCACCAGGGACCGGTGCACTATTTTTCTTGTACTGACGTGGTAGCGAAATGAGTTTTCTTGAAAACTTCTGCGGACCGGCGGATGATGGCCCACGGACCGGCACCGGTCCGCGGACCACCGCTTTGAGTAGCACTGTGCTAAACCACGTAGAGGCAAAACTCGTGTGGGCGCCGTCAGGTCATCCTGGCGGCGTTCTGTTTTCACAGACAGCGTCCACCCTAACTGAAATTCGATCTTACTTTAAAACATTCAGAGAATTATTTGAACTAATCTCTAGGCTGAAATACTTGATGAGTTACATTCCTCATTGACAGCCACAAAAATATATATGCAGAATTATGATTAGTATGCGTGTCAATACGGTCAATACATAAATGTCAATACATAACTGTCAATACATAACTGTCAATACATAACTGTCAAAAAATACTGTCAATAAAAAACTATCAATACAAAACTGTTTTAAAATTCCTTATTTAGACTCCATACACAGTACCACTCTCACAAAATGTATAACATGAATTGTTTAATCCCCAATCTTCGTAATGGAGCTGACCTAATGATGGATCATTTGGGACCTGACTTTATGGTGCACCATTTAGGAGCTGACCTGATGATGGACCATTTAGGAGCTGACCTGATGATTGACCATTTAGGAGCTGACCTGATGATGGATCATTTATGAGCTGACCTGATGATGGACCATTTAGGAGCTGACCTGATGATGGATCATTTATGAGCTGACCTGATGACTGACCATTTAGGAGCTGAACTGATGATGAATCATTTATGAGCTGACCTGATGATGAATCATTTATGAGCTGACCTGATGATGGATCATTTATGAGCTGACCTGATGATGAATCATTTATGAGCTGACCTGATGATGGATCATTTAGGTACTGACCTGATGATGGACCATTTAGGTACTGACCTGATGATGGATCATTTATGAGCTGACCTGATGATGGATCATTTATGAGCTGACCTGATGATGAATCATTTATGAGCTGACATGATGATGGACCATTTTGGTACTGACCTGATGATGGATCATTTATGAGCTGACCTGATGATGGATCATTTATGAGCTGACCTGATGATGAATCATTTATGAGCTGACCTGATGATGGATCATTTATGAGCTGACCTGATGATGGATCATTTATGAGCTGACCTGATGACTGACCATTTAGGAGCTGAACTGATGATGAATCATTTAGGAGCTGACCTGATGATGAATCATTTATGAGCTGACCTGATGATGGATCATTTATGAGCTGACCTGATGATGGATCATTTAGGAGCTGAACTGATGATGAATCATTTATGAGCTGACCTGATGATGGATCATTTAGGAGCTGAACTGATGATGAATCATTTATGAGCTGACCTGATGATGGATCATTTAGGTACTGACCTGATGATGGATCATTTAGGAGCTGAACTGATGATGAATCATTTATGAGCTGACCTGATGATGGATCATTTATGAGCTGACCTGATGATGGATCATTTAGGAGCTGAACTGATGATGAATCATTTATGAGCTGACCTGATGATGGATCATTTAGGAGCTGAACTGATGATGAATCATTTATGAGCTGACCTGATGATGGATCATTTAGGTACTGACCTGATGATGGATCATTTAGGAGCTGAACTGATGATGAATCATTTATGAGCTGACCTGATGATGGATCATTTATGAGCTGACCTGATGATGGATCATTTAGGAGCTGAACTGATGATGAATCATTTATGAGCTGACCTGATGATGGATCATTTAGGAGCTGAACTGATGATGAATCATTTATGAGCTGACCTGATGACGGATCATTTATGAGCTGACCTGATGACGGACCATTTAGGAGCTGACCTGATGACTGACCATTTAATGAACGCCTTTCAATTTTAGAGGAGCTCACATTCTCATTGAAACTTGAAGCCAGATATTCCACCACACCGTATCTCTTGTACAGAAATCACGGATATTATCAAAAATAAGATTTTCGTAGGTAAAGTATTATGAAAACTTTGTCAAAATATCCAAGGCACTGCTTTTGATCTAACCGAAAAGAAATAAAAACAATGATGCTTGATTAAGAACTTGATTTTAACTGTGGCATTCTGTAGACCTTATTAAATTTTACAGAATAAAACTAAACATTAAATAAAGGTCCTAATTCATCAACCTTCACCCTAGCCGACTCCAGAACTCCAGAACATCCAATGGGAAAGGAAATTCCGTCCCCATACCTTTGAGAACTCCTTGTGTAGAGTTTAAGTCGTCTGAAGCTTTGGTAAAGGGGGGGGGGGGTGGTGGTGTTGGGGTGGATATCTGAATACATTTTTACACCTGCGGTCCGTCTTCATCCGACCAAAGCTCAGTACAGTGAGGTAAATCAGAGGTTCTCAGACTGGACATGTCACCTCACACTTTATACACAGCACACGACTAAGAGGTGTGTTTATTGTTCATGTTTTACTATCATTTTATTCAGATGTCGTTAACATTGTTTCCTGCGGTGTGTTTGTCTCAACACTCATCACATGGTGTGTCTGTCTCAACACTCATCACACGGTGTGTCTGTCTCAACACTCATCACACGGTGTGTTTGTCTCAACACTCATCACACGGTGTGTCTGTCTCAACACTCATCACACGGTGTGTCTGTCTCAACACTCATCACACGGTGTGTCTGTCTCAACACTCATCACACGGTGTGTCTGTCTCAACACTCATCGCACGGTGTGTCTGTCTCAACACTCATCACACGGTGTGTTTGTCTCAACACTCATCACACGGTGTGTCTGTCTCAACTCTCAGATGATTTAAAACCATCCCATAGTTTGAGGATATTTGGATATTTCACTAACTATTTTTGCTTGACTTGTTTTGAAAGCACCCAAAACAACATTGCTATTGACAATTCGTTAAACATGAGAAATGCAAAATGTTGTTGTTTTTTATTAAAGCTTACAAGGATTTCATCATGACTAACTTCTCGGGGATACAAAAAATATTTTTTTTTATGCGTTGGAAACAATATTCGTCTCTTTTTTTAAAAAAAAACCGCCATTATTTTAAATCTCATGGACGTTAAAAAAATCCTGCTTTGCATTATCAATTGCAACTTAACGTTGTTTACAACTTTGTAGCCAAATCCCCTCACATTAGACTTACTGAGATTCATATATATTTTACTATTGACCGTGAGAAAGGCTTTGAGTTGTCCTACGTCATAGTATTCTTTTTAGCTCACAGGACACGACAGTCAGTGTTTGGAGGAGTTGAATACCTTTTGCATTCCCTCAAGCCGGGACTGCGGATTCAAATTTGTATTCCATAATCGAGAGTCGATACTTTTTGTTTCTTGACGGGAATCATAGTCGAAGATAAATAGCACGAACTTAAACGAAAATGTGGAGGAGAAATATCCGGATATTTTTAAGAATAACGCCACGGAACAGTTGTTTTTTCTTTACATAGATAGAAATAAAGCGTATCTTATATAAACAGATTCAATGTAGTAGTTATATATGGAGTGGAAATAAGGTTGAATCTTTTTGACGACTCCAGAACTCTACTCCCATTCTCATTTTATAAGACTTAATTTTAATACAAGAAACCCAACAATGAGTGAATGCCATTTCGACCCAATGCTTTCCGCCCTTGTGATCGTGACTTTCAATAAATTAAGAACTAAAGCTTATTATCCCTCGGCGTAAACAAGCAACGGTGACAGTCCTCGCGCTGTCAATTGGCAACAGTCACAGTCCGCCCCCCCCCCCCAACCTGTCAATAGGCAACGGTTGTAGTCCTCCCCCCCCCCTCCGCCGTCAAGAGAACGCACTCACCAGTAGACACAAGGTAGTGCCGACACGATTGGTTTTCAAATGAACTCAAGTGACTGCCCCGCTGAAAAGTTAAGATATACCACGCTATTACGCACCGCGCACACTGTAGCGGTGCACCGGGACCACGACGAAGTGGCTGTTTACTTTTTGTTGACATCGCCGCAGACTGAATCAGAACTTCCCTGGGCGGATCCGCTTCATTAACTGAGGGGGGTCTATTGAACACTTTGAGCTACTAACTTTCAAAAGGTTTTGTCAGGTCAAAATGTCTTTTTAAAATAAGTTTATGTAGAAATGTCATAATTAAAAACACAACGCAGGAATTCTTCGCAGATGGCAATTGAAATAAAAGAGAATGTTACCGGTGCCCTAAACACGTCATAAACTTTTAAGTTTAGTAAGTTGAATGCGTTACGTGCTGAACTAATTTTAGGACGGCACCCACACTGACATCACTGGGGTAGTGGCATTTATCACATTGACATCACTGGGGTAGTGGCATGTATCACATTGACATCACTGGGGTAGTGGCATGTATCACATTGACATCACTGGGGTAGTGGCATGTATCACATTGACATCACTGGGGTAGTGGCATGTATCACATTGACATCACTGGGGTAGTGGCATGTATCACATTGACATCACTGGGGTAGTGGCATGTATCATATTGACATCACTGGGGTAGTGGCATGTATCATATTGACATCAATGGGGTAGTGGCATGTATCACATTGACATCAATGGGTAAGTGGCATGTATCATATTGACATCACTGGGGTAGTGGCATGTATCACATTGACATCACTGGGGTAGTGGCATGTATCACATTGACATCACTGGGGTAGTGGCATGTATCACATTGACATCACTGGGGTAGTGGCATGTATCACATTGACATCACTGGGGTAGTGGCATGTATCACACTGACATCACTGGGGTAGTGGCATGTATCACATTGACATCACTGGGGTAGTGGCATGTATCACACTGACATCACTGGGGTAGTGGCATGTATTTTTTTCATTTAGCGCAGTTATCGGAAATTTTATTTCATCTTCCCTTGAAAAACAGGAACAACTGATATATGGGGGTGGGGATTGGGGGTGGGCTGGAGTGGGGGACTGAAAATTTGAAAGAATGTAATGCCATCGGTAACGAGTCTATGTGCCAAGATTCAGCCCGATAGGTTGACGGTAAGTGGGTCTATTAGACGTCCGAAAATTTTGCCAGTCAGCCAGACACATTCAAAAGCAAAGTTAAAACAAAGGATTTTCTTTAAAAAGGAATCGTCTTTTTTTTTCAAAAAAAAAAACAGAACAGATAAACACAAGAAGCTGAAAGGGATGAAATTCCGGAAGGGTAGAGAATGAATGAAGGAATGAACTAATAAAATGTTAACTTAATATCGTTAATTAAAAACTTAATTTCCTTTTTCCTTATCTTACAAAAATTTATTTACATTATTGTCCAGGCAACTGATCGGATGATGTCAGGACGTCATGCGGCTGCGATTGTAAGTCGTAAAAAAAAATGGTGTGAAAGTATGCGTGTAATGTGGTCATTAACCCCCCCCCCTCCTTTTTCGTTTCCCCCACCCACCCCGTTAAGTCCTGAAACTAGATGTGGAATATCAGTGATTGACGGGGTGCATTGTCCATTCATTTAGTGGGTAACAGTTCCACATGGCTTTCACTGAATGGCTTTGGTCCTTCAACCTGTCAATCATACAGGCCTACTTTATTGAACTCTATAAAAGACGGTTAAAATTTAGGCCGCTCACCTATATACAAGCACACGTTGATTTACGTAACAAAAGTAAATCTACTAAAATTAATCTGAATAATAATTTTTAAAAAATCCATCATATTCATGCATAACATAATAACATAACTTTAGTGATTCATATATTATGAAATATTTTGATTTGAGTGTTGGAGATGAGAATTGAAGTTATTTTATAAAATATTTTGTACATGATCTGAATGGATTTCAAATTGAGTTTTATCACGGTAAACATATTGTAAACATATTGTAAACATATTGTAAACATATTGTATTTTCTTGGATTTCTAACCCATAACAATAATTTAATTATATACGAATTTAAAATGGGCTTTAAACAAAGAAATGGGCTTTTGTCCTTATTTTGAACGTTCTTTTCTGTGTATAGCAGTTATAAAATGCGTTGTAATATATCTCTATGCGGCAGGACTCTCGAAGTATGAATTGCTCTCGTTCCTTTTCATTAGCATACAATAGGTCACTCTAATAGAATTGATAATGAAAGAATTGCTTCCATAGACACTTCGTTTGAGTATGATTAAGAGGAGTCGGAACTTGATGCATTTGGTACCGAGTATGACTCATCAATTACTTTAAAAAAAAATTTTTTTGGTGTGTGTGTGGTTCAAAAACATCGATCACATTCATTACAACCAACATACATTACTCTCCATGTAAAACCAACATACACTACTCTCCATGTAAAACCAACATACACTACTCTCCATATAAAACAAAACATACACTACTCTCCATGTAAAAACAACATACACTACTCTCCATGTAAAACCAACATACACTACTCTCCATGTAAAAACAACATACACTACTCTCCATGTAAAACCAACATACACTACTCTCCATGTAAAAACAACATACACTACTCTCCATGTAAAAACCAACATACATAATTCTCTATGTAGGATAAAATTCACGACGAATGCTGATCTTAAATATACCGAATGTGAATTTGGTACGTAGTATTTTATTGTATTCGAGGGAAATGGTGTAATAATAAATTGCGGTGTAACAGCCCATGGGATATGAGAATTTTAACATAGTTCAGAGGCGGTGGCGCACCGAAAGTGGGGCGGGGGGTGAGTAGTACTAATTGGCAATCTTATTAAATGTGTTACTTGAAAGCATGTTATTTAAAAGAAACGTTAGTAGATGGGAAGTTCATGCATTGTGGCCGCCTTCGTATGGCGTGCTACTCCTAGTGTCTAATAATTTTTGCTCGTGTCTTTATTTTTCTTGAGTTTTGAAAATGTTTTATTACTTTTGTCCAAGATGCAGCCATGAACGTCTACATCAAATCCCTATCTTAAAGATCATGTTTTAACCAATGGAGGTGCGATGAATAATGCGGACACTGTCAAACACGAGAAAACAAAAAAGGGAGAAAAGGGCCCCCGGGAGGGGGGGGAATATAAGCGGGGATGGGGGTAACCCCATCTCCTTTATTGGATCCACCAGAGGTGATTTTTATATTCAGTTCTGAGGTTAATCTTGACAAATCTTCCAGATTACACAAGGGTACACTCTCGCCATGTTTACTTACATGATTTGTTTAAAAAAGAAAAGACGGGCTTTAATCGCCCGAGTACGCCAAAATACACATTGTAATATTTCATACACCCACCATTAAAGTCTGGCCAGCTTTGCACAGGTTAAAACGTCAAGTCCCGTTGATTGATCGCAATAAACAAATGGCACCGTTATGCGCCCCTCCAAAGCCAGTGGCTAACTGAAGTGTAACAACGTAACAAGATATGGGTCAAAGTAGGGAAGATAATTTTCAAATGAATACCCCCTCTCCCCCCCCCCCTTTTAAAGTTATTTAATATTTCCTTTCATGACGTAAACATAATCTGAGAGCGGGCTTTCCTCTATTTTGCCTTTGATCTTTGTCCGCGTTTTAACTATTAAATAATTTCAGTGAACCCTGGTGCTATGGTCGGGTGAGAAGGAGCTGCAACAACTCAGCCAGCTGGCGAGCTTTAAGTATGGTAGTGACCTAAGTTACCTTCACCATGGCTACGGAAGTAAACAATCGACTTCTTCCCTGCTTTGTTCTCGAATCGTGGTATGACAAAAATCACTGTTGAGCGACTGAATGAAAAGAAAAGTGGTTTGGATTTTCGGTAGGGGGTGGGGGGGGGGGAATGATTAAGCGGCTGGAGTTAAGTCGGTGGAATTCTCCTACCGACTTCCCTATGACGTATACGATTAGGAGAGGGGGTAACATGAAACTTTGGAGCTTTCCGTGGGTTCTTCTTTTTGGTGTGGTGGGGGGGGGGGAGAGAGGGGGGGGGGGAAAGATTTGTGAGTCGTAGAAATAGTAGAAGCCATTTATGTTGTGCACACGAACTTTTAAAACTTTTTAAAGCAGAGGATATCAATATTTCAGGAAGAGATGGGATGTTAGGAACAATAAAGTGAATACTGCGATTAGGTTTCACGATAGCAAATACAAAAGATTTTGAAAAACTGGATAAGTAAACAAAAATAATTAGAAAACGACAAAAGAATGTTACACCAAAATGGACATCTTCAGCTGAAGTAAACAGTACACATGAACAATGAACAACGGAAATAACTTTTTTGACGCTTTGTAATCCCACTGTTTCCAAAAAAAATTATGTTAATGAAAATTTAAACGATTTGATTATTGATTTTGAAGCTGGTGGGATGTACGGCTCATCATAAGTCAAAAGCGGCACTATAGAGAACACATTTCAGCAAACATGTATTGGTTAGAAATACAAAAAGTCTTTAAACCAAGCGGTCTTAAATTTTGCCACATTGAAACTCCAATATCCTCTGCTTAGTTAGAGCAAAGGATCTCAAACTCAGTGCCCGGGGTACACAGTTCTACCTCCAAACGTTTTCATGCTCTCGATGCAACGTGGTAGGCGTCAAGAACTAAAATAAGCCAACATATTGTTAAATTATATATCCATACGACCCTTGACCTAGTGACATCCATTCAACCATTGACCTACTGACATCCCTTCGACCCTTGACCTATTGAAATCCATACAACCCTTGACCTACTGACATGCATATGACCCTTGACATTTTTACAGTCATGCGATCCTTGTCCTTGGGGCATTCATACGACCCTTGACCTACTGACATCTCTATGACCCCTGATAACTTTTGTTTTGAGTTTGGAACGTCGTGGCATAGAGACACACCGTGGCATATTGACACAAACGTGGCACAGACTCACAACATGGCACAAGACACAATATGGCACCGAGACACAATATGACACAGAGACACAACGTGACACAGCACACAACAATGTTAGAGAAAGGGGGGACCATTAAAACTCTTGAATTTTTCTTATACAAACAAAGCCTTGTCGTTTGGACACGACCATTTTTAAATAGCTTATAGGAATTACCTCCCCTGCCGTCAACAGTCTACGTTGAAATCTTCACGGGGGGCTGTTGACTCGTTGAAAAGCGGACGTCTGAAATTATAGAATGAAAGCGAGGCGTTTGTAATGATAGACTTAAAGGGAGACGATCAGAGCCACCACTCACCAGTTATAATCATTTTAATCTAGTGTAAGTGCTAATAAACATCATATATTAGAACTCTAATGGAATCGGCAACTGTAATGCTGGGAGACCTGGAACACACAAAAAAACCTACCATTTGAGAGATTCAATTTCTTTAGATAACGTTACGTCGCGATGTTGCGAATTAATACGTTAACATGTTAGTCTTTCAGTTTTCAGGAGCTCTTTATTCCAATTAAACACAAGGACATACAATTTTGACATCGAAATAAATTGGTATAAGTATAGTATAAGGTTTGTATAATATATATATATATATATTGTTGTTATGGGTTTTTTTCGGATAGAAATTGCGTTGAAATGGAGTCCAACATTGTTTCGTTGATTAAAAATGAATTATAGACTAGTCAAACTTATTAAAAAAATATGTTTATAAAGAGCTTGGGGCCTATTAGGAGCCGTGTCTTCTTTGTTGAGAACGTTAATGCTACCAGAGAAGAGCAGAAAATATAGTGGCTTTCAAACTAAAACAGAATATAGGACTCCTATCGCAGATGTATGTGTTTTTAATTCGTGTTCAGATACTGTTTACTATTGTGATTAGAATCTAACGTATTGAGCATCCTTGTTTTGAACATGAGCTCGGTTACCTGTTATAAATGTAGCTGTTTTGTTTGAGTGAATGTGTTTGTTGCAAAAGTTGGCTCCGTGACTAGTTGGCTCAGTGACAAGTTGGCTCAGTTACACGTTGACTTAGTGACAAGTTGGCTCAGTGACAAGTTGACTCAGTGACAAGTAGGCTCAGTGACAAGTTGGCTCAGTGACAAGTTGGCTCAGTGACAAGTTGACTCAGTGACAAGTTGACTCAGTGACAAGTTGACTCAGTGACAATTTTGTCGCAGGTTGGCTCAATTGCAGATTGGCTCAATCACAAGTTGGCTCAGTCACAAGTTGGCTCAGTCAACAGTTGCCTCAATGACATTTGTGACGCTAACAAACTGTAAGGAAACGAATTCCAAAAAGTGGTCGTTTAATGTATTTCCCCCTTGAACTTGAACATAAAAAGAACCCAACAAATCTTTAAAATTGTAATCCTGTATTTTATTGAGCTGTGAAAATTACTAGAAGGAAAAAAAAGGGAATTTTAAAAATTTTAAATAAAATTCTATTGTATTCTATTTTATTTATCAAATAAATTCCCAGTTGTGTGAGATGGGTGGCCAGTTGTGTGAGATGGGTTGCCAGTTGTGTGAGATGGGTGGCCAGTTATGTGAGATGGGTGGCCAGTTGTGTGAGATGGGTGGCTAGTTGTGTGAGATGGGTGGCCAGTTGTGTGAGATGGGTGGCTAGTTGTGTGAGATGGGTGGTCAGTTGTGTGAGATGGGTGGCCAGTTGTGTGAGATGGGTGACCAGTTGTGTGAGATGGGTGACCAGTTGTGTGAGATGGGTGGCTAGTTGTGTGAGATGGGTGGCCAGTTGTGGGAGATGGGTGGCCAGTTGTGGGAGATGGGTGGCTAGTTGTGTGAGATGGTTGGCCAGTTGTGTGAGATGGGTGGCCAGTTGTGTGAGATGGGTGACCATTTGTGTAAGACGGGTGGCCAGTTGTGTGACCAGTTGTGTGAGATGGTTGGACAGTTGTGTGAGATGGGTGGTCGGTTGTTTGAGATGGGTGACCATTTGTGTAAGACGGGTGGCCAGTTGTGTGACCAGTTGTGTGAGATGGGTGGCCAGTTGTGTGAGATGGGTGGCCAGTTGTGTGAGATGGGTGGCCAGTAGTGTGAGATTGGTGGCCAGTTGTAGCAAGTCGAGTAAATTGTACGACACTCCCAAGGACAACGGGCACGCTTTTGAACGTTATACAGACCAGATTACACAGGCCATTGTCCACCCAAAGTTCCAGATTGGGATATCTATAGTAAATGTCGCTATCAATTGTTCATAAAATAAAAACAAAGACAGAATATATTTTCTCCCTGTCCTCAGCCGAGGGTCAGATATCAAACTAAAATTCGTAAAGCTCGAAAATAAAAAGGACCAGAAAGAACGCCCATTATTTCTCCTTTTATTTTGACAGGCCGTAGGCTCGTAGGATTTAATTTTACAACGCATAATTATAACGCAGCAATTTGATAGCATAGTATTCAGCATTTGACTACGTTGTCTCTTGGATTAAGCGCCTTGGGTTTCTGTGAAAGATAGAATAAAAAAAGCATTGGGCTATTTATAGATTTTTTGTTTGTTGTTAAGTATGTGACGGAGTGTGGTTTTTTAAGGGTGTTATGTGTATGAGTAAGAATTCAATGTGTAAGATTTGATGTGTTTGAGTAAGAATTTAATGTGTAAGATTTGATGTGTATGAGTAAGAATTTAAGATGTAAGATATGATGTGTATGAGTAAGATATAATGTGTATGTTTAACATGTAATCTGTGAGTCTGTGTTGGGTTGTATCAAGATATGGTTGAGAGGTGGATGGCGGAGTGTGTACGTCCGAGAGTGGATGAGTGAGAGAGTGGGATGAGTGAGAGAGTGGGATGAGTGAGAGAGTGGTGTGATTTGTAATTATGCGGTGGCAAAGCTCAAGTGATTGATCTCATGCGTGGAGGCGTTGTAAGCAGTTACAGGTGTAGAATGATGTCATGCGTGGGGACGTTGTAAGCAGTTACAGGTGTAGAATGATCTCATTCGAGGGGGCGATGTAAGCAGTTACAGGTGTAGATTTGTGTCATGCGTGAGGGCGATGTAAGAAGTTACAGGTGTAGAATGATGTCATGCGTGGTGGCGATGTAAGCAGTTCAAGGTGCAGTTTAATAGATTACAATTCTCTGTGGGAAGATCCTCGGCCATTGTGGACTGATCTGTTTCCTGGCCAGCAGCAGCTGCTGCAGCAGACGAGTCATCCATCTTGGTCTCACCACTAGAGTGTTGGGCCGATGAACCCGTGACCATCTCTTGTGTTTGCCCAGTCGATGCTTCCTAATATGTTGTACAACACGGGCGATAGTTAAATACTAGGTTTTTAAGACAATTTAAATTATGTCATTTGACTAGTTTAAAGTAAATATAATCACACTATTTAAATGTCATAAGTTAGATGTCACAAATGAGATGTCACGATTTCTACAGTTATTTGATAGATTGGCCTGTAATGTATATTGTTCTGGTCTATCAAGTTTGGAGCAGCATTTAATTGTTTAATGTGCCATTAATCTACTGAATGTAATGTGTAAGTGCTGTCTCACTAACAAATCTATGAAATGTGAAAGTGTGGGGCCACTAAAATATATATGTAATGTGTAAGTTTTGGGCCAATAACATATTTATGTAATGTGTAAGTTTTGGGCCACTAACATATTTATGTAATGTGTAAGTTTTGGGCCACTAACATATTTATGTAATGGGGCAGCCTTTTCAATTAAATGCTGTTTTTATTTTTTTATGGGAAGGGGGAAATGTTTATTGTAGCATTGCGTTGTTGTTTTTCATATATGGTGAGATGTCGGTAAGGATGTTGTAAAATGTGTTTTGTTAGATGCATGTTAGAGATTTCGTAGGGTGGAAGAAAAGTATTTCGGGCCATTGGAAATGTCTGGATCCGGACTTCCGAGTGGTCTAAGGAAAGTGTCTGGGATGTGAAAAGGTTTCATGAGATGGCACGTGTTGTTTGTTGTTCCGCAAGGAATTAACCGAAACAAACTGTTGCACATCATTGGTCAGAGGAGGGATGCACCATGATGCGGAACTGTGCGGGGACGTACGCCACTGAATACCCATCCAGACATGTGCCTGCTCTTACAAAAGGGATATGGCCCTGGATGTCGATTTATCTAGAATGCTCTCAAAGGTTCTTCTGTTGCCTTCTGAACGCCCGGCGAGAGAACTAATGCTAGTTATAACGATTTTAATGTTACACGCTATTCGTAGGAATTACATTTGTGAATAATCAGCAACTGAAGTAAGGGAGCCACATCTTACCGTTTGAGGATCATGTGATATCTGGGCAACTTCCCTTTCCTCCCTTCCTTCTATCTCTCGCTCAGTTATTTTCGTGTTGACCTCATCAATGGCTCTCTTAATAGCGACCTGGGCCTCCTCGTCCACTAGTTTAAGCAAATGGGTTGAGATTGTGGGTTGAGAATATGGATTGAGAATGTTAATTATTTCAAGTTTTAATGGGAGTTATGGTGACTAATAATGAAACCCGGAATAATAAATACGCGAACACATTTGTTGTACTCAAGTTTATCTTAACTGTTTTCAACGTTGTAAGATGTTACCTAAATTGACCACCTTTCAAGAATTTCTATTCAAAAAGCAACCAAAGTAACAACTTAAAAATATTCTCTAATGTATGTCACAGTAGAAGAGAAAGTAGTACATTACAGATTTACATTTGTCGGAACTAGGAAGGTTAACGTTTAAATAAATTATGGCCCAGTTTTTGTGATTTTCCTTAAGAGGAGAAAATAATTCTAAATAAATTATCCGTGATCCCCTTCAATATATTCTGATGATATGAGACGTTGTTGCTGAGGCAATTGAAGAAACGTCATTTGGTCAACATACCCTAACAAATAAGCACAAATAAGTGTAGAGGTAAGTAGATTAAACGACTTACTCAGCAATCCTGCCATCTCAAAAGCCCGTTCAAAACTGATGAGGGACGAGGCGAGACGTTTAGCTTTCACTGTTTGGTGGCAAGAGACAAGACGGGATCAAATGATTTGCAAAAAAATGTGTTGTAATGTAGAGCAGGATCGGTCCATTTCAATCAGGGCCCAGTTTAGCAACGTAGCCCCACTCTTCTTCCAGCAATGTTGCCCCATTCTTCTACCAACTATGTTGCCCCACTCTTCTATCAGCTATGTTGCCTCACTCTTCTTCCAGCAATATTGCCCCACTCTTCTACCAACTATGTTGTCTCACTCTTCTATCAGCTATGTTGCCCCACTCTTCTACCAGCAATGTTGCCCCACTCTTTATCAGCTATGTTTCCCCACTCTTCTACCAGCTATGTGTCCCCACTTTTCTGCCAGCTATGTTGACCCACTATTCTATCGGCTATGTTGCCACATTCTCCTACCAGCTATGTTGCCCCACTCTTCTATCAGCTATGTTGCCCCACACTTCTACCAGCAATGTTGCCCCATGCTTCTACCATCTATGTTGCTTTTACATACATTTCTAATACCAAGATAATAAGATGGGTAACAGCACATTTCTTTAAACTTTAAGCTTGGCCACGAAATGTCTACTCCAAATCAATGTTTATCGGCAGATTTTCTGACAGTTATACTTCAAACTTGTCCTTCTCAAGCCAATCTTGGAAAACATTGGTTTTTGCGTGTGTGTTGGCTTGTTTTTATTCCTAAATTCATGCGACTCTCGTATATTTCGAAGAAATCCTAAAATGTACCTGGTTTAAAGAACACGATCCCTACATACCCTCGGCCTGTGATATCAATACAAGCGCGTGGAGCTGCCACCTATCGTCTCCCGCCTCCTCGGCCGCCGCCAGGGCACGCTCTCCGTATTCCTTGGCACTCTTGGCCTCGCCAAGTTCAAGGTAACATCTTCCCAGTTCGTGGCACAGCCAGGTGGTCTCCAGGGTCCCCTTACTTCGCGGGAGCTTTCTTTCCCACCTGTCCTTGCAGTGACATTTTAACAATATGATTTAAGGGGGTAAAAACACATGACTTAACTTATTATAATACGCACACCTTATGGAGAGAAAATCCCTCGCAACCAATTACAAAATAAAACCTAATGCAAAAGAAATGGTTAAAAAGATTTTTTAAATAATCTAAAACAGGCGGAAACAAAACCAATATTAATGACGTCAATCATTCAAAGGGAAAGCATAACATTTTTTATTTTGATATCAAGTATAAACATTTTATCGAGTTTGCTCGGGAAGCCACGTAACAATCCATCTCACACAACTGGACACCCATCTCACACAACTGGACACCCATCTCACACAACTGGACACCCATCTCACACAACTGGCCACCCATCTAACACAACTGGCCACCCATCTCACACAACTGGCCACCCATCTCACACAACTGATCACCCATCTCACTCAACTGGCCACGTTCTCACTGAATCGGCAACACTCTCCAAATCCTCATAGTCATCCATTTTTTGTCTTAAAAGTCTGTAGAACCACCCAAACTTACACGTCAATGGCTTTCTGGAATTTCCCACTTCTTGCGTACACTCGGCCCAAGTTATCCAGAGCCCGACATTCGGCGTCTTCAATGACACTGTGACGACACATGTTGTCATCTTAATACAATTTGCAGTCACAGTGTTCTTCTTAAAGTGGCACATCATTCGTAATCGAATATGTTCATTACATAATACTTAAATGTAAATACTTAATGTGTTTGTTGGTGCGTCAGTGTATTTGGTGTATTTTGTGTATTTGTACGCGTATGTGTGTTTGTGTTGGACAGTGGGTGGTTTTAGTGTGCTGTGGGTGGGTTTGTGTGCGTTTGTGTTTGTGTGTGTATATGTGTGTTTTGTGCTTGATTTGTATGTGTGTTTGTATGTATGTGTGTGTGTGTGTGTTCCTTTGTGATGGTGTTTGTGTCTGTGGCATAGTTTCTTACGACATTTCTACACCTTGCAGGCGACACACCGTTTGGAAAGCCACGGGTCTAATGGTTAAACTAAGTATAATGACTAGACTAAGTATAATGGCTAGGCTAAGTCTAAGAGCTACTCACTGTTCCTCTCCTAAAGTTAAGTCTAACTGGTGCTGGACGGCAGCATTTGCGTAGTCATTCTGCTCCAGGTAGGCATTGCCCATGAGGCTGTGGAGGTGGGCCTTGAAGGTCATTTTGTTGGGCAACTGTATCTCCGTCATGGCGTCCAGGGTCGCCATCACTCGCTGTGTTTTCTTCAGGGCAGCATCGTAGTTCTGATCGGTCATCACTGACACAAAACATTAACAAATAATGTCATCACTGTACCAAACAATAACAAATAACTTCATAACTAACACCAAATGATATACAAATAATGTCATCAGTGACACCAAGTAAGAAATACCCTTGAAAAGGACGTGCTATCACCCCCCCCCCCTTTTCTCAACCACACACACACACACACACAAGTCACCTTCAGTTCAAACAAGATCTATCTTACCACTTACTTTTGTCTATTTTTTCCAGCTCTGCTATAATATAGTCATACGGTGACGTCTTGATAGAGCGGCCCCTGTTCAACGCCAGTCGGGCCTCATACTTCCTGGCATACATTGGTTTCACCTGTGGGTTAAGTGTGCTACAAATGCTCATACATTAGAGATTGTTGCACAAACATATTTACTAGCTCTTAAAAAGATCTATCAGATGCTCCATAGACGGAAAATGAACACATCAATAAATTGTTAAATGGTTCCAATATTTGCGGTCATTTTATTTTTTTTAAAACGCTGGAAGCTAGAGTCCTGCCTTAAAACTGATGGGCTAGCATCACTATTGTCCTATCATGCTTAACTAAAGGATGGAGAAGTAAAAGTAATATTTCATAGTTATAGGTAATAGTAATCTCGACCATATTTATAATCAATGAAGTTACGATAAGGCAGTGGCGTAGTGAGGGGTTGGCAAGGGGGGGCATCATGCCCCGGGCGCTACTCACAAAGGGGCGCCAAATGGTATATTTTACTATAATATTGTATGGTTTTCGAATAGGGGGGGCGCTAAAAAGGTATTGGGGGCGCTAAAAAGGTATTGTGCCCGGGCGCGAGTTAAGCTCGCTACGCCACTGCGATAAGGTCAGATTCGCGTCATGAAAACATTTGAGTCTGCCTTAAAAGTTAAACATGAACAAAACTCCTTAGTGCAATCATATTCTGTAACTAGAATTTAATTGATTGTAATATTATCCTTTTTAAAATATTACTATTTGTATTAAAAATAGTATACGAAATACTATTTTTAAACACATAAAACTAGTCTTGGAAATAAAATATTATATTTAAACCCACGAAAGTGGTAATGGATATAAAAAATTATTTTTAAACCCACAAAGCTAGTCATAAATAAAAAAAATATTTTTTTTTAAACCCATGATACATTTTTATTTAAACTGGTTATCATCATCATCATCATCATGTCCCTTAGTCGTTGGACCGTTGGGGGCGCCACAGATGACATGAAAACTATCCTTCTCCATTCCTCTCTGTCTTCTGCACTGCGTATAGCATCGCCTAGTTTTAATCCCGTCCACTCCTTGATGTTATCTTCCCATCTTTTTCTTTGTCTTCCTCTTCTTCCCCCTCCTCTAGTTGTGCCCTGCATGATTTCTTTGGCAAGCCCTTGTTTCCTTGTTATGTGGCCAAACCATTCAAGTTTTCGCTTGTTTACCAACACCAGGAGGTCATCGTACTGCCCAATTTCTTTACGAATCCTTTCTTTCACTTGATTATTAGTGATGTGGTCTCTATAGCAGATGCCAAGAATGCTTCTGAAACATCTCATCTCCATCTCCTTTATTTTCCTTTCGAGTTCTGCTGTTAATGTCCAGGACTCACAGGCATACCAGAAAATGGTTATGGAGATTTTCAATCTATATTCACAACAATTCTGCGATCCTGTGCAGTTTGTTATTAATAAACATTTGATGAAAAGTTCGAACAGATTTTTATGTAATATCCAAAATTTTAAGGCGCTGAAACCATTGATTTCTATATTTGAGTCATTCAATTTCTGAGCAGAATCTATCTTCTTAACATGGTGTGTGGGTCTTGTGAAAAGGAAGAGTTCGATTTATGTTGCACATGTTTTAACCTCAGTTATCGTATGCATTACTTGCATATCCTCCAACTGAGACGGGTTGGTTGTGTTTCTGGGAGTTATAATTATTGAGCTATAGCTAAATTTCAGGTTGCTCACCTGTTGCCAAAACTCTGTCCTGGTGTCCAAGTAAGAAAGGCCCTCCTGCACCTGTCGGATAATCCTCTTACCTGTCATACTGTTATTGTCTAGTACGTGGGGGGTGGGGAGATGGCACAAGTTTAATATGTATAATATATGCAAGTATACATTTTTGGGTGGATATTGTCATGAATTATTTACATCTCATGTAGATGTGCTGCATTACACTTGTCACAATTGGCACATATATATAACTCATCAAAATTTCAAATCATCCGAATCGTACAGAACAAATTCCAAAACCGCAACTAAAGAAAGCCAATAAGTAGAATCTACACAAGGAAACTCTAACAATTGTAACATTAGATTTAAAATTAAAAATTGAAAACGTCAGTATAAAGATGATCACTTTAAAACTTTAAAAACTTTTTTTAAAAATATTATCAGAGTTCAAAGGTCAAAAATACAATAAGTTCCTTATAAAATAACTCTGACATCGACACATTATGGTTAGTGTCAATTAAAGCTGGCAATTTTCGCCTGTTAGCGTAAGAGAGGATAAGGTATTATTCATATGACAAACAACCAAATGTAGTTGTGTGAATTGTGTCTTGTCCGCAGGGGTCTCAGTCTCAAGTCTAAAATTTTTAACAGCCTCACTGACACATACCAAAACTATTCTTTTCTATGAGCTACTTCTCCGGATTTTGCCATATCGACCTGTTTCTTAAGTAGCTTGTCCAGATTTTGTCACATTGATCTGTTTCTTAAGTAGCTTGTCCAGATTTTGTCACATTGACCTGTTTATTAAGTAGCTTGTCCAGATTTTGTCACATTGACCTGTTTCTTTAAGTAACTTGTCCAGATTTTGCCATATTGACCCTTTTCTTTCAGTAATTTCTCCGGATATTGTCTTATTTACCTGTTTCTTTAAGTAACTTCTCCAGATACTGCCTGTCCCCGTACAGCTCTCCCAACATCTGTCTAATTGTTGTCTCGTTGCCTGACTTCTCCTTCTTCTTCTTAGCTATGACCTGAGGCCTCTTCCCACAGGACGAACTAAAACCTTTCCTTTTCCTTTTCTGCGGTAGCGACAAAAGAGAAACACGCTTACAATATGTACATGCGCCGCTGTGTAACAAACACAAACAGTAACTCTCCTATTGTTGGATTAAGACTTTTAAGAAACATGAAACGAGTATCGTGTCCGACGCGCTCTTCTATGTTCTCCATCAAATCGCTCTAATGTATGTGTTTTTAAATTGTAAATAAAAAATAGAGATTATGAAGTCATTAGAAGGCAGCTCGGAGTCCCACAGTTATGACAAGATTGTGGGTTCCTTGTTTTATAATTTTGCTGCTCAAAAAAAAAATTATTCTGTCTTTCGATTCCTTTATTTAAAATAAAATCAGACTTATATTGAAAGAGGGATTTTCTTGCATACTTTGGTACGCAATGTGTTTTTAACATCAAATTAATGTATAATTTCAGTCAAACAAATATATTTTCAGTAGAATATTGAAACAAATTTTAATTAGACACTCTCTATTCATTTTTATAAATATTGAATCATCTTTAAGTAGACAATGTCTTTGTATGTCATCAATATTAAAGCAATTTATAATGAGTCACAGTCTCTTTATTCTATCAATTTTGAAGCAACTTATAGTGCGACACTGTCTCTATATTCTATCAATTTTGAAGCAACTTATAATAAGACATTGACTCTTTATGTCATCAATATTGAAGCAACTTATTATGAGACACTGACTCTTTATTCGATCAATATTGAAACAACTTATAGTGAGACACTCTCTCTTTATGCTAATGCCAGATCAAACAGAATAACACGCCCCACTTTAAACATCACCAGGTCTTGTTGATAATCCACACGATGACAGAAGCTTACCTCATCTTGTGCGGTGAAAAACGAGAGATCTCCAGTTGTGTTCAGCTTGACCCGGTCAGGAGCTGAGGATCGGATGATGTCACCAACATTTGTATCTGCTACTTACATGTTAGGATATTACATTGCCTCTATTACTTACACATTGCACCGTTTTAATGTTTCTATTACTTAAACATTCCAGTCTTACTCTACTTTACATACAATGATTAGGTACGACAATGTCCATGAGATTAAACAACACGCGTTTTTTAATAATTGATTTTCCTGCCTTGATAAAGTTTTAAAAAGTGTTTTATTTCAAAGTTCCTGGCGAACTTAAAGAACAAAATAAGTTTCATTGAACTTTTGAATTATTATTATTATTATTATTATAAGACGTTTTTTTATAGCGTGGTACCCCAACCTAGGGCTGGGCTCACCACGCTGTACATACAATTTAACATACATTAATTAAATAAAACAAAAACAAAATTTATTCGCCCAAACATTCCATAACTTTTTACATGTCAAGCCATGGACGGCATCCAGCAGCATCGTTTATCGGCTAGAGGGGGGGAATCAGCCAGGATAGTACAGTTTAAAGAAATGTGTTTTTCAGTGCAGTTTTGACGGCTGTGATGGTTGGTATATTGCGGATGTGTAGTGGAAGAGAATTCAATTGTTTAGGGGCACAGAAAGAGACAGATCTTTCATCGTATGTTTTTGTGGGAGTCTTGGGGACTGTTGTAGCTTGAAATCGTTACAAGAGCAATCTAAAACTATAGTCTAAAACAAAGTTTGAGCTAAAAGTCTAAGTAACAAATAAATCATCAGCAATAAAACATCTTTAGGGAAAAATTTAAAACGAGGTTAACTTTTTAATGCTTTGTTTAATGAGCACACAATATATTGACAGGACGTACTGACTCCCAACGCAGTTTATGTATTGACAGGACGTACTCACTCCCAACGCAGTTTATGTATTGACAGGACGTACTCACTCCCAACGCAGTTTATGTATTGACAGGACGTACTCACTGCCAATGCAGTTTATGTATTGACAGGACGTACTCACTTCCAACGCAGTTTATGTATTGACAGGACGTACTCACTCCCAACGCAGTTTATGTATTGACAGGACGTACTCACTCCCAACGCAGTTTATGTATTGACAGGACGTACTCACTGCCAACGCAGTTTATGTACTGACAGGACGTACTCACTCCCAACGCAATTTATGTACTGACAGGACGTACTCACTCCCAACGCAGTTTATGTACTGACAGGGCGTACTCACTCCCAACGCAGTTTATGTACTGACAGGACGTACTCACTCCCAACGCAGTTTATGTATTGACAGGACGTACTCACTCCCAACGCAGTTTATGTATTGACAGGACGTACTCACTCCCAACGCAGTTTATGTACTGACATGACGTACTCACTCCCAACGCAGTTTATGTACTGACAGGGCGTACTCACTCCCAACGCAGTTTATGTACTGACAGGACGTACTCACTCCCAACGCAGTTTATGTACTGACAGGACTTACTGATTCCCAACGCAGTTTATGTATTGACAGGACGTACTCACTCCCAACGCAGTTTATGTATTGACAGGACGTACTCACTCCCAACGCAGTTTATGTACTGACAGGACGTACTCACTCCCAACGCAGTTTATGTATTGACAGGACGTACTCACTCCCAACGCAGTTTATAATGGCTTCTTGCGCTTTCTGAATCCCTAGTCGGAACTCTAACAGCTCCGGTCTGAGTCGGTTACCACGGTGATAGTAAACCAAGGCAAACTCAAAGTCACCGGCGTTGTACAGGACTTCGGCTTTTTGGAACATGCCCTGGTAAAGATACGGTCCAGAAAAGAAGCAAAGCACTCAGACATTAGTGTACACATTAAAAGAAACACAGAGTAAAGTTGGCCCACTACACTTGAGTCATATACTCGGGGAACGTTTTCAAAAATCATTCTTATAAGGAGTCTAGGTAATAGGTAATAATTGAATTTGATCGTGGACTCTAATGATAACTGATTTTTTTTTTTTCTAATTTTTGGTTAAATCAGAAATCGGGGTTGGAAAATAAATATAAAAAGGGGAAAAAAAGAGGGGGGGGTTGTCAATACTTCTTTTTTTTTCTTCTTCATCTTTGTAATCGATCAATGCTATTTTAAAAAACAAAGTACAATGATCCTTCTATTCCAGTCTTGTCTAGCTTCTTTGTAAACTAAGAAATACACTAAGCACAATGTCTCTCTCATCCAGTTATATAATGTTAACTCATGTAATAACTAGAAGTGTTTAGCCTTGAAGGAATAAACATTTACACATTAGGTTAGAAAAAATAAATAAAAACCTTTTGAGGCCAGAGTTAACGCTTGGACGTTAACCGTTCCGAATTTTATAATGGAATATGACAAGTGTCAAAAACGGTGAATTTGTATGAAGGAAATTACATCAATGAGTTCTACTCTGTGAGGGGATATCGGCTGATATATCTTCATTGCAGTAAGTCCTTAAGTTCTTGACCAATCCAACCAAACATCGGAAACACCCAAACCATTAGCCGAGTACTAGCTTCAAAACCTACCGTTGACGCTATCTGTTGTTTTTCAAACACGACTTACCCTGTGGTAGTTTTTGTTTTCTGCAAGCGACGCCTCTGCATCTTGTAAGGCTTTGCTCGTGTTCCCCAACATCAAGTGGCATTTTGAGCGGTTCACCAAACACATGCGGTCATCAGGTTTCAGCTGAAGTGCCTGACAGATGAGAGTGGAAGAGCCCATTAAAATAATATGAACTACTTTTAGAAGGCACATCCATTTTGCTGGGGTGTGCCTCCAGGTTGTGGGCGTGTGTCGCCAGGTACTAGGCGTGTGCCGCCAGGGTGTAGGCGTGTGTCGTCAGAGTGTAGGCGTGTGCCGCCAGGGTGTAGGCGTGTGTCGCCAGAGTGTAGGCGTGTGTCGCCAGGGTGTAGGCGTGTGTCGCCAGAGTGTAGGCGTGTTTTGGCAGGGTGTAGGCGTGTGTCGCCAGGGTGTAGGCTTGTGCCTTTAAAGAGAAAGTTTTTTTAGATAGCTTCAATAATTTACAAACTGCAATGTGACACAGACACCTGCTTTGACCGAAATCATGATGTGATAAACAAACCACGCACAGCGTCATTTCATTGTATCTTCACGGTGGAAACTTTATCCTGGACAGGACGAAACTGACCAAGCAGCGCCAGTTGACAGGACTAATTTTCCGGCTGTTTCCTTTTTACATTCTTTATATTTCAGAGATCATATTTCAGGTAACATATTCCAGATATCAAATTTCCGATATCATATTTCTGACATCATATTTCATATATCCTCTTCTTCAGATAGCATATTTCAGATATCCTATCCCAGATATCATATATTTCAGATATCATTGTTCAGAAAGGTTTTTCTAACGCTTCCGGTTAGACTTGTGGCTCGGAATTGGGTTTCAGCCAAGCATAGAACACCACGCCAAGCAGTGGTGCTTAATAGCATAGCACGCACCGCCAAGCAGTGGTGCTTCCTTTTGATAATCCAATTATGACCTGCTCTTATCTGTCAAATGCAGTGTAACAAACCGTTATATGGTTTTACAAATTTAGTATGTTTTAATCTTGACTCCTTAGAACAGTGTCTCTCAACCTTCCTAATGCCGCGACCCTTTAATACAGTTCCCCAAGTTGTGGCGACCCCCAATCTTAAAATTATTTTCGTTGCTACTTCACAACTGTAGAGTACATGTGTTTTCAGATGGTCTTAGGCGACCCCTGGGAAAGGGGCTTTCGACCCCCAAAGGGGTCGCGACCCACAGGTTGAGAACCACTGCATTAGAAGAACAATACGTAACAAAGGACTGTCAAGAGGTATATAAAGAAAAGCCGATACCAGAGCTAGGGACATTAACAATAATCAATTTTCAGTACACTATTACGTTGAGATAAAAATACAAAATCAAAGATGCAAAAATTAATAATTATACTAACTAATAGCACAGTGAGCGAAAAATGTAATATAAGAAAGTTACAAATATTAATCCACACACACACACACCTACACACACACACACACACACAGGGCAAATATATTAAGTCTTTTAGGGCTCGTGCAAGTCTGGTAAGTCTCGTAAAAGAAATGTCTGCCGGTCGTAGTCGACCGTCCTATTTATGGTGAGGGAGTAAAAACCCCACAGAACAGAAAGTGTAGTACACTACCTCTATGTAGAAACTTCTGGAAATGTAAAAAAAACTTTCCCAATCAAGGGCGGTGGGGTAAATGTATTGGCAGCACGTGTCGCCGAGTTAATTGGTGACGTCATTAAAAAAAAACAAAGGGGGTGGTCAGGGTTGCATGCTATGACTCGAACTAGGTCAGCACACAGGTTTTATTACAGGCGGTCAATAGTTTTTTTTACGTTTTGACTTTCAGCTGCGCAGATTTTTGATCCCTTACATCATTACACCTAGCTTACTTTACAATAGCCAGTGTTTCGTCCCAAACAAAAAGGCTCATTTTACCCTTGAGTGTCCGGCCTGTCATCGTGTTCATTCGAATGTTTCTATAAGTTTGGCCTACGACTGTCCCTTCACCCTCTCTATCGTAATATATTCCTATAGTGCCAAACAACACCAACATTCTACGCACGTTAGTGAGGATGGATATGGACTAATGGACGCAACACCAGCGTTCTGCACACATTGTTGGGGCTGGACATGGGCTGGTGATGTTCTAAAATTCCACCAACCTACTACTCACTGTGGTGAGGCTGTCGATGGACTGGTGGTAGTCTCCGTGTCTGAAGTGAGCCGCTGCCTGTGCCTTGTACAGGTCAAACGTTCCTGCGGTAGTGTCAGGTTCCTCAATCTTAAACATTGTCTTTGTATTTCGTCGTCCCAATGCCCGCAATCACCTACAGCAGTTCTCGTTCTTTGTAACACCTACAGCAGTTGTCGTTATTTGTAACACCTAGTTCAGAGTCTATAATTTAAACTGTAAAAAATTACGTCTACTTTGTTATCTCTTGTATCTCTTGTATTGTATCTCTTAGACTTATTTCTTGTATCTCTTATATCTTTTATATCTTTAGATCTATCTCTTGTATCTATTTAGACTAATTTCTTGCATCATTTTAGACTTTTGTATCTCTTTAGACTTTTGTATCTCTTTAGACCTTTGTATCTCTTTAGACGTATTCCTTGTATCTCTTTAGGCTTATCTCCTGTATCTCTTTAGACTTATCTCTGAACATAGCTTTAAACGTTTAAACGCCACCCATAGATTAAGATATCTGTTCCAGAAGCTACACGGATTTTCTCCCCAAACGGGACAATCCTTTTTGGCATATGCAAGGAATCGTCTACTTCTAGATGAGGTTTTATGGCGAGCGCGTTAATGCTCAGAGCAGAGCTTTCCTAACTGTGTGTAGCGACACAGTGGTGTGTCTAGCGACACAGTGGTGTGTCTAGCGACACAGTGGTGTGTGTAGCTACACAGTAGTGTGTCTAGCGACACAGTGGTGTGTGTAGCGACACAGTGGTGTGTCTAGCGACACAGTGGTGTGTCTAGCGACACAGTGGTGTGTCTAGCGACACAGTGGTGTGTGTAGCTACACAGTAGTGTGTCGCCTGCGGTGTTGAGGTGTTGTCACGCGAAAATAAAACATACCAACACTAGCGCATTCTTTTAGACTTTAAAAAAAATGGTTTTATTTAAAGTAAAACTTAGTAAAACCATAACGAGAAAGAAACATCTAGGCCGACACTTTGTAATTTTAAAATCCCAGAAACAGGCTGCTGTATTGATACTTTTTAGAATTTGGGATATATCCTATAAACAATAAAAAATACTATAAATATAATTGTTGAAGAATAAATCGAACATTTCTCTTGAAATGTTTTAATTTTGTGAACATTTTATGGCCCGTAGGAATTTATTTTGACAGGGAGGTGATAGAAAACTATTTTTATTTAACACTTAGCTGACTTCAAGATTGTGTTAACAACATTTTTTTATCAAGATTGTGCTAACAAGAGTGTGTTAACAAGATTGTAACGACCTATAAGTAGGACAAGCTCAAATGATTGGTCGTTAACTGTCCGTTAGTGAGACGTTTAAGCATTTAATCAGTTTCAACAAATTTCAGACACTTTTATAGCAATTGTTCAACTGTAAACATGGACGGGGTTGTTAAATGGGCGTTCAGTCATGGTATGATCAGTGGCCACGGTGCGCAGGCGGTGCGCAAATTTATTTCAATGATAACAAAGTAGTATATCGATCTTTATTTGATATGACAGAAAGAAATGAATGTTTCCGTGTCCCACGAAATTTAAGGAATCTGAATAAATGTTAAAATCAAGGACCGCCCCTGGCAAAGTCAGTGGCCCCCCCCCCCAGGAAAAAACCCCAGGCAAAGTCAATTCCCACCCCAGGCAAAAACCCCAGGCAAAGTCAAGGACCAGCACTGGCAAAGTCAATGCCCACCGCAGGCAAAAACCCCAGGCAAAGTCAATGCCCACCGCAGGCAAAAACCCCAGGCAAAGTCAATGCCCACCGCAGGCAAAAACCCCAGCCATAGTCAAGGACCGCCACTGGCAAAGTCAATGCCCACCGCAGGCAAAAACCCCAGGCAAAGTCAAGGAACGCCCCAGGCAAGGTGAATGCCCACCCCAGACGTCACAAACTGTAGCTAGCTTACGTCTCATGATGTAGTGTTTTCTATACAGGCTGTTGGGAAATGGTGTTATACATTATAAATAATTGTGATAAAATCGTCCGAGTTATTCAATTGGAATTAAGAATGGTAAAATTATTATTTTAGACAGTTACACGCTTATTTCCCTTTAGATGCTTTTTTTAGGTAAATTCGATGTGTTTTTTTTCGTTTAGTTTCTCTTTGAACGCCACTGATTTGACAGTGTTGTGTTTGAATTAGAACTCAACATGATTTGTCAGCCCTTGTTACAAGAGCAAGATTATTGACACTTTATGACGTAGCGGAGACGTTGACCTTATGTCACTTTGAAACTTAACACTTTTAAAGAAATCGTTTATGTTAAAAGAATATTAAGTGATCATTACACCAATTAATTTAATTTTAAAATGACGTTTTCAATTCGAATTGCGTTTCTTGCTCTGTTTTTAGTTAAGTAATAATCCTTCTTTGACGTCACTAAAAAAAATTCCAAATCCCCATACTCTCCATTTTAGTAGAGTCTGAAAAAACCAGGCATACTGATGTGTTGCTGATATTGTGTAACTGTTCACGTCGGGTCACCGAAGTGATGGTCTGTCCACCAAAGTGTCCCATCTTTCGATGATGATCTGTCCAACAAAGTGTCCCATCTTTCGGTGATGGTCTGTCCACCGAAGTGTCCAATCTTTCGGCAATGATCTGTCCACCAAAGTGTCCTATCTCTCGGTGATGGTCTGCCCACCAAAGTGCCCCATCTTTTATTTTATGGTAACGTCTACATCCAAAAAGCATGGAAATGTTAAAACCTTTTGGGGGAAAATACGGACTGTTAAAATAAATCTGAAATAAGGAATGTTAAAATAAATCTGAAATAAGTAATGTTAACATAAACCTGATTTAAGGATATCTTGCTTTCCTGTAGTTTAAGCTATAAATAAGATGAAATGCAGCCCCCCCCCCCCCCCCCCGAAATGAATCCCTGACAGTCGCCAGGTTTCACGTTGCCGTGTGTCTGTTACTTACGACAGAGTAGTTCTCAACAGCCGTTTTAAAGAGACCGAGCAAGAGCTGTGAGTTGGCTACTGACTTGTAGAGATCGTGGCTCCCAACTTTGACTTCTTCAGTTTCGAATAATCCGTACATTGTCTTTTTTTTTTTACTAGTGCTTTAGATGTCCACAAAACTTGGATGTTCTTAGAATAGCTGGTAGAATATCTGGAGAAGGAATAGAAACGTATTTGGATGTTGATTATTGAAAACCTTTTCTTCAGAGGTCCTAAATGGAGGATCCCTGGGAAGTATGGAGGTGCCCTTTTTTTTTTGGTTGGGAGGGGAAATGGATTTTCATTTCTATCGTCCTGGAAATTTAATGACACATGACTATACGAGAGAATTGCACAGATGCCGGTCCACACTACACTTTGAGTGACTATCAGCACTGTATAATGGGAAGTCAGAGCATCACTATCTTGAATAATGGGAATTAGTAAATAATTCATATCCCTTCCCCCCCCCCCCAGGGAAGTGACACTATATTATAATGACCCCACACCATCACCCCCTCCCCAACCACAAGACTTATTCCAACACTGTATTCACATTGGATCTGATGATCCACGTCCAGTGTTTCTAGCTGACCCAAAAAATAAAACTCACCCTCATTTAGAGAAGAAAAAAACCAACACCGACCCCCGCTCCATTTTTCCTTCTAAATCAGTCATATCGTTTTAAGTCATGGAATGATGTTTATTTTATTTGATAAATTTAATTCTTGACTATACTAGAATTAATGACCCGAAGCTATCGGGATAATAATGGTAGGTCCTTTGCGGTAATTTCTACCTGCTATTGCATAAACTCATCACAATTCCTAAATTTAAAAAGAAGTATCTATGTAATGATATTTACGTTTCTAACATCATTAAGTTTTGAGAAGTATTTATCTGCTACTTATTATACGCCTAATCCTACGCCCTTTCACGCCCCTAAACAACATTTCCCCCTCTAAACATGACCTTAAATTAACCAATCTAAATTTTCCCTACTTATATCACTTTTATCACTAAAGAAGTTAATTGAGGGACGATTTCTACCCTAGAAAAATACTTTAGTTTTACCTCTTTTCGTGCACTTTTCTCTAAAGATTGTTAAAAAACATAATCTTAAATTTACAACATAAAATCTATATATGATATAAAATATTTTATATTAAAAGAATTTGATATATTGATATCTTCATCAAAAATTTAAACGCACTTTTGCGTTGTTTTTTTTTAAATTATACATGATCAGAAAATTGTAAAACATAGAATTATTTTATATAAAGAAGAAACTCGCAACCGTTTTTCACGTCTATAACAAACGTGTGTGTCTATAACAAACTTGTGTGTCTATAACAAACTTGTGTGTCTATAACAGACTTGTGTGTCTGTAACAGACTTGTGTGTCTATAACAGACTTGTGTGTCTATAACAGACTTGTGTGTCTATAACGGACTTGTGTGTCTATAACGGACTTGTGTGTCTATAACAGACTTGAGTGTCTATAACAGACTTGTGTGTCTATAACAAACTTGTGTGTCTATAACAGACTTGAGTGTCTATAACAGACTTGTGTGTCTATAACAGACTTGAGTGTCTATAACAGACTTGTGTGTCTTTTTTAAAAGTTGTTAATCTCATAAAAATACACACCCACTTTACTTTTCGCAAAGTAAGAATAAAAATATATATTTATTTTTTTAAGAATAAAACATTAACCCAACTCCATTTTTCAAAATTAAATTTTCAAGCGTGTCAAATTATTGGATTTTGATATCCGCGGGTATACGTATATACATGATCCCACGTATTGTTTACGACATTGATTTTCTGACATGGTAAAATATGTTTATTTGTAAAAAGGGAATGTAAAATCTCCCTTTTTCACAAATGTAATACCATAGGATTTAAATATATTATCATCCACGTAAAAATGTACACATCCTATTTCCTACCAGCGATATGTTTGTACCCAAAACGGTTAATTATTAACCAATTCATTCTTTTATTTTGAGACGTATGATGTGCTGCCCTGGGAAAAGTGACACCCCCCCCCCCCGAGATTTAAATAAAATTAATAAAATCTTCCGCCGGATTGTAGTCCCTACCATACCCAAACTAACATATTTTCATATGGTTTGTTTTTACTTGGATGAGTTATAAGTGGATTATTGAATGCAATTTGGCTATGGAGTTTCGCTCCACTGTTGGACTTAAACGGCATTTTCGTATTAGAAATATATTTAAAAGGTTAAGTTTTAATTATGTTAAAAATTTAACAAAAGTATATTTTGTAATTTAAAAAGTTAAAACTTATTAAATGTTTTTTTTAAAAAAGCTACCATTTATGGGTGTTTTATTAACAATTTAAAAGGCAATCCACTATATTTATTAATTTATTTTTAAGAAATGGGAAATACATTATCATTTTTGCGTTGTTATTTAATCAAAGAAACGTAAGAGTTTTGGCTAAAATATGCGATTCGCGCTATGACGTCATTTGAGTGATTATTTAGAACAAATTAATTTTACTTTTATTCCGCAACATTAACAACGCACTTAAAAACGCACGGAAAAACAAATTAGTTTGGGTATTCCCGATAAATGGGATTACGATGTAATTCTTAGATTATATTTTTTTTATTAATTTTTTTTTCCTCACAACTTTTAAATTCGGATAAAATACGAAAAATAGTTCATTAGTTTTTACTTTAAATGTATTTTTAATTTATAATAATAATAATACTTAAATTTTTACTAAAATAAAAGCGTATTTATGATATTTTTGCGCATTTAAATTTATTTGATTTCCGTAAAATAATAGAAAATGACTATGATCGCTTTTAAGAATCCGAACGTATCTAAATATTTTCGGTTCTTTTTAGTTACGGTCAGCATAGCTCATTCTTATATTATATATAAGTGAGATTAAGTTAGATTAAAAAGAAGCATTTAAAAAGCCTCTTTATTAGACACATGTGTGGTTTAAATTGCATCAGTTCCAAATGTCTATGGAACTCTGGGATCAAACCCTAGCGTAAAGCTAGACAAGCAACAATTTTCTTTTAAAAAATTAAAACAAAATTAAAACATAATCATCACCCCGAATGATGGGATTCGTTAACCTTGGATGGGACTCCTTAACCTTAGATGGCAATTCTGGGGAGTAAAACTTTTAAGTTCAAACACAGAGATGGAGTTCCTGAGGGGGTATGACAATAACTCAATGAAAATTTCGGCAGCTCCTTCGACGCTCCTGGTGCCAAGCTATATCACCCACATATGATGTTACAGTGGGCTATCCAGAGATGTGGAGAGAGACGATTGGCTGTTTAGGAACCGGCTATTTGTCTTAAAACACTGAAACTAAATCGGGGTCCTTTTATTTCGTCCTGTTAAGTTTCTCCATCGTCACAACATGACATAAGCAGTTTTAAGGTAGATTACATGTAGCAGGCAATTCTTTTTTTTTATATATTAAGTTATTAGTATTATATTCATCCTTGGATTGGGCCCCGCACTTTCATAGGCCCTGCCCCGAATTTATTTTCTAATACAAAATCTTAATTTTCACTTATTATCCTTATTCCTACCCAGACTGGGCCCCGCGCAATCCGTTTCGCATAGGGCCCCGCAATTGTTAGGGTCAGCCCTGCTTGGATTCCAAGCATAGAAAATAAAAGCATTGGTTAGGTCTGACTGGAAGGAAGTAGTGAGGCAGGCTACATGGGATGTAGCGCCTGAAGGATGGGTGGATGGATTAGTATTATCACTAAAATATTGTATTTTTTTTAACTGCCAGGATTTTTTTATATAACTTATTTTTGCATTTGACGATGTTATGAGAGTATAACTCCATTCACATTGGTTATTTGGAGACACTATGCTATTCACTAACACTATCACGTATCCATAGACAGCCTACCATAAACCTACGACTAAAGCCCTACCTTCTTGTTGTATATTGTGTTAATCTTTGTTCTGTAAATGTTGTGCTAAGATTACTTGTAATTAGCCTGTGATGTGTGGATGGTGTTGTCCTATCACTTGACTTATTTCACGACCGCCAAACGGATCTGAGACTTTCCATTTGCTAGAGTTTAGATTCGTGCTTTATTTTGGCTTTTCTTTTTTCCTTGGTGCGTTTTTAAAAAGTTATTTTTGTGTTATTAAAAGTATATTTAGATTGTAGAAGAGAATCTTTAAAACATTATCTGATGAGAATCTTTTCATGGATCAGTTACCTAGAAATGTGGAAGCTGTTAGCTTAATTGATGTAATAAATGTGGTTTCATGTGACCACCCTAATTTATGAGATCTGCAAGATATCCCAAAGATGGAATAGACCACGACCAATTGCCACAGATTTCAGATCTGGAAGATATCCCAAAGATGGAATAGACCACGACCAATTGCCACAGATTTCAGATCTGGAAGATATCCCAAAGATGGAATGGACCACGACCAATTGCCACAGATTTCAGATCTGGAAGATATCCCAAAGATGGAATAGACCACGACCAATTGCAACAGATTTCAGATCTGGAAGATATCCCAAAGATGGAATAGACCACGACCAATTGCCACAGATTTCAGATCTGGAAGATATCCCAAAGATGGAATAGACCACGACCAATTGCCACAGATTTCAGATCTGGAAGATATCCCAAAGATGGAATAGACCACGACCAATTGCCACAGATTTCAGATCTGGAAGATATCCCAAAGATGGAATAGACCACGACCAATTGCAACAGATTTCAGATCTGGAAGATATCCCAAAGATGGAATAGACCACGACCAATTGCAACAGATTTCAGATCTGGAAGATATCCCAAAGATGGAATAGACCACGACCAATTGCAACAGATTTCAGATCTGCAAGATATCCCAAAGATGGAATAGACCACGACCAATTGCAACAGATTTCAGATCTGGAAGATATCCCAAAGATGGAATAGACCACGACCAATTGCCACAGATTTCAGATCTGGAAGATATCCCAAAGATGGAATAGACCACGACCAATTGCCACAGATTTCAGATCTGGAAGATATCCCAAAGATGGAATAGACCACGACCAATTGCAACAGATTTCAGTTCAGGGCAGATTGGAGGATTATTTAATTAAATTTATATTTCGGACAATCGCGCAGAACGTCGTTGCTATTTTGATATAAATACATTTATTATTATGTTTATTATCAATATTATTAAACAAATGTGTATACTTCATAACAAAAAAGGTGCAACCAAAATGTTCTCTAAACCTGTGCACGTTCTAAACGTAAATGCGCGAGGAGAGTGATAACTCTTACTCTTCTTCTTTACATATAAGACTGGAACCGAAAATAAAGTAGAGATTTATTGTTATCAATAATTTAAATGAACTAACTGGAAAAGTTTGAAATATCATCTCAGCACTTGTAGTTTGTTCCAAGCAGAACAAACAAGTATTTTTGTATACCCCTTAGGGAGAAGTTTAAAAAGAAACATGAATTTAAAATCAACTTTTCCAAGAATAAAAACTTCATCAAAATCAATCCGTTGTTTTTAAACAGTTAAGGGTGGGGGTGGGGGAGGGGGGGCAAAGCTCCAAACGGAACGCTATGGAAATGTGTTTTTAAAGCTGTTAGCATGTTTGGCCAGCGTTACCGGCGTTGTCCAGTGACAGAGATTGTCTCCTCTGCTATAGCAAATACACGAAAACCAACGTGCCGTGTGTGCACAATGACAGGCGCCATTAATGGACCTAGATAAGACTCGCCAGCCACATTTAATGCTCTGCGGTAATGTACTTTATTTTCAGTTGCGCCGTCGTAAACTCACAGCATGTTACATTGATTTTATCAGAAAAAAGATTACTGGATTTTATTACATGCCAGTTAGAAGGTTATAATTTTTAACTTAACTCACATCCCAATTAATTTCAGTGCCTGTGTTATCATTTAAATATTGCTCCTATTTATTTCAGTCCAGTGTTATGATTTAAATATCGATTTCAATTATTTTCACTGGAGGTGGAGTGACTCTTTTTTTCATTACGCTAATTTCCGTGTCTTACTTACTCTGTTAACACTTATTGGTTCAGCTTTGATCTATTTCACTGATTGGCTTAACTGCATTTATTATCATAATGTGTTTCCTGTCAATTATTCACATAAATGTTCATAAAAAGTGTTATCATAAAGTGTTTATATAAAGTGCCCTTCCATTTCCAGGACTTTGTCAGTTCACTAAAATTTAACCTTCCTCGATATGTTTCACTATCCTCGATATGTTTCACTATCCTCAGAACAAAATGCCCACTTTTCATTTTGCATTCTTGGCCGTTCTCTGTAAAACCGGAAGTGTTTTCAGCATGAGCGCTGACCAGACTAACAACTTTTCTTTCCTGGCATATGAGAAGCTTCACCAAAACATCTCGACAAGACCTGCTGTTGTCCATAAGATACCGCCGGCCGTAGAAACCATTGACAACGCAACCAATATCTACGCCCTTGACTTAATACTTCTACCAATCGATATTTTGTCTATCGATGAGATCTATCAGGTAGCTTGACCATGCTTTTTTGGAGTTTAAAAAAAATTGTTTTATTTAATTATGCTTTAACGGTACCGATGAAGGGGAAAACCCCAACACTCAGAAATAGAATTCCTTTGTGAGATTAACGGTTTCAGAAGGCCCTAACAAGACGCATGAATTATGTAAGTAATCACATTTTATATTGCTTCCAATAGGATTATTCAAATTAGCTCGCTTAAAAAAGAAGAGAAAATTCATCTAACAACAGTGGTTCTCAACCTACCTAATGCCGCGACCCGATAATGTAGTTCCTTATATTGTGGTTACCCCGACCATAAAATTATTTTCGTCGCTTCTTCATAAATATGTGCTTTCCGATGGTTTTAGGCGACCCCTCCAAAGGGGTCGCGACGCACAGGTTGATAACCGCTGCTCTAAAATATAAATGTTGTTATTGTTCATATTTTAACGGATTTTTTTTTCCAGACAGTGACCGTCATAGCTTACTTATCTGTTTCGTGGCAACATCCGGGGCTTTCGTGGGATCCAGCTGATTACGAGGGAATACAAGCAGTCCATGTGGACGCCGACTCTCTCTGGAAGCCCCAAATCGTCATCACCGTCAGCGCGTCTGAAAGTTTAACCCTGACCTTTCCTGGAGAATTGCGCGTTTCCTCATCCGGAGAGGTAGCGTCGTCCAAACACTATCAGTTTTCTTTCAGGTGCGAGATCGACTTTTACAAGTACCCGTTCGACACTCAAACGTGCTCCTTGGGATTTTACCCTCTGCAATACAAACAGTTGGCTTCATTGCGCCCGATCTTACCGCCACGGATTTCCACAAAGCTGTACGCCATTAACGGGGAGTGGAGACTACTGAACATGACCGTGGCAATGGTTGAAGATCAAAGCTTGGCGATTATTTCTAGATTTCCCCGTTACAGCTTTACGATGCAGCGTCAATCCACCTACTACGTCGTCACCATCATTTTCCCCATGGTTCTGACGTCAGCAATGATCCCTCTCGTGTTCATCATACCGCCGAGAACCGGTGAGAAGATATCCTACCTGGTGGCCATTTTCACGTCTACGGCAATTTTCCTGAACTTTATTTGGTAAGTGGTACATTTAGGTTTAGTTGTATATAAACATATCGGACTTTCGTGAATTTTGTTTTTGTAGGCAGAACAATAGCGAAGATGGGTGGACTGTACTCGTTTTATTCACCAATGACTTTTTATTTTAGTGACGTCATGCCCCGTGGTTTGTCTGGCGTCCCAGTTCTTGCAATCATGTTGGTCGAGGTCATGGTGGAAGGTTTCACTGCGACACTGGGGGCTCTGGTGGTAATCTCCAAATTTGAGCAAGAACAGGTCCTGAGCTCGATCCCTTATTGCCATCAAGTATAATTTAACATTACAACTTTTCTTCTTAACAGTTTTCTTTTCCGTCAGTGTCATTTTTAATTGCTGAACTTTGGCTTAAAAAAAGCTGAACATGGTTGCAGGAAGCCCAGTTGTATAGGACTTAATCTTTTTATGATTTAGGATAACGTAATGCATTATTTCAAGATAATTTATCCTCACTGAAAGTTATGTTATTATTTTCATGTATCATTTGTGAGATGAAGTAATCGATAAATTATTTCTAAAATACTCAATTTAAAAAAACAACAACTATTCATTTACAGACATGAAACAATCTTTTATTATTTTGTGCAAACAAATTAACGGAACACCATAAAGTATGAATGAATAATTTATCGTGTTTGATCTCTGCTGCGTTTGCAAGGACTCTAAAATTATAAGTTGATTTGTCTTTGACATGGAATAAATTACACTGAGAGTCTGCTGAATGAGTTTCAATATTTGCATCCACATTTTAAAAAATGTTGTTATATATTTTTTTTGGCAACTTCAGAATCAGAAAAATCTTAAACAGAAAGAGTCTGACGTCAGAAAGATGATCAAGATGCCGTCGTCTGTCAGCCCTGCTCCGACTCCGATTGATGAGAAAATTGTAGAGAAGCCGGCAGACAACTGCTGGGGTCGTTTCAGGTCGACGAAAGAACTCTCCTCCAAGACTCTAGACACGTTGTTTTTCTTTTTCTTCGTACTTGTTCAAGGCACTCTGCTTTTAATTATTTTCCTTTTGTTTTAACCAGAGATGGCTGTCATGACACAGCTGTCCAAAAGTAGCGTTCTTTATAAAACAGCTTACTTTCTTTTATCGCTTTTGTTGGGCTCACAGAAATGTTCGAATCAGCCCCTTGATGGGGGTGAGGGTCGGGGTGGGCTGAGGGTTGGGGTGGAGGTGGGGGTGAGGGTTAGAATGGAGGTGGGGTATGAGGGTTGGTGTGGTGTGGGGGTGGAGGTGGGGTATGAGGGTTGGGGTGAGGGTTGGGGTGGAGGTGGGGGTGAGGGTTATGGTGGAGGTGGGGTATGTGGGTTGGGGTGAGGGGTGGGGTGGATGTGGGAGATGAGGGTTAGGGTGGAGGTGGGGGTGAGGGTTGGGGTGGGGGTGAGAGGATAACGTTTTATTGAGCATCTCTCTGGTTTGTTTTTGTTTTGTTTCGGGGGCGGGTGGCTAATTCCACATGGACAAAGTATGGACAAGGTATTGAAAAAGTATAGACAAGGTATAGACAAGGTATAGACAAGATATAGACAAGGTATAGACAAGGTATAGACAAGGTATAGACAAGGTATGGACAAGGTATAGACAAGGTATGGATAAAGTATAGACAAGGTATAGACAAAGTATGGACAAAGTATAGACAATGTATGGACAAAGTATAGACAATGTATGGACAAAGTATAGACAAGGTATGGACAACGTATAGACAATGTATGGACAACAGAATATGATAAACCCCACACCTTCGCAAAAAAAAAATTAAAGTTTAAAAATAAAGTTTTTCGTACACATCCTTTCTTTGCATTTTTTAATTTGCATTTAAGTAATTTTACGTGATTGATCATCTTTTAGGAATCGGTTATGTAAGCGGTAAATACCTAGCGAAAACACGTTCATTTTTCACTTCAAAAATTCGTTTTATCTTTACACATAGTAACAGCTACACAATTAATCTCAGCTCAAAGCTCAATGCCGCAATTTTTTTTCACGTCCCTGATCTATATTAAAATTCTAATGACCCACCTGCTATTACACAGCAGATTATTTTGACCAACTATTTCAGAAAACAAAAGAAAATATTACGCACCAAATGCGACAGCGATATTTTTTTTTAAAAAGAATCTCATTTAACGCAGTTATCGGGAATTTATTCTATCTTTCCCTTGAAAAACAGGAACAATTGATTTTATGGGGTTGTAGTTGGGGTTTGTGGATTTGGACTAAAAATTTAAAAGAACGTGTTGTCACCGGCTACGAGTCTCTGTGCCAAGTTTCAGCTCGATAGCTTGACAGGAAGTTGGCCAATTAGCGGTCGTAGGATTTCGCCTCCCAGCCAGCCAGCCACCACCCACGAATAAAGGATTCAAATAGGTGAGTGGGTTTGCACAGCTCTATTGGTCGTGAGTGAGTTCATGAATGATTCTATTGGTCGTGAGTGAGTTCATGAATGATTCTATTGGTCGTGAGTGAGTTCATGAACGATTCTATTGGTTGTGAGTGGGTTCATGAATGATTCTATTGGTCGGGAGCTACCTTGCTCTCTTGAATAAATAAGTTAAAATAGTCATTTAAAAATCACTCTGTTGATGCTGTCTTCATTAACCAATATATATCCTCTTCTTTTTAATCCTATTGATAAATTGAAGGGCCGAGTAGAAAAAGTACTTAAGTTACAATTTTTCAAAAATGAGTTAAGACAGACATTATATTTGATAACTTCCCCTGAATCATTCCTGTAAATATAATTAATGAAAAATTTCCATAAGTGTTTGATTCAGAGTTAATTCGAAGAGAATTTAATGTATCTAAATAAGAATTTAAAAATTTAAAACTCAATTTTCTCAAAACTTCAAAAATACACTTAAGTACCTTTTCTACTCGGCCCTTCAATTTGCAATCTGCCTAATGCGTTATTCTTTGCAAACAGAGACGCAAGAATTTCAGTTTCAACTTTGTTTAGATTATAATCACGTTTTCATTTCTGTTTGCCGTTACCCTTTAAGTGATGTTATCCACACTTACATCTCGTGTGCACACACATTATTGCCCCCAACCTGGCAAACATCGCGTTCACTCAGATTAATGTGCGTGGATGGCATACACATTTTAGTGCGTGCAGAGCTATTTCATTGTTCTCTCCTCAATGGTGAATAGTTGTTGGGAGATTCTGCTTGGCTGGCATCAGTGGGATATCAAGACTTCTCCTTTTTTTAAAATTAAACCATTTCAGTGCACTTACATTAGTACGAATATGTGTTATGGCGTCTTACGTATTAATGACAGTTCAGTCTAATGTGACAATGTAATGGGGAATCTAATTTGTCGATCTATTGTGTTGATCTAATGTGACAATCTAATGTGACTATCTTATGGAGCAATCTAAGGTGACAAATTAATGTGGCAATGAAATATGACTATCTTATGGAGCAATCTAATGTGACAAATTAGTGTGACAATCTAATGTAACAATCTAATATGCTGCTGTTCATAGTGAGTTTCGTAGAATTGATGTTAGACTAGTATCTTGCAAATAGGTTTCTAACATATTAAATATAGCTTTTTAATTATTGCATGTTATTTCTTCCACAGCGTCTTTACCAGTAAGCGACGATCTGCTCAACAAAGTTCAAATATTTAGTGCACGCCGATGTCCACAATATTTTGCTCATTGAACATTATTGATGGACTTTTGATTTTATCAGATTTAAAATGACACTGATCCCATTAGTCGTGCTACTGCTTACTTCGGTTACTGTGTGCATGGGTGAGGACAGTGCTGGCAACGCCTTGCACTTGGCGTATAAAAGTCTTCGCAGTAACATCCTGGCAAGGGACGTAGTGGTCAACAAAATACCGATCGCAGTGGAAGCGAATGGAACTGTGACAGGTGCTGAACCTATGAACCTGCTGATGGTACCTTTTCATATTTTGTCTATTGATGAAGTCAAACAGGTAATTTCTTTTCCCAGGCATGAAGAAAAGCACAGAAAAGCACAGAAAAGCAAATAATAGCACAGAATAGCTTTAACTCAAGAGCAAATGTGTAGAAATTTAGTTACTTCCTGAGTGTGAACATAATTGGTTTTAATCTTCATTTTAATATCTTCCAATGAATGTTTGAATTTTTAGATTAACAGTATGAAGAGCATTATTCTTCACTATCAGAAAAATCGATGTCAATATTTTAGAAATTCTTCAGCCAATTGGTGTCATAATTTCTAGATGCGTGTTATTTAAAAATGTAAAGAGAACGAAATCTAATCGAAAAGTGACGATGTTGTTAATTTTTGTGGCTATCGATGGTATTTTTTTTATTTTGGTGGGCATTAAATTAATAGCAACAATATTTGAAATCATTTTAGCATTGCATTTTCAGATGTCTTTAAAAAAGTATAAATCTAAAAAAATTTATGTAAGAAATATTAATATATTTTAAATGAATATTTCAAATTTGCTTAATAAAGCCTTTCGAAACGATTTATTCACCTGAAAAGATTTATATTAATGATCGAACAGATGTCTATGTATTTTTTTTTCTACAAGGTTATGCATGTCATTGTCTTCATCCAAGTGTCATGGAAGCATAGACAACTTGCCTGGAGTCCAGCAGACTACGAAGGAATCGAATCCATTATGGTCGATACCTGCTCCATGTGGACGCCAAGTATCCTCGTATATATTGGTGTTGAAGAGAGTATCGAGATTAAATTTGCGGACACCCTCAAAGTCACACACCAGGGTGCAGTATCGTCGGAAAAGAACTACCAGTTGTCTTTTCGCTGTGTAATCGATTTTGACAAATATCCCTTTGATACCCAGCTCTGCTCTCTGGGCTTCTATCCGTCTTCGAGGCCAACCGCTCCGCTCGAGTTAATATCTACGGAAGATTTATTCCTTATTTATAATAACCTTAACTTCAGTGGCGAGTGGAATCTTAGGAAACTACACCACCATGAAAAAGTCAGCACAAACCTACTTCTGCCTACGGCTAAATACCCGGACTATATTTTTGAACTGGAGCGGAGGTCTGCTTACTACGTCATCACCATCATATTCCCCATGGTTATGACGTCAGCGATGATTCCCCTCGTGTTTGTCATACCCACGAAAACAGGGGAGAAAATTTCCTACCTGGTGGCCATCTTCACGTCGACGGCCATCTTCTTGAACTACATATGGTAAGATTATCTGGGATAAAAATTTACACATTAAGGTAATCAAAAATTTTTTATTTAAAACTTGAGAATCATTTATTCAAAACATTTATGATATTTGCCTACGTATTTAAAAAATCAACTTTGAAAGAATGGAAACATTATTATTTTTGTATATATATAACTAACATCATTCAAATATTTAATTAAAAGCAAGAATTATTCAACATAAATCAATATTTTGTTGTCTTTACTGTTGCATGCAGTGTAACTATTTTAAAACGCTCTTCCGAAAGTTTCGCATAGATATATTTTATGAGAAATTCGAAGAGAGTCTATGGTGTAGTCGTTTGATAGATGATGATGAGGGATTATTTGGATGAGTCATTTTAAAATTACACTACAGTATCCCCTGTGAAGTACTGTGTTGGAGTCTTGGTGTTGTCCTTCTCTAGAGGTTTGTTTATTCCCACCTTCACCAGTGCACAATGATATTTAACACTTTCACCAGTGCACAATGATATTTAACACTTTCAGCAGTACACAATGATATATTAACACTTTCAGCAGTGCACAGTGATATTTAACACTTTCAGCAGTGCACAATGATATTTACACTTTCAGCAGTGCACAATGATATTTAACACTTTCATTTGTGCACAATGATATTTAACACTTTCACCAGTGCTCAATGATATATTAACACTTTCAGCAGTGCACAATGATATATTAAAACTTTCAGCAGTGCGCAATGATATTTAACACTTTCATTTGTGCACAATGATATTTAACACTTTCAGCAGTGCACAATGATATACTAAAACATGACATCGTCATTCTTGATGAATATTGACAAAAGTTTATTGAATTCTACATCACAGTAATCTAACACAGGGTCTCCTATGAGTAATTATGAGTTCTGCAAACAAGCTTAGCCAAAAAACCACACATACAATTGAAACACTTCTAGAACGAATTGTCCTATTTGCATCGTTAATTCTCCTTCGCGCTCGGCCTGCATTACTGTCACGCTAACTCTCTGTTCTCACTCAGACACACTAACTCTCTGTTCTCACTCAGACACACTAACTCTCTGTTCTCATTCAGACACACTAACTCTCTGTTCTCATTCAGACACACTAACTCTCTGTTCTCATTCAGACACACTAACTCTCTGTTCTCACTCAGACACACTAACTCTCTGTTCTCACTCAGACACACTAACTCTCTGTTCTCACTCAGACACACTAACTCTCTGTTCTCACTCAGACACACTAACTCTCTGTTCTCACTCAGACACACTAACTCTCTGTTCTCACTCAGACACACTAACTCTCTGTTCTCACTCAGACACACTAACTCTCTGTTCTCACTCAGACACACTAACTCTCTGTTCTCACGCAGACACACTAACTCTCTGTTCTCACTCAGACACACTAACTCTCTGTTCTCATTCAGACACACTAACTCTCTGTTCTCACTCAGACACACTAACTCTCTGTTCTCATTCAGACACACTAACTCTCTGTTCTCATTCAGACACACTAACTCTCTGTTCTCACTCAGACACACTAACTCTCTGTTCTCACTCAGACACACTAACTCTCTGTTCTCACTCAGACACACTAACTCTCTGTTCTCACTCAGACACACTAACTCTCTGTTCTCATTCAGACACACTAACTCTCTGTTCTCACTCAGACACACTAACTCTCTGTTCTCATTCAGACACACTAACTCTCTGTTCTCACTCAGACACACTAACTCTCTGTTCTCACGCAGACACACTAACTCTCTGTTCTCACTCAGACACACTAACTCTCTGTTCTCATTCAGACACACTAACTCTCTGTTCTCATTCAGACACACTAACTCTCTGTTCTCATTCAGACACACTAACTCTCTGTTCTCATTCAGACACACTAACTCTCTGTTCTCATTCAGACACACTAACTCTCTGTTCTCACTCAGACACACTAACTCTCTGTTCTCACTCAGACACACTAACTCTCTGTTCTCACTCAGACACACTAACTCTCTGTTCTCATTCAAAACAAATGGCAATCCCCACAATAAAGGCTCTCAGGGATTCTAGCACCATGACAGCCCCCAACATCACCATTCTGATAATTAGAAGTAATTAAAGACGGAATTACATGTTTCATATAACTTGACAACCACTGAGCCGGTTGATGAAAGCTTCCATTCTTTGATCTTCTGATTCCTTTTCTTTCAGTGACGTCATGCCACGGAGTCTGCTGAGTGTACCTTACCTTGCTGTGCTGCTGCTTGAGGTCATGGTTGAGGGATTCCTGGCCACCCTGGCATCGTTATGGGTGGTCAAAAAGTTTGAATCGGAGGAGAATGTGCGTCGTTGAGTAATCATAGATAGTGTAGAGGGGATGGGTGGGACTGAGATACAGATGAAGTAGCAACCTGTGGGGTTGGACTGAGATACAGATGAAGTAGCAACCAGTATGGTTGGACTGAGATACAGATGAAGTAGCAACCAGTGTTTTTTCAGGCATCTCGATTTCTGCACTACGTACGACGAAAAACATCACTAATTTTGGTGACGATAGATACACTGTCTGGTGGCGTGGCTACTATTAGTGCCACCATGGGCGGCCATATAAAGAAAAAGTGACACCTGGGTGAAAACAACCTCATCCTCTCTTTGTATACGCCAGGGGCGTACCTAGAATGTTTCGCGTCAGGGGAGTTGAATAATTTTTTCGCCCCCCCCCCCTCAACTCCGAAACGAATTATTTTCAACCATTAAATACCACCTAAGTCCATTTTGTTGCCCCACTAGTCTGGCAGCCCGGGAACGGATGTGACATCTACCACCCCTAGCTACGCATCTGGTTACTGCCTACTGGCAACTGGCACTGCCCCCTCTTTAAGTCTGAAAGAAACAATGTTAAGAAAACACAGTGAGGTTCTAAGTGTCCACCCGGTAACACTGCCTTACGTGTGATGGTGTCCTTTACAAAAAAAAAAGTGGGTTGAATGTTAAACCAAAGTATTCTACATTTGAAATACTACATGTCGTCGCTTATACGAAATTTGGATCTCAAGCTAAATTTTCTTCCACACCTCTTCGCATTATCTTCTTCTCTTCTTCTTCTATGCTTTCAGGGCCCACGATCAATGCAATGATCATTATGACTCCTATGGTTCAGAGGGGTTCGCGATGTTAATGTGCGTGGTTTTTTAAGGGGATTATTCACTGGTTGCAAGACAGGAGGCAAGAGCCGCAAATGTGTCAGGTGTAGTCGCCGCAACTGTTGTTTTTGGAAGATTGTTACATTCCTTTATTGTCTTTGGAAGGAATGAGAAGCTCCTGTACTCATGGGGCTCGTGATCGCATATAATTATGCGAAAAGCATCACAAAATATATTTCATATAATGGGAAAATCCCCAAACATTATATTGTATATAATGAGGAATAAAATATCTCGATAAACTCTCACGAGAGTCAAATATTTATTTTTTATTCCCATTTCAGAAACAGCTAGTCATCAAAGGAAGCCCAATGATGACCCCAATGATGACCCCAATGAAGACCCCAATGATGACCACAATTAAGGTGCAAAGCTGCTCAGTCGCACCAATGGATAAAAATGAGGAAAAGACTGCAGCCATCTCAACGCACGATGACAGTACGCACCGTCACATCTCGGCACTCACATCCCAGAGGCTGGACCACATACTCCTTGTTTGTTTTACGAGCGGCCAGACCCTGTTTCTGCTTGCCCTGTTTCTCATGACAGACTGGATTCTATAGAGCCGTGTCGCGTTGTCAAGCTGTAGCCATTTAATAACAAGACTAACCATCAGTTTGAAGAGGTGGAAGTAACTACAAGCCGAACATTCTGTTGTAAAAAAACATTTGTGTGAAATGTTTAGAGCCTGGACTTACTAGGCTAAAAAAAAAGATATTTTGTTTAATCAGACGTGTGCATCCCACTGATAGTTGTTAATGTTAATGTATGCGTTCGCGTGATAGGTGTTTATGTTAATGTGTCACTATCATTGATAAGTGTTAATTTTGATGTGTGCGCTCGCCTATATAATAAATAGTAAAGCGTGCGTCCTATTGATACTGTTCATGTTAATGTGTACTTACCACCGATAAGTGTTAATGTTAAAATTTAAAGATTACAATTTTTATATTAAAATAATATATATTTTTTTTAAGTCTTTCTAAACGAAGACGAGTCAAAATACACTAAAAAGATGAAAATAATTTTAACTTTCTTAAAATGCATTACGCAAAGAGTGACTGTGCAGAAGTGTAGATGAGCATTCTATGTAGTCAAAGGAAGACTGTGCAGAAGTGTAGATGAGCACTTTGTGAACCTAAAGATTCGATTTGAGAGTAGATGAAACTTAAATATGTTTTATTTTATTAATTGTTTTAATTTTTTTAGAATGCACAATCCCAGTTCTCTCTTTACATAGGCATAAAACTGAAAAGGGGATCTGATCCCACACTCCCACCCGTTCACTTAGTGAAGCAGGCTCGGTCAAACATCATAATTCGAGCGACCGTGTTAAACCGCCTCCGTCGATCGTGCATTCTTTACCAGCCGTTCAACGGGTGATCACTGCACGGGAAATCTTAAAGTGTCGCTTGTGTAAACAAAACATAACGCTACATCCACATACAAGATGGAAATGCGAGTAGAGAAGAATTATTATTATTTTTTGTTGTTGTTGTTTTTTTTAAATTTTAAAACTTTTATAAAATGACTTTCAATCAAAGACGAGTTAAAAACGTACTAAAAAAAGTATGAGCACACTATTTAGCACTCTATGTAGCACTCTTTGTGGCACTCTTTGTAGCACTTTTTGTAGCACTCTATTCTATGTAGCCAAAAGATTCGAATTAAAGTTAGTCTAATTTTAAATTTGATTTATTTTTTATTAATTTTAATAAAATATGTTCTGCCCTGACTTTCTTTTAACGCTTATCAGTAGTAAGCTCACAGTAAACGTAACACTAATTTATCAGTAGTAAGCACACAGTAAACTTAACACTAATTTATCAGTAGTAAGCACACAGTAAACTTAACACTAATTAACAGTGGTAAGCACACAGTAAACTTAACACTAATTTATCAGTGGTAAGCACACAATAAACTTAACACTAATTTATCAGTAGTAAGCACACAGTAAAATTAACGTTAATTTATCAGTAGTAAGCACACAGTAAACTTAACACTAATTTATCAGTAGTAAGCACACAGTAAAATTAACGTTAATTTATCAGTAGTAAGCACACAGTAAACTTAACACTAATTTATCAGTGGTAAGCACACAGTAAACTTAACACTAATTTATCAGGGGTAAGCACACAGTAAAATTAACACTAAAGTATCAGTGGTAAGCACACAGTAAACTTAACACTAATTTATCAGTGTTAAGCACACATTATACTTAACACTAATTTATCAGTAGTAAGCAAACAGTAAACTTAACATTAAAGTATCAGTCGTAAGAACACAGTAAACTTAACACTAATTTATCAGTAGTACGCACACATTAACATGGAAACTAAACTTTTTTTCCTGTTGTTATTTCGTACTGTTAGTCATTACCTGGCTTAAGTCATGTTATATGATTTGTTGGTTTTTTTTATATTAAGTTTAGGAACTAAAGTCATCCAAAAATGTATTTATAAATGCACAGGAAGCTTAAAATCTTTCTTCAAATTCTAATTAATAAAAAAAAATATTTCAATTGTCATCTAAATCTTTTTTAATGAGATTATTAAGGATTTAACAACTAAGTTCAGTGCAGTTTTCTGTCACTATAGTTGTGTCCATATATTTTACTGGTCACTGGTTTGATTTCGCGTGCTCTTAAAAATTAGGAAAAATAGTTTTATCGCTGAAACATCAGTTAATATGTAAAGGTTCTCACTAGTTTAGTAGTTAGGGTTAATGCAACCGAGGGTGCAGTGGCGTAACAACGACTTGGCATTGGGTCAGTTGCCAAGGGCGCCGGCCTGCGCCATTTCCAAAGGGCGCCGCTAAATCTCTAATTTTAAATTGTTATTTAAATAAAGGGCGCCAAAAATTAATTAGCCAAGGGCGTCAAAAACCCAGTTACGCTACTGCGAGGGCGGGCAAAGATTTTGGCAAACCAACCTCCCCTTTTTTCAACTAAAATCCTCTGAAGTTTTCTGAAAATGTCGTATTTTCTTACTTAAAATGTGCCCCCCCCCCCCCCACGGAACGGATAATTATCTCCACCCATCACACCCCACCCCAAGTGGTAAGCTAATTAACTAGGATAAACGGCAATGCGCCCAGTCGGACTAGAAATCTCAAAAACGTGTATCGGTCATTGCTTCCTCAGAATGTCCACTAATGAGCTTAGGAGGTTTGTGACCTTCGTCTGGTCAATGTTGATCATCCCATTGATTTGTCAGGCAGTAGAATTGAAGCATCGTCTATTGGTAACTTGGAAAACAAGTCCAGAGTCGCGCAGATGAACTCACAAACACGCTAATGGCAGCCGGTGGTTCTGTGACATGCTGGCAGTGGGGTACGATCATCACAAGACTACGTGCACAGCCTGCCCAGAGCCCCCATTAGGGCTCGATGGGCCCTAAACCGGTGTTAATGTGCCTCCAAAATATAAGATCCTTCTGATTAGCCCCTACACCCACTTTCTTGTTCAATGACCTGCCGATAGCTGTGGACGAGGGATTAATCGCTTTGGGTCATGAATTAGGTTTTGACCGCAAGCTCTTCCCCGGCCCCTGTACAAAATTCCATAATGGTTCCATGGTCAAAAACTCATGAGGGTTCCATGGTCAAAACTCATGAAGGTTCCATGGTCAAAACTCATGATGGTTCCATGGTCAAAGCTCATGAGGGTTCCATGGTCAATACTCATGAAGGTTCCATGGTCAAAACTCATGATGGTTCCATGGTCAAAACTCATGATGGTTCCATGGTCAAAACTCGTGATGGTTCCATGGTCAAAACTCGTGATGGTTCCATGGTCAAAACTCATGATGGTTCCATGGTCAAAACTCGTGATGGTTCCTGGTCAAAACTCATGATGTTTCCATGGTCAAAACTCGTGATGGTTCCATGGTCAAAACTCGTGATGGTTCAACGGTCAAAACTCATGATGGTTCCATGGTCAAAACTCATGATGGTTCCGTGGTCAAAACTCATGATGGTTCCATGGTCAAAACCTCATGAGGGTTCCAAGGTCAAAACTCATAAAGGTTCCATGGTCAAAACTCATGATGGTTCCATGGTCAAAACTCATGATGGCTCCATGGTCAAAACTCATGATGGTTCCATGGTCAAAACTTATGATTGTTCCATGGTCAAAACTGGTGATGGTTCCATGGTCAAAACTCATGATGGTTCCATGGTCAAAACTCGTGATGGTTCCTGGTCAAAACTCGTTATGGTTCCATGGTCAAAACTCGTGATGGTTCCATGGTCAAAACTCGTGATGGTTCCATGGTCAAAACTCATGATGGTTCCATGGTCAAAACTCATGATGGTTCCGTGGTAAAAACTCATGATGGTTTCATGGTCAAAACTCAAGATGGTTCCATGGTAAAAAAACTCATGATGGTTCCATGGTAAAAAAAACTCATGATGGTTCCATGGTCAAAACTCGTGATGGTTCCATGGTCAAAACTCATGATGGTTCCATGGTCAAAACTCGTGATGGTTCCATGGTCAAAACTCATGATGGTTCCATGGTCAAAACTCGTGATGGTTCCATGGTCAAAACTCGTGATGGTTCCATGGTCAAAACTAGTGATGGTTCCATGGTAAAAAAAACTCATGATGGTTCCATGGTCAAAACTCGTGATGGTTCCATGTTAAAAAAAACTCATGATGGTTCCATGGTCAAAACTCGTGATGGTTCCATGGTCAAAACTCGTGATGGTTCCATGGTCAAAACTCGTGATGGTTCCATGGTCAAAACTCGTGATGGTTCCATGGTCAAAACTCATGATGGTTTAATTTCAGAAACTGTTTTCAAGCTAGCAATCACGTAACCTTTTGTGAAGGGGGCCATATTAATTGTGTAAATAGGGTTTAAGGGGGGAGAAGGGAGGTTAATATGTGAAAATCCGGGCAAAATTACGAGACATGAATATTAAGGTCAATATTAAAATTATAACTCGTGTGTAACTTCATTTTCATGCTAACCGTATGTTTTAATGACCCAAAACCTCAAATTGAATGGGACTGCCCCCCCCCTTTTTTTTTTTTTTTTTTTTTTTTTTTTTTTTTTTTTTTTGCTTTAGGAGACCACCGTGTTTTCTCTACCTCCATTAACGGTACATTTGCCTCTAAACTTTTTCTTTACTTAACAAATCCCATCATGCCCAGAGTCACAGAGTTTTCCCAGTGTAGACCTGTCCACAACAGACTAAGTTGAAATGTACCGCGTCACTGCATTCGCCGCAAGCTCCATTTTTTTTTCATTAGCGTTGCCGCACTAGGAATCAATATTCATTAGGATTGTTTTAACCTCATTGATATAATTCTGTTTAAATAAGGACTGCTGATCAACATGGTCGCTGAGACTCGTCGCGTACTTAGCGTCAGTTCACACGATCAAATTTCGCGTCAAATTGTTGTATGAACGCACTATTTTGTGCGTGGTTTCTTTTTTGGGGAATTTGATCAAATAGTAATTTCAAAGCTGTGACAAGGCCTCATACACGAATCGCATCAAATGCTTGAAGGAACATTTGATCGTTGTGAACCGACCTTAATTGTTTAACTCTTATTTAAATAATCAGTGTAAATTTAGGAATGTGTCTAGAGGGTTAAACTTGACCAGTTCATTCCCTTCATGGACTTTTTTTAAAAACATGATTTTTAATAGTTGGTTTATTACACTATTAAAGTTCTCAAACCTTCACGTGAATTTTTGAATATTTCCAAATGACGTTCCACTACTGGGTCGTCATGGTCACGATGTGTCACGCATCGGTGAATGTGTTTTCTGCCCAGCCGACTTTCAACACGTCTCACCATTTGGCGTATAAATTGCTTCGCAGCGATATTCTGAGCAGGGACGTTGTGGTCAACAAGATCCCGCCTGTTCTGGAAGTCACTGACAACGAGACCGAACTCGCGGAAGCCATGCACATTCTTATGGTGCCTTTAGATGTGTTGGCAATCAATGAAATAAGCCAGGTCAGATAAAAGTGTGTGTGTTGTTGTTGTTTACTTGGAGCAAAAGTTGACGTTTGAATGAGACGTTGGTACTAGTTTCATTATGAACAGTTCTTTTCAATCACATATGTATATTTACAAATGTATTTTTAGGTGTTAATTGCAATAATTCTAATTAAATTACACACAACAAAAAACAAGAGCTGGTTGTTCTTGTCTGGTGAGGTTGTCTCCCCCCCCCCCCCCTGGTTTAGGATATAGGACAGCTGGAACATTCATGTAAAATAAGTACTTAAAGCAGAAGTTCACTTCAGAAGTCAGCGATTATGTGTGTCATGAGAGGGTGCATGAGAGAGATGTTAGCAGACTATTATGTTAACAGAGACCATTCTGAGACATTCGTTAGTGACAGATATGGATTTCATCCTTGAAAAAGACGCCGGTTATCTTTTATCATTATTTCTTTGAAGGAGACACTGGATATAGTTTGTCCCTATTGTCATTATTTATAATTATTTCTTTACAATTACGAATTCTCCCGCAGGTTATTACAGTAATAGTTTTCATCCAATTGACGTGGACGCACAAAGCGTTGTCATGGCAACCAGCAGACCACGACGCCATAGAATCCATTCAGATTGACAGCGACTCCGTATGGACTCCGAGAATCGTAACTTACATCGCAGTGGATGAAAACCTGGAGCTCGAGTTTTCGGAGACTCTCAAAGTGTCACACACCGGAGAGATTTCTTCGGAAAAGACTTACCCCATCTCGTTTCGATGCGAGATCAACTTTGAACGGTATCCATTCGATACGCAGATTTGTTCTCTTGGATTCTATCCGTCATCCAGGCCGACTCCTCCTCTACACGTCAGTCCGGTTGATTATGATTTGACTGATGTCTACAAGGTCAGCGGAGAATGGACCCTCCAGAGTTTACGCTATGAAATCGTCAGTAAGAAGAGCATTCTTCCGCTGGCTAACTTTCCGTTATACAGCTTCAAGTTAACACGGCGGTCGACTTACTACGTCATCACCATCATATTCCCGATGATTCTGACGTCAGCGATGATCCCTCTTGCGTTTGTCATACCGACGAAAACGGGAGAGAAAATTTCTTATCTGGTGGCCATCTTCACGTCAACAGCCATCTTCCTGAACTTCATATGGTGAGCGTGGCGTCGGATATTTGCGCGTTTTTTTTTTAAAAATGCAAATCAAATGTTTCACTTTTCATTTTTCTTAAGTGTTTTAGGTTGTTCCGTTGGTAAAACAATGTTTCGGCTAAGTTAGTAACACCATGATATCTTAGGAATAATTGCAATACAGATATGAACATTTTCAAGTAAATATTAGGTAAGCCTATATACAAAATTATGACAACACATAACACACCACATTAGTTCTTAATTTTATGTTAGTCACCAATATTTTTTTTAAAAATTGCTGGGGCTATAATATTTCATGAATACAAATAAAATAACTGAGTGGTCTTAAAGTAAGTGGCTTGATATTTACAATGTACACAATTAACAAGAAGAATATTATACCTTGAGTACAAGTGTTGTTAGTTCGAAGTAAAGTAGTACACACATCAGTAGAGGGGAGTAACATGGCGGCATGAAGTATTGAACTTGCTTACACATTATGGTTTCACTCATGTACAAATGTTTCAGTGACGTCATGCCCCGGGGCTTGTTGAGTGTGCCTTACCTGGCCGTGCTGCTGGTGGAAGTCATGGTGGAAGGATTTCTGGCCACCCTGGCCTCCTTGTTGGTCGTCACAAAGTTTGAATCCGAAGAAATTGTAAGTTTTCCAACTATAGCTCTGCGGACATATTTGCATTTTATCTTTTAATTAAAACTTAAAAATACTGTAAACTTTTTAAAAAATTTGACTTATTAATCTTTTGACGTTCAACATATTTATCTTGATTTTTTTTTTGGTCAATAAATTATGATCAAAATACAATGTTTGGTTAATTCTATGTAATTTTTTTTCAAACTTAGTAGTTTTACCTTTTTGCACTCACATCTTTAAAAAAAACTCCAATTAAACTATTCGAGTTATCAGCTGTTGTCACGTGATAAGAGTATGTTAAATTGAAATATTCAGATATACTACTGCTTCCTATGATCAATGTTCATATACATTTCAGGAAATAAAAAATAAGAATAGAAATATTGCAAGTTTCCCAGAGAAGTTCAGGGGTGGATCTGTTGCTCCGTTGCCTGGGGCGAAGCCTGAAGACGAGGATGATACTCTCGATGCCAAGCAGAACGACAGTGACAAAGATGTGTTCAGAACTCCACATCTCACCTCAAAGAAGCTGGATCAGTTGTTTTTCTTCAGCTTTGTCGTTTGCCAGATAATCTTTCTGATTGTTCTCTTTGTGATATCTGATTGTTGTCATTGATTGTGTCAGAGTTTGAGGAAACCAGAATGCATGTGAAGGGCTCAAGGGAAAAACCAGTGATGTCAGGTTTTGAGAGTTTTGAGAAAAATGATAAAAAAGTTTGAAAATTCCTCATAAAAGTATCAAAATATTAAAATTTCTAAATATTTATTTATTGACTACGCTGCTTTTTCAGTTGGACTTTGACCTATGTGTCATATTATTCTATTGAATGGAATGTAGCCACACGGGAGATAACTTCAGTTGGATCTATGCGTCATATTATTCTATTGAGTGAGATGTAGCCACACGGGAGATAACTTGCAAATTTTGAAAAATTGACATCACTGGTTTGTCCCTTGAACCCTTCATGTGTGAAACGCCCAACGCAGAAATGATTGTCAGTAGGACGAATGTGAAATTCAGCTGCTATAGAAGCATTCCCTATCAAAACAACAATGCGCTATAAATGTGACATCGTCTCTTACAGGATTCTGAAAGGTACACATCTTTGTGGTGTCCATATTTAGATTTAAGATAACGTTTTTCTCCATGAACTGCAATCAAAGGTATTTACTTGATATAACTTTGAATTTTTAATTTTCAAACTGATTCATGGTCTAAACCAGTAGTTCTCAAAGTGTAAGGTGCTTGCCCCCCATTAGGTGGTGGGATATCCCGGGGGCGGTAAAATGTTCTGGCGATCTAGCGAAGTGGCAATGGGACTACCTAAAGGGGCTGTGGTGAATAACATCAGATATTTAAAAGAAAATAAATTATATAAACTTGGGGGGAAAATGATCGCATCATTAACGGGTTTTCATAAATGTCATGAACAGACATCAGTCTGACAGTGCTAAGGGATATTGACAACAAGAAATATTTACTTAGTAAGGCGTATCAATATAGTATGCACAACTAGTTAATGCATTTGAAAGAGGAGTCGCCGACAAGGTTTTCTACCCGTGGGCTACACTGCTAAAAAATGTATTAAATCATAACGTTCATTTACTCTGGTGATACAGCTAACTTTTATTGATTGTTATCAATGTCAGTTTTTCATATAAGAATATATATATTTAGGTTTATAGAAGGCCATTTTCCTGTTAGAGATGGTAATCGATGTGCTGACAGGTCCCACTAACTGATAGTATGTCATCGTATGTCTTTGTTTTCATGAACGTTAATCAATCATGATTCTGAAGTCAAATAAAGGTAATCTGAATGAGAGCGCTTTTTGTGACAGTGCTTGGTGAGACTGTGTTTGTTTAGTCTGTGCTTGGTGAGACTGTGTTTGTTTAGTCTGTGCTTGGTGAGACTGTGTTTGTTTAGTCTGTGCTTGGTGAGACTGTGTTTGTTTAGTCTGTGCTTGGTGAGACTGTGCTTGGTGAGACTGTGCTTGGTGAGACTGTGCTTGGTGAGACTGTGCTTGGTGAGACTGTGTTTGGTGAGACTGTGCTTGGTGAGACTGTGCTTGGTGAGACTGTGCTTTGTGAGACTGTGCTTGGTGAGACTGTGCTTGGTGAGACTGTGCTTGGTGAGACTGTGCTTGGTGAGACTGTGCTTGGTGAGACTGTGCTTGGTGAGACTGTGCTTGGTGAGACTGTGCTTGGTGAGACTGTGCTTGGTGAGACTGTGCTTGGTGAGACTGTGCTTGATGAGACTGTGCTTGGTGACACTGTGTGGTGCGATTATTCATAAGCTTTACTACTTAATAATAAACAAAAAAATTATTCACTATCCAGGACAGGTTGTTAATGCGGTTTTGTTTGTTTCATTAATCGCCAACAACTGGTGAATAAAAGCTGAAAGTCTATTGAAGTTCACAATGCGTGTGCGTAAGTAGCTGCTATAAGCTATTTTACATAATTGACCTTTTTTTAAAAGACTTACGTTTTTCCTCGGTGCTGACCACAAATTCATCTGGCATTGAGTTTGTTATAATTACAATATAGAATATGTCTTGGCCTATTTTATCACTTCAAAATAAATATATTTATATGTGTAGAGCGATTTTAGCCACCACTAGTTTTCTCCCCTTAGTATGGCCTTGACGTTGGCGTCACGAGTAAATGTGCTGTGTTTTACCATACCCACCCCTTCCGTGATAGGGAAAAGTTTGTTTACGTTTGAACACGTTCTATTTATTATAAAGAATGCCATTAGGTGACGCAGTTTCTAGAATTTATCAACTAGAACGTTCTGAGTTGGTTCCTATAAATATTCTGCCTGCTTTCTTAGCAGATAAACAGAGCAAAACAGTGCAAGAGAGAGAGAGAGAGAGTAGGAGAGATTTTGCTATATGAGACATTATATAATTGCTTCTGTAAATTAATATTTGTATTTTTCGAAGTGTACATTTAACTTGCTCTGAGTTTATATAGATTTTTACTATATTTGAATTTCAATTTGTATAGAAATGTATTTGTATAATAAAATTAAATATTCTTTGTATTGTTAGCTTTGGTATTGTTTTTCTTTGCACAACGGTACGTAAAAGTTATTATCAGAAATATTTTCAAATTTTAAAAAGATCAGTTTACATATGCTGGGAGGCGATGTCAAACTTATTTAAATCCAAGAAATCAACTCTATTTCATATCTAAATCAACTCTGTTCACTAGTGACATTTGCCAATATCCAAGACCGTTCGATTTCAAAACTGAGAGCTTTATTTAAGACTGGTTAGGATTTACAATACTCTATCGTTAAATTTGCACTGATCATTTTACGATATTTAATTTTTAAAAAACGATATTATAGTTAACGGTATCCTGAAAAATAACAGCTTGTTATCTTTAAATGTCAATAAGCTGATAATGATAAGTTAGCACTTAATCCAAGAGATTACATTAATTTACTGGCAGCTTGAACACGATATATTATCGTAAAAAGGGGGTACTTTTACGATATATTTCTAAGAGTGTGGGTGGGGGCGTAACAAGATGATAATCTAAGTGGCGTCACTAAATTCGGTGTTACCTTTACTAAGCCCACCCAACGCATACAGTTCGAAGAGTGATATGAAGAAGTAAGTTACTATTTACTAGGTTCGGCCTGCCGGACTCACTCGCGTCAAGCACCAGCTTGTTCCCTAACCTCAGCTTTGAGCGTTGGATACGCATCCCTACAGCAAACTTTGGCTACCAGGCTACTAGGTTATAGTAGCCCTTTTATCAATCTGCATTTGTAACCTTGTGTTGCTAAAGCTTTCACGTTAAATCTGTCACCGTTATCTCCCATGTATGCTTTGTTACTGAATTCCCTTAGATGAAAATTCTGATAAAACGGTTTGCAAACACAAATCAATTAGGTACGCCCCTGGGATTGTGAACACACTTCCACCTTGATCCGAGCTCAAGGCTCAAAGCCCCCACTTGTTCAAGCTGATCAAAATTTTCATATGAGACTATATATTCTGCCGTGAGGATTTAAAATTGTTTTGGAAATAATCGTTTGAAATTAGAAGAATACATCAGAGTTTAGAAGAATACATCAGAGTAATATATCTATCTATCAAGGAGTGAGTAAATGTCCGTCACGCTTTGCAGGAGTTAACACAGTGTGAACTTTAATAATTGGGATTTTTATACGCATCAATAAATAAGTAATAAATTGAGAGCGAATTGTCTATTATTTATTTGATCATTTCAGCAATATGTGCTGTTGGAGAACATCCAACACTAGGATTTGTCATTAATAAATTTTATAATATGTCATTTTTTAGTAGGTCTTCAACATATATCATTTTTTATGGTGAAAAAATAACATTTTAATATATATATATATATACATACAAATGCAATTTATTGTGTAATATAAAATTAACTATTATGATTGTATGCAAATAAAATATTGTTATTTTCACCCGTATATATTGGTATTTTCAGCCTTAGATATTGGTATTTTCACCCGAATTTGGATGTTTATTTGCGTTGCAGTTCTTGTACATCTCGACTTTATATGAAAAGCATGATTTAAGTTTGCACCTTTTCTCATCCAAGATTGTATAGATAACTGCAGAGTCCATGCATCATCTCGCAGACTTGATTCTTCTCATCGTTCAAGTAAAGATGTGCGCGTCACTCGGTCATGACGTAACAACGGCACAAAGACAAGACCTTGAACTTTCTTCCTCGACGTCTCTGGGCGGTAACATGCCAGGCGCGCGGTCGTCAGCTGACCATCATGCTCAGGCGATCATATCCTCCTACCAAAATTTGTACTCAAACATCTCGGCAACACCTGCCTTCACGTACAAGATACCGCCCGGATTGCTGGGTGTGACGTCCTCATCTTACCAGATGATGTTTGAGCTCATCGTCATAGACATCTTCAACCTTGATGACGTCAAACAGGTATTTGCTTTCGTTATTTTTATATTGATTTTTTTTTACTTGTGTTTTGGTATTTTATTCCTTTTTAGGATATTAACATTTAATAGATGTCTAATTACCCTTACTTGAAATTGATTCTTTAACTAAAGTCTACTTTAACATGTCAAAACCCTTTCAACTAGGGGAAATTTCATGTGTCCAAAATTGAAGGACATAGCCCACCGTGTTAATAATTCAAATGGGCAATTGAAATAGTTAGAATACCTGGCAATGACTGGATTATTTGGCAAGTGTTTGGTGGCTTTTATCTACGATTATTATTATTGGTAGTTTTCTATAGCGTAGTTGCCCAGCAGCCATTGCTGCTGGTTGGGCAATGGCTGGTGGGGCATACAAGCCATTGCTGGTTGGGCAATGGCTGGTGGAGCATACCAGTCATTGCTAGTTGGGCAATGGCTGGTGGGGCACGCCAGCCATTGCTGGTTGGGCAATGGCTGGTGGGGGCTGGTGCAGCTGGTGCATTGATGGTTTTGCTGTAGGGAAGAGTTCACCTTTCCGTCACATTGGCTGGGCTCACCACACTGTACATACAATTTAACAAACATAATCATGAACTTAAAAATTTAACATACATTAATGAAATAGAACAAAACAAATGTGTATTCGCTCCAACCATTCCATAACTTTTTACATGTCAAGCCATGGATGGCACCCAGCAGCATCGTTTATCGGTCAGATGGGGAATCAGTCAGGATAGTATAGTTTAAAGAGATGTGTTCTGATTACTGATCAGAAGGCTGTGCTGGTTGTTATATTGCAGATGTGTAGTGGAAGAGAATTCCATTGTTTGGGGGCACAGAAAGAGAAAGATCGTTCATGTATGTTTTTGTGCGAGTCTTGGGGACAGAAAGAATATGTACGTCTGCGGAGGAGCGAAGCTGTCAAAGGGGTGAATAGACAGAGAGACGTTCGGTTAGATAGTAAGGACAGGAATTCGAGAAAAATGTTGTGGCAGAGAACTTTCAAATATGAAAGGGGTACGGACGGCCAGCCATCGATAACACATTTTTGTTCTTTCTTATTGTGGAAGGGCAGCATTTTCGGCCAACTGCAGAGATTTTTTCAATGAATTAAGTACTGTGAGCACGTTTCTGACATTCCTTTCGTCTGTCTTTCTACATTTATTTTATTCTTTTATCATTGAACTTATTTTAATTCTACCTGGGTTTTCTGTGTATTGATTCAGAATGTCCTTATCGACCTGGTCAGTCGTTTCTCTCGCTCTTTTCTCTCTCTCTCTCTCTTTCTCTCTCTCAATATCTCTCTCTCTATATATATATCTATATATGAGTGATTTAGTAAGACGAAAACAATTGAAATATCATTTTGTGTATGATGGCTTGTCAGTATAAAAAAATTATCTAATAATTTTGTATCACATCACAGATAATGACGGTGGTTGTTTATTTAATAGTGTCTTGGAAGCAAGTGGGAATAGCCTGGAATCCGAAAGACTACCACGACATCGACGTCGTATTCGTTGACACCGAGTCGATATGGCACCCACAGCTCATGGCCATCATGGGGGACAAGGACTCGATAAGCATGGACCTGGAAGAAACGCTGGTCGTCTCTTCAGACGGTTGGGTGAAATCTTCCAGACCTTACTACCTCTCCTCCGCCTGTGAGATCGTTTTCGACAAATATCCCTTCGACTATCAAACATGCAGCATAGGTTTCTACCCGCTCGGGACGCTGTTCAAGCCGGCGATTGAAGTTAAGGACCCTAACTTCACCCTCAAGAGCCTGTACAGCCGTGGCGGTGAGTGGATGTTGGAGAATGTTAATTTCTCAATCGTCACTTCCGATGAGAGTCTTCCAATAAGTGTCGTGTTTCCGCGGTACAACTTTACCGTGCGCCGCCAGAGAACGTATTACGTCATCACGATCATTTTCCCGATGGTTCTCACGTCGGTGATGATCCCCTTCGTGTTCCTGATACCGTCAGAGACCGGGGAGAAAATATCTTACCTGGTCGCCATCTTCACATCGTGCGCGATATTCCTCAATTTTATAAGGTAGGTCATATGTGGCCTTTTCTAGAGTGTGTAGCGTGTGTGTGTGTCTTGTGTGTGTTTTGTGTGTGCCTCGTGTGCCCCTTGTGTAAGGTACCTGAATTTTTCCTAAAGGCTTTGTTAGTAAGTGTTGTCCAGCTGTTAGTAAGTGTTGCCCAGCTGTTAGTAAGTGTTGCCCAGCTGTTAGTAAGTGTTGCCCAGCTGTTAGTAAGTGTTGCCCAGCTGTTAGTAAGTGTTGCCCAGCTGTTAGTAAGTGTTGCCCAGCTGTTAGTAAGTGTTGCCCAGCTGTTAGTATGTGTTGCACTGCTGTTAGTAAGTGTTTCCCAGCTGTAAGTAAGTGTTGCCCAGCTGTAAGTAAATGTTGCCCAGCTGTAAGTAAGTGTTGCCCATCTGTAAGTAATTGTTGCCCAGCTGTAAGTAAGTGTTGCCCAGCTGTAAGTAATTGTTGCCCAACTGTAAGTAAGTGTTGCCCAGCTGTAAGTGTTGCCCAGCTGTAAGTAAGTGTTGCCCAGCTGTAAGTATGAGTTGTGGAATTGTTTTCTTCTTTAAAAAATAGCGTGGTTCAGCTTACGGAACTTAGCAGACGACTTCCCGTCATCTGAGACAGCAGGAGCATTTTTTTTAAAAATGTGTATTATTATTAATATTATTTAGTATTTTTATTTTTATAATTACAATCCATTAATATTACTACAATAATTATTCATTTTTTAAAATTACCTTGACAGTTATAACAATCCTGATTATTTAAATCAAAGGGAAACGGTAACTTTGCAATTGAACAAAATAAAATATTTTAATGATTTAAAAAAAATAATATATCAATTTCAGACATCAAGTAGTTTCTCACTTAATTTCTACACTATAAACTATATGGTCATCATTATAGAGTCACCATTATAGAGTCACCATTATAGAGTCACCATTATAGAGTCAACATTATACAGTCAACATTATAGTCACCATTACAGAGTCACCAATATAGAGTCACCATTATAGAGTCACCATTATAGAGTCAACATTATAGTCCCTATTACAGAGTCACCATTATGAAGTCACCATTATAGAGTCACCATTATGAAGTCACCATTATAGAGTCACCATTATAGAGTCACCATTATAGAGTCACCATTATGGAACCACCATTATAGAGTCACCATTATATATTCACCATTATGGAATCACCATTATATAGTCACCATTATAGAGTCACCATTACAGAGTCACCATTGTTCATCAATATTTCATCAGTGACGTCATGCCCAGGAGTCTGTCATGCTGGCCGTTCCTCTCCATCCTCCTTGTTGAAGTCTTCACGGAAGGACTCCTGGCGGTGCTCGCTACAATAGCAGTCACCAAACTTGTACAGAGAGAAAAACGGGTAGGCTTTGTATCAGAACACCATTTCACTGCTCAAAAATTTCTCACTAATTTGTGAAAGTATCAACCCTGACCCAAGATTAATAAGTAGCAAGGGCTTAACCCGAGGGGCGGGGAGGGGGGGGTTGCTTCCCCGGGTCGGGGTATTTTGAGAAAATACCAAAGGTCTAAGTCGACCAAGTGTTGCCAAAAAAAGTTAACTTCTCATTTTCTATAATATATGTCGCATATTATATGTAGGCCTTGAAACAATAGTCCTACAGACAGTCCTACACCCTACCTGCTGGCCTTTAAACAATAGTCCTACAGACAGTCCTACACCCTACCTGCTGGCCTTTAAACAATAGTCCTACAGACAGTCCTACACCCTACCTGCTGGCCTTTAAACAATAGTCCTACAGACAGTCCTACACCCTACCTGTTGGCCTTTAAACAATAGTCCTACAGACAGTCCTAAAGACAGTCCTAAAGACAGTCCTACAGACAGTCCTACAGACAGTCCTACAGACAGTCCTACAGACAGTCCTATACCATAACCGTGGCGCTATATTGATTAATATAATAGTCACCTTCCAAAATATTCAACCTCTTTACCTAAGCATAGTTTGGAAGCTTCTATTTTCCCCTACTCAGCACTATTGTAGAGTTGGGGAGGGCCAGTTGTGAAAAGGAAACAGCCATACCAGACGCAAAATATAAGTAAGAGATTCTTTCATTTCACCACGTAAATGTAGGTTAAATCCTTATGGCCAAGTCTTGGATCTTCTTGTACAATGTTTCTCACTAGGTTTTCGTGCTTAGAAATTATGGCCTTTCTACATTTTCATAACAATGTTTGGGACATTTAATCAAAAGTTTGCATCATTTTTGAAAGTGTAATAATTTTCAGCTGCAAACATAGGCGTGGGAAGGGGTTGCGGAAGGAGCGGCCCGCCCCGGGCAGCCCTTACCCTAGCTGCGCCATTGGTAACATATCTTATGAAAGCATCCAGTCAACAAATACTGAAAGATTCACACATTTTATCGTCAGGTTACGGACGCCAAGACCAGCAGTTTACACGAGGCCCTGAAAGGAATCTTTATGATGAGCCAAGGCAACCAGGGGGAGAAGTCAGAGGAGGTATCGAAGGTTCAGAGTCTATGCACTGCTTTGAGGTCCCATCAGCTGGACGTCTTCTTCTTTGTGACGTTTACGGGTCTTCAGTTGAGTTTTTTAACTTTCTTGTTTCTTGGAACAGGTTGGCTGGACAGGTAAACTTACAGACAGGTATACGCGGGCTGGCTGGACAGATAAACATACAGACAGGTAAACGCGGGTTGGCTGGACAGATAAACTTACAGACAGGTAAACATGGGTTGGTTGGACAGATCAAATTTATGACAAGAAAACACGGGTTGGCTGGAAAGATAAACTTACAGACAGGTAAACATGGGTTGGCTGGACAGATAAACTTACAGACAGGTAAACACGGGTTGGATGGACAGATAACCTTACAGACAGGTAAACACGGGTTGGCTGGACAGATAAACTTACAGACAGGTAAACACGGGTTGGCTGGACAGATAAACTTACAGACATGTAAACATGGGTTGGCTGGACAGATAAACTTACAGACAGGTAAACACGGGTTGGCTGGACAGATAAACTTACAGACAGGTAAACACAGGTTGGCTGGACAAATAAAACTAATGACAGATAAACACAGGTTGGCTGGACAGATAAACTTACTGACAGGTAAACACGGGTTGGCTAGACAGATAAACTTACAGACAGGTAAACACAGGTTGGCTGGACAGATAAACATACATACAGGTAAACACGGGTTGGCTAGACAGATAATCTTACAGACAGGTAAACACAGGTCGGCTGGACAGATAAAACTAATGACAGACAAACACAGGTTGATTGGACAGATAAACTTACCAACGGGTAAATTTACTTACAGACAATTTTAATTCCTAACATGAAGATTTCTCTTGCAGGTTAACTTACTGACAGCTAAGCTGTTCTGGCACGGATGCATTTATTTGACAGAGTATTTGACTATCAATATCAGATGGTGGCTGAGATAAACTAAGTCATTTGTTTTAATTTTGAGTTTTATCATACAGCATCTCTTCCTGCACACTTGACTTATTTCATATTATGTACATACAGTATCTTTTCCTGTACACTTGACTTATTTCACTTATGTACATACAGCATCTCTTCCTGCGCACTTGACTTATTTCATAATTATGTACATACAATATCTTTTCCTGTACACTTGACTTATTTCATGTTATGTAGATGCAGTTTGGATTCTTGTACACTTGACGTATTTCATATAAAGTACCTACAGTAGCTCTTCCTGTACACTTGTCGCATTTCATATTATGTACATGCAGTATCTCTTACTGTTCACTAGACTTCACTGAAAACGTCGGATTAAAATAAGTCTTCAGTTAAGTAGTCTTATTCATTTATTACTATTAATATTGACAAGACTAAATGCTGTGAAATAAATCCTCACGCTCAAGACTTTTTTTAAATGACTTTTAATAATTATTTTTATTAATTGTCTCGACCTATATTATATTTTAACTGCCGCAACCCCCAAACAATGGCGGCCTGAATACGTGTACTGATCATTTACTTAAGTTACTGGACAAAACAAGCTAAAACAAGTAGGCATTCTACAATTCCACCCCCTCCAGTGGCGTAGCGAGGGGGGTTCGATGGGGGCATCGTGCCCCGAGCGCTACTCACAAAGGGGCGCCAAATGGTATATTTTACATATAATATTGTATGGTTTTCGAAGGGGGGGGGCGCTAAAAAGGTATTGTGCCCCGGGCGCGAGTTAGCTCGCTACGCCACTGACCCTCTCCCCGGTGCGTCACCGTCCCTGAATTAAAGTAATATTCTAATGTCTTACCCACATTACACCACAAGATGTATGGCAGCGAATTTTCCCGTAAAACTAAAGAAAATATCTTGCACTTGCGGTATTTTCAACAATCGCATTTAGCGCAATTATCTGGAAATTTATTTAATGAAATCAACTCCATCTGGTAGCGTTAGTGACATTGTTACATAGAGAACAATATATTTTGAAAAAAGACTTTGGAGTTAACAAAATTGACACACAACAAAGTGGTGTTACTGTTAGATTTAGAATACATTGGTTTCGTAATTTGAATGTGTTCCTATAGTCGGATACACGTGGTGAATTTTGAGACAACAAGTTTTAAGGAAAAAAAACAACATTTTTAATGCTTTAAAATTATTTTAATATTTGTATATATAAAAATGTCAATGCATTGTAAAATAAAATATGCAGTATAAAAAGCATGAAATGGTTTTATAAATGAAAGAATCATCACAATAACTTGAGATTGAATAAGTTATTCAGTTCAACAACATAGTTGAGCAACGGCTATTTACAAGACTAGCGAATTAGGGAATGCCAGACAACGCGATCGGGCAATGGGATAAGACAATGAGATCAGACATCGAGATCAGACCACGAGATGAGACAACGAGATCAAAACGCGAGATCAGACCACGAGATCAGACAACGTGATCAGACAACGAGATCAAACAACGAGAGCAGACCACGAGATTAGACAACGAGATCAAAACACGAGATCGAACAACGAGATCGGACAACGAGATGAGACAACGAGATCAAAACACGAGATCAGACAACGAGATCAAACAATGAGATCATACAACGGGGCTGGACTATGAGATCAGACAACGAGATCAAAACACGAGATCATACAACAAGACTGGACTATGAGATCAGACAACGAGATCAAAACACGAGATCGAACAACGAGATCGGACAACGAGATGAGACAACGAGATCAAAACACGAGATCAGACAACGAGATCAAACAATGAGATCATACAATGGGGCTGGACTATGAGATCAGACAACGAGATCAAAACACGAGATCATACAACAAGACTGGACTATGAGATCAGACAACGAGATCAAAACACGAGATCAGACAACGAGATCAAACAATGAGATCATACAACGAGATCAGACAACGGACAACGAGATCAGACAACGGACAACGAGATCAGACAACGAGATCAGATAACGAGATCAATTATGATTGGATCTATTTAAATTAATTTTATTAAATTGGGTAGTTTTGAAACATAATTCAATGAGCTTCTAGGCTCATAATTTTTTTGTTTTGAACTGTTGCTGTAAATTGTAACTAATATATCACGTGTCATCTGGGCCCATTTTTCTGCAATAGTTCAATGTAGTCTGTCTCATCTGCATAACAAAACAAAATAAAAGCTTATTTATGATATCATTCTTTGAAAGGAAAAAAAAAACGTCTTTTGCAACAAATTCAATTAAATTTCATAACCAGTTCAACATAACTTTTTTGGTACAACTCATTATAAGAGTTACTGAAATAAGATCTTATTTTTTTTTAACAACGTACAATTTTAGATGAAATGGTGTATTCAAATACAATCAGACAGTTTTCATTTATTGTTTTTAAAACTGAACATTTCTGGAGTAAAATTTAAGAGGAAAGAAAAATCATTGTATTTCTGTTAAATTTTTAAATGATTTTTTTAATCAATTGATAATATCCGCTCGTCATAAAGATAGTTCAAATAAATTAGTGCTCATAAAGATAGTTGTCATAAAGATAGTTGTCATAAAGATAGTTGTCATAAAGATAGTTGTCATAAAGATAGTTGTCATAAAGATAGTTGTCATAAAGATAGTTGTCATAAAGATAGTTGTCATAAAGATAGTTGTCATAAAGATAGTTCTCATAAAGATAGTTCTCATAAAGATAGTTGTCATAAAGATAGTTGTCATAAAGATAGTTGTCATAAAGATAGTTGTCATAAAGATAGTTGTCATAAAGATAGTTGTCATAAAGATAGTTGTCATAAAGATAGTTCAAATAAATTAGTGCTCATAAAGATAGTTGTCATAAAGATAGTTGTCATAAAGATAGTTATCATAAAGATAGGTATCATAAATATAGTTGTCATAAAGATAGTTGTCATAAAGATAGTTGTCATAAAGATAGTTGTCATAAAGATAGTTGTCATAAAGATAGTTGTCATAAAGATAGTTATAATAAATATAGTTCTCATAAAGATAGTTCTCACAAGGTTAGTTGTCATAAAGTTATTTAGCAGAAACAACTCCCCCCCCCCCCCCCAAACCACCCTGACCAATACTAAAGAAGTATTAATAGATTAGTGGGTCGCTGGATGAACTGATATCCGATGCTTTAAGGTTTTAGACCCGTTGTTCGCATCTCAAGCTATTTGCGATAACTGAAGATGTAGGATAACCTGACAGGGACAACTTTGAATGGCCGAGATTACAGTGAAAACGTTTGCACTTGGCGAAGTTAGTTGGTAAACTTACGATGAAAACTGTTGCACTTAGGGAAGTTATTCGGCGGTTGAGGCCACAAGGAAAAAGATTCATTCAACATGGCGATCATGCCATCGGTCATGTGAAGTTCAAGGTGACAGTGAATTAACCATGCACCTGGGTTGTCAGCCTAAAAAAACGGGGGACGAGGTTAAACACACACAAAAAACGAAATGATGAGCTAAAATATAAATTCAAAAATATTATTTGAATCACATCTTTTTATTGTTTCTATTTTATGTGTATCGATTTCTCCATGTTTTTCTCTTCTTTTTGTTTGTCAGTGATGTATTTTGTTTTTTGTAGGCATCATACTTACTCAGAGATTGTTAGAGAGTGTATTTCAAATTATAACATCCCAAATACCGACAATAAGATTAATAGTAGATGCACACTCAGAAATCGTAGTCATTAATTTTAGTTTAGGGAGTGAAAAAATGGAACAGCTTCTCATGGGGTTTTTCATTAAGTCTTTATAATACTAATGCACAGTGTACAGCAGACATCTAGACAGCTAAACAGTCTCCACCTACCCTGCCTACGTACATTTTTATGCATTAGATGACAGGACAGACGGTCCTACAACGGCCTGTTGTACCAGCATCCACACACTCCTACACAAAAGGACAATCCAGACGGGCAGGGCATGTCTCTCAAATGCCAGACAGCAGACTTCCCAAAGAACTGTAGTTCGGAGACCTCTCCGGTGGGAAGCGCTCAGTTGGTGGGCTTAAAAAACGCTTCAATGACTCTCTTAAAGCTTCACTTAAATCCTTGGACATTGACCTTGACCTTGATTCGTAGTAAACATATGCCATGGATCGTGCAAGCTGGCGTGGCAGACTCACTGGTCGGAGCAAAATCCTCAGAGTGTGAGCGTACCGCTCACCCCCACCCCCCCCCCCCCCAAAAAAAAGAAAAAGCACATGGCAAGAAAAAGCAAAATTGAACCAAAATCTGAATAGGACCCAAAAGAACGTCTGTCCCACGTGCGGGAAAGCTTCCAGGCGCAGGTGGGGCTGGCAGGCCACTTGCATACTCAACGTCTAACATAATCTTGGTCCTCTTGGCAGGCCACTTGCATACTCACCGAGTAATATAGCTTTTGTCACCTTGGCATAGGAAGGACGAACAACAACAACAACATGGTGCTAACAAAGTAAACCTTGAATAATCTGTAAGAGTAAAAATTCATTTCCTACATATTCATCTCTAAAAACATCTTAAAAGTGCATACCTTAAATCTGACCACGACGTAACCACCAGATGGCACTACTATAGTGTCTTTCGCAGGGGCTCGTGTCAGCTCTAGGTCCGGTATGTTGCCAGATTTCCAGGTCTGGTCAGCCCACCTAGCATTGTTACAAAAGCTCTCCGTGCCATGCTCTCCCTGGCCACAGTAGATGTCCTGGTTCTCCTTAATGAACTTCCCCGAAGACTGGTCATACGTCGGATAGCCTATTTTGACCACCTATTGGTAGTAGAAATAATTAAATTCTAAATTGTAATATTGTTGGTTTGTTTTCAGCATTAAAATGAAAGATATTTTATTTATTTATTTAATTTTTTTGACATTCGCTAAAACTATTTTAAGCGCTGCCGGCTTTTCTACAGTTGTCTAAACCATTTGATTTTTCTTTTTTTTTTTTTTTGGTGCCCTGTTGACACAATTGTTTTTGAAATAAAATGAATAGATTTCTATGAATAAACAAGGTTGAGCATGTCTTGTGTTTCAATGGGGGGGGGGGGGGGGACGATCAAACTTGAAACTGCATGATTTTGTTTACAGCTTTAAATAAAATTGATAGAGCGCGACATCTAGCGGACATGATGCAAACCAGTTTATCGCTAAGTAATAGCTAAAGAATTTTTCAATTACGTTTTTTTCAATAACTGATCGGTAGGGGTTCCATATCCTTTTATACAACCTTTTAATTAAACACAGGTGTAAATAATATCGCTGCGGAGTTATTAGAATTGGATATGCGGCGACTTGTGAAAACCTGGATTCACCAAAGGCGCAGAAAATAGAAACCAGTTTGGGAACTACTGCAGTAAATTTTTATAAGATGAAAACTGAATACTTTTGTTAATTCAGTATAGCGTGACTATGTCTTAAACTCACCTGGAATGAATGGCCGTGTATGTGGATGGGATGGTCCCAACCCCTCCCAGCCCCCATGTTGACCAGGACCAGCTGGACGAGGTCGTCTCGTGAGTAGGAGATGATGTGAGGGCAGTGGCAAATCTTCTCGTCACCACACTGGTCACGTGAACATTGGACATGCGCATCTTGAGGCTGAGGGAAACAAAAGATTGTGGCGCACAATATTTGGTGGTTTTCAATCATGATTCGTCTTCATTGTGTGTATCAAGTGTAAATGTGTGATGTGTATGGTATTGAGTGAAATTGGGAGGGAAATAGAATTGTAACTTTAGTATGTGTATAGCATTGAGTGAAATGGAGAGAGAGAGATAGGAGTGTAACTCTGTGATGTGCATGCCACTGAGTGAAATGGAGAGAGGGAGATAGGATTGTAACTCTTTGATGTGTATGTCACTGAGTGAAATGGAGAGAGAGATAGGAGGGTAACTCTTTGATGTGTATGTCATTGAGTGAAATGGAGAGAGAGATAGGGGTGTAACTCTTTGATGTGTATGTCATTGAGTGAAATGGAGAGAGAGAGATAGGAGTGTAACTATGTGATGTGCATGGCACTGAGTGAAATGGAGAGAGAGAGATAGGAGTGTAACTATGTGATGTGCATGGCACTGAGTGAAATGGAGAGAGAGATAGGAGTGTAACTCTGTGATGTGTATGTCACTTAGTGAAATGGAGAGAGAGAGAGATAGGAGTGTAACTCTTTGATGTGTATGTCACTGAGTGAAATGGAGAGAGAGAGAGATAGGAGTGTAACTCTGTGATGTGTATGTCACTGAGTGAAATGGAGAGAGAGAGAGATAGGAGTGTAACTCTTTGATGTGTATGTCACTGAGTAAAATCGAGAGAGAGATAGGAGTGTAACTATGTGATGTGTATGTCACTGAGTGAAATGGAGAGAGAGAGATAGGTCGATTGTTGTTGTTGTTTTTTTCTAAATGGGAAATAAAAGTTAGATTTTAAAACGATTGTCAATATAATAATACATAATCTCGGGCAAGTTTGCAACATCGAACAGTTTTTTTTTTTTGTATCCGGGATTCGACGAAAGACTTTAATTTGTATGAATAATAATTCACAACAAAAATGTGGGTGGTGTGGTAGTGCGGGTATTTAACAGGGCTGGGAAAGGTCAAGGCAGTCAGACTTACAGGGGAGGAAACTTTAACAGGTAGAACTATTTTAAAGACATTGCTCATAAAAGGAAAATATTTGTCATGAAAATCCCCCCCCCCCCCTAATCAATATCCTCGATTCACAAGAGTTCAGCAAGATTTTGTTTAATGTAATCAAAGTGGGTTTTTTGGTTGGAAGGTTCGGGAAACTTAGGACACAAAACGCTTTTTTACGCTACTGCAAACCATAAGACGATATTCCATAATGTAATGCAGTTGTAAGAGTTGACTACGAACTCTGAGTTCATATGTCATGACTTTAAATTACTTTGAGTTGTTATATAAAATATATCATGACCTTAAATTACTTTGAGTTGTTAAATAAAATATATCATGACTTAAATTACTTTGAGTTGTTATATAAAATATATCATGACTTTGAATTACTTTGAGTTGTTATATAAAATATATCATGACTTAAATTACTTTGAGTTGTTATATAAAATATATCATGACTAGCAAGTACGTTCAGTGATACATCCGTGTCTAGCTTCATCTCTGTGTTTTGTCTTTACGTTTCCTCGGGGCAAAGAAGATTTCTTCATTGTATTTTTCAAGTAAGATACTTGACGTGGAGTAGGCCTACCTGCGACAAGAAGGGCGCCGGTGGAAAGACAAATGCCCGGCCATTGACTGAGCCTGGGGTCTCCGTATGTCCAGGGAAAGCAAAGTTGAGAAAGTACTCCACCAAATTATTGCTGCCTGATGTCTGCTCAATGAAACAAGACATACACTTAAAGGATGTGCAACAACAACAACAAAAACATGCAGATTATGTTCATAAGATAACTTCAACCATGTTAACACAGCATGTGTTATTGTACTCGCAATAAGCTCCTGGAGTAGAAGAACAACTATCAAAAATACATTATGATTTTTACATTCATTACTTTTCCTTCTCGCAATATACGTTTCAAAATATATATAATGTGTGACTGGATATTGGAAGATCGCATTTATGCTTTATTCGGAGGTTTATTTATGGCCTATTCTTTTCCCCTTTCACCTTTAGTGTATTGTCACGTGGTGCCCGAAGTTGGTTGAAGTTGATACATTTTGTATTCGCTGTCGCCGGGTAGTAGAGAAATGGACAATTCAGAACCAGGCAAGGGTGGAGGTCTGAGCAACTTCTTCGTGTAGATTTAGGCTCAGAATTTTCAGATGCACCGATGTAACGAAGGACAGCCTCGGCGATGTGTGTGTGGCCAACCTGAGTAGGAAAAGGGATAAATGTTCGTTATGATTAGATAGAGTGTGGGTTTTTTTTAATTTCCATTTTGTGAAGGTCTTAATATTAATCACATATTTTATATTTGAAAGATGTGTACCTCAAGTGTTTGTCCAGAAAGATGTGTCCTGTATATGTTTGTGCTGAAAGATGTGTGCTGTAAGTGTTTGTCCTGAAAGATGTGTACCTCAAGTGTTTGTCCTGAAAGATGTGTCCTGTATGTGTTTGTCCTGAAAGATTTGTGCGGTAAGTGTTTGTCCTGAAAGATATGTGCTGTAAGAGTTTGTTCTGAAAGATGTGTACCTCAAGTGTTTATCCAAGATGTGTGCTGTATGTGTTTGTCCTGAAAGATGTGTACCACAAGTGTTTGTCCCAAAGATGTGTACCTGAAGTGTTTGTCCTGAAAGATGTGTACCTAAAGTGCTTGTCCTGAAAAATGTGAACCTCAAGTGTCTGTTCAGAAACATGTGTACAAAGATGTGTATAAAGATATGTACAAAGATGTGTACAAATATGTGTGCCTCAAGCATTTGTCCTGAAAGATGTGTACAACGATGTTTACATCAAGTGTTTGTCCTGAAACATGTGTACAAAAATATGTACAAAGATGTGTACCTCAAGTGTTTGTTCTGAATGATGTGAACCTCAGTTGTTTGTCCTGAAAGATGTGTACAAAGATGTGTACCTCAAGTGTTTGTCCTCTGATCCAGTAGTTTTCTCGAGTCTGGTTACAGTTGATGATGACGTCAAACCTCTCCCCTGGATGCACGATGACCGACTCCACCACGACCGGCTCCAGGTCCTCACCGTCTGAGGACACAACGAGTAGAGGGTGGTCATCAACGGACACACGAAATGGGTAAATGTCACTTGGGTTAAAGAGACGCAACCTGGGGAACAAACATGGACATTAACGGACATTAGGAATATGTATAGTACAAACACGGACATTTGCGGACATTAGGAATATGCATAGCACAAACACGGACATTTGCGGACATTAGGAATGTATATAGTACAAACGCGGACATTTACGGACATTAGGAATATGTATAGTAGAAACACGGACATTTGCGGTCATTAAGAATGTGTATAGTACAAACACGGACATTTGCGGACATTAGGAATATGCATATCACAAACACGGACATTTGCGGACATTAGGAATCTGTATAGTACAAACGTGGACATTTACGGACATTAGGAATCTGTATAGTACAAAGACGGACATTTATGGACATTAGGAATATGTATAGTACAAACACGGACATTTGCGGACATTAGGAAAACGTATATTTCAAATTTGGACATGCATTTGAAACATATTTACATATAGTGAAAAAACACGGAAATGTGGGCTATGTATATTACAATAAACAGTGGAACAATACATTACGATGTCTGAAGATCTCATTGTAGTTCTCTGTTTCTTTTTGGATTTCTATAATTAATACAGACAAGGGATAATTTTGTGTGTGGTGTTTGCAGTGGAATACTTTGATACGATGACATCAAAGTTGATGTTCTTGGGAAATGACGTTAACAATACATCAAAGTTGACACCTACTTGTAACGCTTGCCCTGCTCAACGATAAAAATAGACAGCGGCGCCTCGTTGTGGTGGCCGCTGCTGTCGTGGAAACGACCTCTGCCATTGATGAGACCAGAATGGAACACGTAGCCGCTGTTGGTATTAAGTAAAAGTTGGATCAGATAAACTTAAGGAGACGAAACTTCAACTAAGCTAATAGGTAACCGGGTTAGGTCAATTTTGTAACAAAGTGAAATAGTGTTGTTTGAATCAAATAGTTTTTTTTATTTTCATATTAAGATGTGTTGCAGATAAATGACTAAAATATAAACACATTAATTTTTTTCTTTGACAACAAAATAATTAAACATGTAATCAGTCAATGTTATATATGGAAAATGTTTGTTTAAGCTTGTCCTGGGAAATGCAACTCATCCAGCTAGACATAATTAAACAAGCGTTCTCTTGGGTAATATAAACACGTTCTTAGAGCAAAAGTAAGAGGGGGGGGGGGGAGGCGTTGTACCTGTATCTCACTTCAGCATGAGTTTTTGTGTTTTGGTATTTCTGCCCCCTTGAGTAGATGCCCCACCTCATCTTCATGGTGACAAGGTTCGAATCCCACTCGTGGTTCCAGTCTTGAAACATCAGAATAAACTCATCTGCCACGTCAACGTCTGGACTTGCTCCAAGACTTTCGTTACTCTTGGAGTCGGTGGAAGTTCTAAGTGGAGCGTTAAAATAAAGTGTCTTGGAGTCGGTGGAAGTTCTAAGTGGAACGTTAAAATAAAGTGTCATGCGTTTTACTGTAAATTTACCATTTCAAAATTTGGCCTAGTGTTAAATTATGCCATCCACCGTTAGCGTAACCCATAAAGTATATCTAACAAACCTTGGATGTATTACTAAGGGTCCGTATAATCCGTTTGTCATTTGAGGACCACTGTGAGAGTGGTAGAAGTATGATCCAATTTGGTCAACTCTGTCAATAAAAAAAAAAATGACATTGAATATTTCATTTGAGAAATGGAAATTAAAGATGTGCTCGTTATTTGTTAATGTTCAGAACAAAACATGGAGAGACGAAACGACAATTAAAACCAGATCAAATTTCGTATTGATTATAAATAAACCAAGGGCTAAGACACTACCCACTCAACCCCTGCTTACGCCACGCACCAAAGTCACGCCCTCGTATCTTTTATAACATAATTGTATAATAATGCGAATATGTCGGCGGAGGTAGACTTACACAAATCTCTGCTCAAAACTTTGTCCTGGTAAGATAGGACACTGAGTAATAAAGGGGACGCCATCACTGTACGGTGTACCACATTGCCTGACACCGTGGAAATGAACTGAAGTTGTCTCCTAAATTCAAAATTATTACATTTTAGTTGATTTTCATTTTCATCATTTAATATTTTTTTTTTTTAAATTTAAATGACGTTCAATCTTTTTAACCTTAGATATTGATTCCTACTATCTAGGAATATTTCGTCGTAAAATAAAAATAAAGTGTTTTAGTACTTTAAGTTGTGATAAAGGATGGTGCGATCAAGAGTTGAGTACACAACATTTTTTAAAAAGGACACTCAGTGTACTTGCATGCATCATTTTGTTGATGACCCTAAGATGAATTCTCTGACCCCTCCACACGTGCAGTGCAGGCCCTGGTATGGTCCCATTGAAAGTCATAACGAGGCGCGGCTCGTAGTGGCCATCAGCTGTGACGACCTCGGACAGTGGGATCTGAGAGGCTTCTTGGGAAACATTGACGTCATACCTGCAGCAAAGAAGGAGATAATATAATATGTTTGCATTGAGATTGTATTCAATTTTTAAAACAATAATTTAACATATTAAAAAAGCGGAGTGACCAAATTTATTTTGATCCGGATTTTACGAGTTTTAAAATTGCCAATGATAAAATAATTATACTAAACCGCTTTATAGATTACACTGCCCTCTTCTTAAATCCTTTATATTAACTTGTTTTGTTTCGTGTGTTTGTGGCAAAATCCTCGGACGGCTAATTGATCCACTTCCCGTCATGCTATCGAACTAAAACTAGGTACAGAGACTCGTTTCCGATGTCAACACATTCTTTCGAATTGTCAGCCCCATCCCCCAACAATACGTTTTTCCTTTTTTTTCCCCCAATGAGAACATGAATAACATTTGATTTGTTCAATGGGTGCTTGTTTTGGTGTGGAGATTAATTGTGTAACTGTTGCTGTGTGCTCTGCATTTGTGACGTATTAGTGTTTAAATATATCTTATAAGTTTTCATGTGCTCAGTTTGATAAAAACCCTGTCCGTAACAAAAATCAGTTGCTACAAACACATACATAATAAAACAAGTACAATTGCATATGCAAACAAAAACGCATATGCAGGATTAAGTTTACGAAAAACTATGTTTTTTGGGTATGTTGTTTTCTAACAATGAGATATTTATTTGTGCATTGCATCTTTCGTCCGAAGTACCGATTTGCATACGCCGTTTGTGAGATACAAATTATCTCTACAGCCTTTCCTTCCGTTTTAATTTGAGGAATGGAGAAATTATCCTGGACACCTGAATCTGCTAGTTTTCAATTTCATAATACTCTATCCAAATATCATACGTAATGTCGCAGCCGAATATCATATGTAATGTCCCAGCCGAATATCTTACGTAATGTCCCAGCCGAATATCATACGTAATGTCCCAGCCGAATATCATACGTAATGTCCCAGCCGAATATCATACTTAATGTCCCAGCCGAATATCCTACTTAATGCTCAATCCAAATAACATATATTATTTTAGATATCAATTTATCAGTTATTTATCATTGTTGTATGTATATTTATCGAAGATACATATAGCTTTATGAATCGTGTTTACTATCCTACCATAATGCAATTAATTCTTTGAGCCATAAACACAAAAATAACGATTATTTAAAAAATTTAACGAAATAAATTATAGTCTTCAGAATTAAACCAAAGCCGTTTGCCGCTTAGGGGGGTGAACTCTTGTGTCTATACGAATGTAAGTGTAAAGTAGTCGAACGTGTACAAGTGGTGATAAAATAGGAAAACACGATTGCCATAGAGTTTGATTTCAGTTATATTGAATGTGGTTACGTAACACGTGTTGTCAATTGGGTAAATGTTGAGAGATAGGACCGCGTTTTTTACCATTGCCGCCATCTTGGTTGACACGACCCGTAAAATTAAGAATAAAACGTTTAAAAATAATGTAAAAATTTCCTAAATCTATCCCTAAACCTAGCCTGAACCCTAAATCTATCTCTAAACCTAACCTGAACCCAAAATCTATCCCGAAACCTAACCTGAACCCTAAAGTCATCAGCAACATAACAAAACACGCAAATGACGTCATGACCAAATCTTCCAACATTAGCCGTCAATTGTAACGTCAATGACTCTTCATTAATAAATTATGAACATTTTCAGAATGATTATCGTCATTTTAATCGATCACATATTAAACAACGCAGATAATAATATGACATTTTTGTGTCCATTCTTTGGCGTAAGCAATGTACAACAAAGGCCACTACAGTTACAGTGACCAACTTCTTGTTTAACGTTAGCAATTTACAACAAACAACAAACAAAAAAGACCACAACGATGATGACTAACTTGTACAGTCTTCCATTATCTGCTTTGACCAGGTCTCTGTTCCACATCATAGTTAACCCATAGTCGACCACCAGCACGAAGTGACAGTCGGTCTCCGCCTCCTTGCACCAGCTTTCAGTCAGGTGTGCTGAGACGCCGCATACAATACAGATGAGTTGTCCATACACAAGCACCAAACGTGTCAACATCGTAATCTTTAGTGTCTCTGTGTTCTAAGAATGGAAGGGAGGGGTAAAAAAAAAGCTTTTTTACGATCCTTTTTATATGGCGAAACAAAAACAGTGAACCGAATGGAGGTGAATACATCAATTTTCAAATGATTCATTACTACGGCCTAAAGCAGCGCTTCTCTACCTTGGGGGTCGCGAGACCCTTTCACGGGGGTCGCCTAAGACCATTGGAAAACACACATTTCCGATGCTGATGGTCTTAGAAACCGATTGATTTGGTCCAGCTGAAAAACCAGACATGTCACACATTTGCATTTGTGAGATATTCTTCTTGAACTATTCACCCCATAATAAAGCTTAAACCTACAGTGAAAACTACTGCACAAATCAGCTCGTTTACGGGTAATCGCGGATTATAAATATGGCATATTATAGACGAATCAGAAAAGTCCAGTGCAAATGTAGAAGAAAAAACACGTTATAAAATATCTCTATGTTTTCATTGATGTTGAAAATGCAGGCCATTATCTTGTATGTTATTCACGAAAGTCTTACAGTGAACTGAGTAATGACTGATGTGTATGTGTAAAATAGCATAACATAAGCCTATTCTATAAATTTCAGTACTAGTTCAAGGTCATAATGAGTCATATTTCTTATATGTCACTTATAATTTATAATAAGCTGAATGATAATGGCACTGTGAAAGTATAAACTTGATATAATTTATTACATTATCATTGAGTCATTACACGGAAATTACACCACCTGTGGCCTGTACAAGATCTCAGTGGCTTGTACAAGATCTCAGTGGCTTGTACATGATCTCAGTGGCCTGTACATGATCTCAGTGGCCTGTACATGATCTCAGTGGCTTGTACAAGATCTCAGTGGCTTGTACATGATCTCAGTGGCCTGTACATGATCTCAGTGGCCTGTACATGATCTCAGTGGCCTGTACATGATCTCAGTGGCCTGTACATGATCTCAGTGGCTTGTACAAGATCTCAGTGGCTTGTACAAGATCTCAGTGGCTTGTACAAGATCTCAGTGGCCTGTACATGATCTCAGTGGCTTGTACAAGATCTCAGTGGCTTGTACATGATCTCAGTGGCTTGTACAAGATCTCAGTGGCTTGTACAAGATCTCAGTGTCTTGTACAAGATCTCAGTGGCTTGTATAAGATCTCAGTGTCTTGTACAAGATCTCAGTGGCTTGTACAAGATCTCAGTGGCTTGTACATGATCTCAGTGGCCTGTACAAGATCTCAGTGGCTTGTACAAGATCTCAGTGGCTTGTACAAGATCTCAGTGGCCTGTACAAGATCTCAGTGGCTTGTACAAGATCTCAGTGGCTTGTACAAGATCTCAGTGGCCTGTACAAGATCTCAGTGGCTTGTACATGATCTCAGTGGCTTGTACATGCTTTTGTATTTAAAAAAACTACGATTTTTGAAAAATAATTGTTTTTATTTCGGCCACAATTTGTTTTCTTATTTAGAGAGGTGACTTGTTTCATAAGTGATGAATAAGAGATGTAATTGGCTTTTAAAAACCATAATATATATTTAAATTGATAAATTTCAATTTTCAGTAGAAAAAGTTGACAAATCACAATATTGAGTAGGCCTGATAATAAGCTGTAAAAATCTGTCACAAAATACCTAGTAACTGATATATTATTTTAAAAGTAAAATGGTATCACTAAATACAGACAAATTATTGAATTGTATCTTCACTTGGGACAATGTTGGATACTTTCAAACTTTAAAATCGCCTTTTCTCAAACTCTTCAAAATGTGACATGTCTATTTTTCCACTGAGATCTTCAATATATCATCTATTTAAAGCTATTGCTATATATTATTTTCATTAGCAAACCATCCCAAGACAATGGATCGTGTAGAAAAGAACGTTAAGAAAAGAAAATACAGTTCGGGTTTTTTGCAGTCTACCTAAATAATGACAACGGGGATTGAGCAACCGCAATGTGGTTTTTGTTGTGAAGTTCTATCAGCCCGAATCTATGAAGCCGAACAAACTAAAACGTCATGTCGACAGCAAGCATCCGAGTTTTGCCGGTAAGAATACTAAATATTTTAGAAGCAAAGCTGATGGACTCCAGAAAGCAAGACTTGACACTGGTGGCAAGTACCACAAACAAAACGTAGCAGCCGTTGAAGCTTCATATTTGGTGTCACTCAGAATCGTCATAGCTATGAAACCTCACACCATTGCTGAAGATTTTTTGGTGCTAGCGGTCAAAAACATTGTTCTCGTTATGATCGAAGACGAATTTGTTACGAAATTGAGTACAATTTTATTGTCTAACGACACTGTCCGCAGAAGAATAGATGACATGGTAATCAAGACTAAATACAGAAGTAGACTTGTTGTGGAAGATCATCTTCGTTGTTATCTTGCAAAGACTGCCCCGAGCATTTCTGATCTGGTAAAAAAAGAAACAATCTCAACCTTCGCACTGACGTTGGTTTTTTTAGGCATACTATCGCAAAATGTAGCAATGTAGTTTACGGTTGTTATGTCAAGACTGTTACCAATGCTACACCATGCTTCAAGACAAAATCTCATTTATTTGTTGTTCACAATATATAAGTACCTATTGTTTTTTGTGATTAATCACTGTGCTTGAATTATGTTCAATTTGTAACCATGAAAATAAATCCTGCATATCAGATATTTACATTACTATTCATAACAGTTGCAAAATAACAGTTAAGAAGTAACAACTAAAATACGTTTACGGTTGGGGGTCGCCACAACATGAGGAACTGCAAAAAGGGGTCGCGGCATTAGAACGGTTGAGAACCGCTGGCCTAAAGGTTGCGCGATGTTCACTATAATTTACTAAATAGAACAGAAAATTGAAATTTCAACTCGATTTTCCCGTTTCTAAAAATTAGAAGAAAGTAAAACAGAATGTAAAAAAATATATAATGATAATTTATTAATCAAAATATGCGAAACTTACCTAAAAATTGTTATCGTATCTTGATTTGCGACATTGTTTTAGATTTTCTTTAAATATGGATACTATTCATATAGCTATCAAACCGAAACAACCATATGATAGCATCTCTACCGGTAGACAGCCAACATGTTTGATTTATCACTCTCGGCATAATCAATAATTTCCCATTTATCGGTAGGTACCACAAAAGCGGAGAGATAATATATTTTAATAGAAATCTCCTATTAGTGAGTCGCCGTGGCGAGGCGCCAGATGTCACTCGACACAGTAAAACAATGGGACTTTTTCCTTTAAGAGTGTTTTCTGTTTACACATAGGTCACATGTATATATTTATGTTATCAACAATATGGATCACCTGGTATGTGACGCTACAATTGAGGCCATACACGTTGGAAGAAATATCCACTGTTTGGGAGTCTCTCAAATTTTTAGGTATGACCCCCCCCCCCCAAACGGTGGTATGTGATTCTTTTTTTTAAAAATCCTTTACATTGACTTTGCTTTTGTCCATGTATTTCTTTCTTGCTGGAGTGTGTGGCGAAATCTTCGGACGGCTAATTGACCTACTTCCCGTCAACCTATCGAGTTGAAACTTAGTACATAGACTCGTGAACGATGACAACACATTCTATCAAATTTTCATCGCCCCCACTCCCCCACTGTTCAATATAACATTTTATATAGGAATTTTACGAAAAACTTGTGCAAATTTAAATTTTGATGACTGATAAAATATGACTGTTGATTAGTGATGATAATAAATGGATTTACTCAATATATTATTATTATTATTATTATAAGAAGTTTTTTTATAGAGTATTACCCCAACCTAGGGATGGGCTCACCACGCTGTCCATCATGAACTTAAAAATTAACATACTTTAATTAAATAAAACAGAAATTAGATCTCTTGATTAACATGACAAAGGAACACAACCTAACTGTCATGGTCATTTATTTTCGTGCATCGTAAGGACATCGTTTTAAAATTTTTGACAATCGTCTTCAAACAAAGTTATTTCTCAATAATGCTTAGCCAAATAATTAAATTTACTGATGCTAAATGTGAAGAAGAAATAACTCTTTGAAATCAGTGGCAGGAATTCGACCGACTTTTACGTGCCAAGTTTTACTGATTAAGGAATGGAATTGAAATAATCAAATTCCCATCTCATGACCCCGTTGATCCTGTTGCGCGTAAATTTACTCTTCAAACCATTTATTCCACGGCATACTGTAAAAAGCTACTTCAAGGGCCAGATGGCAATTGTTGGCTGGTCGAAACATGCCCGCGGGCCGGTGTTTGTACGCGCCTGCTCTAACGCATCTAAAAGGCCTAAATCTGAATCTTATAATGTAAATTTTTTTTTACCTATATAGGTGATGTACGCACTATGTGAATGATTGATGTGTGAGTACCATTGATCCTAAAATAAGCCTGAGTTTAAAGACTAGCCCCCTCTCACCCAGTTTAGCGTTAACTTTGTTTTAATTGAAGACTTTAGAGCAGCTGTTCTCAACCTGTGGGTCGCGACCCCTTTGGGGGTCCAACAACCTTTTCCCATGGCTGGCCTTAGACCTAGGAGTAGAAATACTCTGCAGTTATGAAGTCGTAACGAAAATAATTTTGCGGTTGGGGGTCACCACAACATGAGGAACTCTATTAAAGGATCGCGGCATTAGGAAGGTTGAGAACCACTGCTCTAGAGGCTCCACATCTGTGGTTCTCAGCCTGTGAGTCGTGAGCCCCTTTGGGGGTCGAACTTACCTTACACAGGGGTCGCCTGGGACCGTCGGAAAACACGTATTTAAGAAGTAGAAACGAAAATAATTTTATGGCTGGGGGGTCACCACAACACGAGGAACTGTATTAAAGGATCGCGGCATTCGGTAGGTTGAGAACCACTGCTCTCGATTGATGGGTGTGTTTTTGTGGCAGCTAACAATCGCAGCCATGATGTAACAACTAAATCAAATTTTAACCCATTAAAAGGCCTGGCAGCAGTAAAGCGACTACCACACTGCAACGCTACCACAGCGAAGTGACTAAAGTTCAAATGGGTGTGCTATCCGTTGGACCTTTTGTGTGTCACGTACCGTCATTTGATAGCTCAACAATTATTGTCTTGGCTTACAACAGTTGTGTGTTCACAATCCGTCGCTTAATTACATACGGTGGTTGGTGGTTGGTTGTTTAGCATTCAATGGTTTCTGTGCTATTGTGTTGTTCTTCCCCTTAACATATGTCACCAGGTGGTCTGGCGTGATGGGGAATATGATGAACTAAAGCAATCCAGTTGCAGTCATAAGACAAACGTTCGCATACAATGTACAAATATTCTACAGAAGTTTTCAACATTGTCTGCATAAATGTAAATTGCCATTTAATATTTTAAAGGGTTTTAATCTCGCCAATGAACAGCAAAGTAAATTTGTTAAAATGAAGGAAGACGGAATAAGATGCCAAGAGATCAGAATGATGATTCTTACTTAAAAATCACGTAGAGAACAAATTAAAATAATGATTTTATCCTGTAAGACAAGCATTTTGTTTTTAATAAAGGTACAAAATAGATGAAAACTCTCATTGTGATGGACTTTCTTATAAATTCAGACATCATTTTAAGAATATTTCATCAATTAATAAAGTCACCAGACGTGTTTCCTGAGTACAATGAATACATCGGCACCACATTACCAGCGTGTGAAAAAGTCAATGGAGTCAATCAGGATGAGCTTCGTGCTAACACTGGAAAGATTTAGCTTAGCTTCGGTGGGTGGACAGGGGGTGGATGTACAGAGAGGTGTGGTTACATCCAGTGTTTCTTTCAGAAATTTTCCCCCGAGGGGGCACTTTTGACGTTCGGGGGGGGGCAGTGCCAGTTTTTCAGTGGCCAGAAGCGTAGCTAAGGGGTGGCAGATGGAACATATGTCCCCGGGTGCCAGACTAGCGGGGGCATGTAATGGGCTATAGTGTTAATGGATGAAAATAATAGGTTTCAGAGTTTAGCGGGGGGGGGGGTGTAAAAATGAATCTTGTCCCCTGTCATCAAAGACTCACGTCAGTGACGTAGAAGTGGGGGGGGGGCGAACAATTGGTCTTCCCAGGTGTCATTTTTTCTTTTGATAGAGCGGCGGGATTTTCGGACATCTGCAGAGTTTCTATCGAGAAAGGTAGCGTGGCAAAAAAGTTAACCCACCTAAGGTGGCGCTAACACTAGGCACGCCGCTGGGCAGTGTATATATCAGCACCAAATTTGGCTGTCATGGCAAGTAATTTTTATCGGGAAGTAGGGCAGCAGAAAATGTGTGATTATTTAACAATCAAGAAATGCATTTTGGAGTATACATGATTCGAATGTTTTGATAAGACTTTCATTGATCGGGGAAAATAATTTTTCATAGGTCAGGGGAGGCATTATGGCGCTCAGTGCCATACATAAACTAAATTCATTCTGGTTGGGGTGTGCCGAAGAAAATCATTTGGCACAAGATTAGATTCAACCTGTTAGTCACATTGATCGACGTAATGGGAAAAAAAAGGGGGGGGGGTAGCAGAAATTAAGGAATCCGAAGAGTTTGAGCAAAAGTGAGGTCAGGGGTCACCTTAATTTAAAAATAATAAATTCAAAATGCAGTGATGCATTGTGGTGCAAATTTTTCTTCTTCTTTTTCTGTCTATTAAGGGCCCACGATCAATTTATTGATCATTATGGCTCCTATGAATGTAGATGGGATTTGCAGTGTTTCTGTGCCTGGTGTTGATGCGGATATTTCACTGGTAACAAGCGTTACCTAGTGAGGGTATCATGCACTGGTTTCAATGTATCTTTAAGACAATGTGTGAAGGGGCATTTCAAACGTTCATATATTTACTGTTAGATGTCTCGTAGAAAAATGCTAAGAATATATCAACATACACCAACTGTATGTGGACTACAAATCAGGTTATGATAGCATAGACAGGAAATACATGAACGATGCTGTGCTGGAACTTGGAGTCCTTAACAAACGTATCCGACTCATACATATGACGATGAATAACTACAAAAGTAGAATCAAAGTACAGAGGGAGTACTTGAGGGAGTTCCCAATCAATCTGGGCCTCAGACAAGGAAATCCGTGTATCCTTGTCAACATCACTTTAGAAAAAAGCATTAAAAACATACGTGTGAGCACCTGAGAGGTGGTACAGAACAACCATAAGGAATTGTATAAAGCCAACCACTGCAATACCTGGCCTACACAGACGATATAGCTCTACTTGGTAGAAACAGCATTGATGATATAATTAAAACTTTCAGGGATCTTGAAGATGTGACGGTCAAAGCTGGTCTTGATGTAAATAAAGCGAAGGCAATAGTTATGATAATGTCAGGAAATACGCACTAATGACTTCATCAATATGAACATCTACACCTTTGAGAGGGTAGCTACTTTCAAATTTCTAGGGGTGACTATAAATAAGAAAAAGGAAATACAATCGGAGGTGCAAGAAAGAATAACAGCATGCAACCGTTCTTATTTCAATTTACAAAAGCTACTTCAAAGCAAAAATCTCGCTAAGGGAACAAAGAAGGCAGTATACACCACTATCACAAGACCAGTAGTGAGACTTGGTTCCTACCAGAAAAGCAGAGAACCTGCTAAATATATGACCCGATGATAGACAATTTTGTTTTGGGAATCCGTACAAACTAAGAGCTATATCAATTGTACAAATACCCATCCATAGTAACAACAATATAAAAAAAGGCAGACTGCCCTAGGCAGGACACATTGAAAGGATGCCGGATTCTGAAGCAACAAAAACGATCTACAGGCAGACCTAGGGGCAGACGGCTCACCGGTCGACCAAGACTGAGATGGATTGACGATGTAGAGAAGGGCTTACAAAGGTTGGGGTTCGCACATGGAGGTGTAAAGCGATGGATCGATCCAAATGGAAGAATGGGGTAGAGCAGGCCACGGCCCTAAATGGGATGAAGCGCCACTGATGTAAACATTTCAGACATTTGGGTGGGAAGCGCTAGAAATAACGATAATAACAGGACATCACTAACTCTTCCACCAGCACAATATTAAATAAATTCAGTCCAGTTGGGAGCCCTTAGGGTATGTTTTTTATCGAGAGATACTCCTTAGCTTAGACTCGCCCCTTAAAACTTTATAGGCCCCGGCAATTTTTTGATAAATTCAAAATGCAAGAATGCATTTTTTTTTACATACCGTAGTTAAATTTAGTTTCGCATCATTAAACACTTAACTGTAGAGCAACGGGAGAGATGCTAGTTAAGATTTTATGTGTCATTTGACATAAGAACCATCGTGTGAGGTCTGCAACCCACATAGCTGCATGGGGCCTCGTATATTTTAGGGGCTTAAAGTTGGGCTGTAATTACATTAAATTATCAACTTTAACTGCTAGGTAGGGAAGGGAAAAAAACGAAAATTAGCACGGGTGCCATAAAAAGTCAAGCGACTTCTCTGCTCGACTAAGTGTGGTATTCAAACATTTTTTTTTTAATTGAAAAGTAATGTATTTTTAAAGTTATTATCTTAAAATATTTTTGGGATCAACTACATAAAAATAATTAATTTACTACAAAATATTTTTTAAGTTAAGAAAAAACAATTCCTTCCAAAAAATGTATCCATCCCAAAAAATAAATGCTAAAATAGTTTTACATTTTGAACGAAGAAGAAAAACCAAAAACATACGTTTATTTCAAAATATTTCCAAGTTTCACCAAAGTCAAAAAGAAAAAAAGCTTTTCTGTACAAAAGGCTAAAGACTATATCTTTATGGGTTTTCAAAATTGGTATTTATTTATAAATCATATGTAACCGACATAATTGTTCAGAAGTCAAGAATTGTTTACAAAAGACTCATATATTTATTAATGTGTGATTTTTTTTTCGTATAAATTATTAAATTTTCAATTCTCAATATTCAGTTGATTGAAATGTTAATTAAGAAATTTAGACTTCTATAATTTGCTTCAGATCATTACAACTTGCCTCTTCGATATTATACTTGAAAACAATTTTTTTACCAATTCCATATATTTTTTTTTAACTACTACCAAAAATGGCATTTACAAGATAATCGGAATACTCGATTTTTTTATTCGTTGTTTAAATATATATTATATTCTTTCTACTGGATTATCATCTTAAAATAATTTTCTTAAATAGTTCAAACAGCTGGGGAAGATTGTTTATTATTATCATATTAACAGAGAAAAGTCATTGGGGATTTAATAAATAAAGACTATTTTTTTAAAAAAATCATTTTACTCTGTTCCCGAAACTGTGTTAAAAAATTAGAAACACTCGATTTAATACTTATGATGAAATGTCCACTATTTGTATGTAACCGGCAAATTCCGAATTTTTTGTTTTAAAATTATTATTATTATTATTTTTAAATTTTCATTTTATCTATGTCAGCATACATCTATGAAATCTACTACATTAAAATGTTTGCTGAAAATTATTTTTTAAAGCATGATGCTATTATACAATATAATTTGAAAACAGATTGCACATATTTATTTCTTAGCAAGAACTATATTTAATTTACAGACATTTATATCGATGAAAAGGTAGTTTAATGCAGCGTTATTAAAAAGTATTTCAACTAGTGCAGCTGCAAAATGTAATTAAATAAAAGATACCGATATCTGCGAATCAGAAAAATTTTCAAAACAATACCATATTTATAATAGATTTCTGCGAGCCTGTAACAAGATTAACCTGAAAGCTATGGATCATCAATATATATCGAACAAAGCGATATTTTATTTGTTCCAATAATTGTAATCGATTAAAGGCACACATTTCAATAACTTTTTAAAATTTTATAAAAATTAAATTTAGAGTAGTTTTTTTTAAATTATTTTTTCTTACACATTTTCCCCCGGGGGGCACTTGACTTGCTCCGGGGGGGCATAGCCCCCCCCCCTGAAGATATGCCTGAAAGAAACACTGGTTACATGTGGTGGGTGTAAAGGGGGAGCTGCATGAGAGATTTGGTAACTTTAGTGCCATATTAAGAATCTTTTTAGCTATACTCTTTCAAATGCAACATGTGAAAAGATTTCGCGACACTTATTTTATTCAAATATATAAACCATCTACCAAAAGGCGATGCAATACTGAGTCGACAACCTATTAAAAACTGTCGATGGTTGAGATTTTTTTTACAATGAAAATATTATTGCATTAATTGAACAATTGATTTTATAAGTTTATGTTCATTATTTTTAAATTCTTCGTTTCTTCTTCATTTTATTTGCCACTACTTGCTGGAGGTGCCTATTCATTTCGTTTAACTCTTTTCATTTATCTCTGTTATGTTCACTGGACTTTACAACACATTCAACTCATTGCCGTTTTCATCACATTCTCTGCCATGAGCCTTTGTTCGTGTGTTCCGTAGCCTTCATCTCTTTTTGGTACCTTGTGGATTCAACGACCGTGGCTGCCCACAGAAGTAATCAGAGTGTTTGGAGCCCATGTCCTGGGTTAATTTTCTTTTTTTCTTCTTCAGATCTGAAACCCATTATTTTCATCAATAAATTTCGTCAAAGCCCATTTTGGCACCCTCACTATTGTAAGGCCTGGGACATCTGTCCCCATCTGACCACCTAAGCTACGCCACTGGGACTGTCGAATTAAATTTGATTTTGGCTTCCTCGCTTTAAAGCCACTTTCCTCCTCTGTATTTCTTACTCCACATAATAATGACTTCCTGGTGGTTTTTCGGTCAGGAGCTTCGTGCTCAGAACCGCTTCTGCCGATTGTTTGCCAGATGGTTTAATAGACAACCCATTTTATGTTAAATATCTTGCGAAAAATGTACGTTGAAAGCACCCATTACAGTAAAGCCCCACTATAACGCAACAATGAGGTCCATAACATCGAATCGTGTTAAAAACGAGAGGTCACGTCCTAACGGGTTAGTGGGCAGTGTCCTGTTGGACCAGTTTTAGAGAATTTGTGTTTGTCTTGTACGGAATATATAATATATTTAAAATATTTCTTTCCCTTTCTGTGAAAAAAAATATTCAAGTGCCAATATATATATGAGATTTGGAGAGCCATCTCCCGACTGATGTATTAAGCGAATTCTCAATTTAAAGGGCGGAAGGTATAGCGGGGTTCCACTGTAACATACATTTGTGTGCTGGGGGGGGGGTAATAATAGAGGCCACAAAACTTTGTCCAGAATAAGATCAAAATGGATCAGCATGTTGTTTTTGTCCAAATGTATCCCGTGCAGCTATAATGAATTTATTATGTAACTTGATATCTTAATAAATCATGTCATGACTTTTTTTGTTTAACAAGGACAATACATTTATTCCGGTGATTAAATCCTGTTCACAGAATACAGTTCAATCTAAAAACATGTTTGATTAGAGTTTTTTAATAAGTTATAATTAATTTAATGTTGTTTATTTAAATTTCATTTCATTTAAGCTTTTGCTAAAACTAATGTACATATAAGAGACGTTTGTGTGTTTGTTTTTGGTTGAAACTGCTATTTTTTTTTTGTAAATTTTTAGTGTTGATGTTACCGATATTGATATTACTAAGTGATGTTAATATAAGTGATGTTAATATAAGTGATGTTAATAAAAGTGACGTTAATATAAGTGATGTTAATATAAGTGATGTTAATATAAGTGATGTTTGTTAATATAAGTGATGTTAATAAAAGGGATGTTAATATAAGTGATGTTACTTATAGTGATGTTACGAATAGTTGCCTTACAAATAGTGATGTTACGAATAGTGATGATACTGATAGTGATGTTGCTAATAGTGATGTTACTTATAGTGATGTTAATATAAGTGATGTTACTGTTAGTGAAGTTACGAATAGTTGCCCTACAAATAGTGATGTTACGAATAGTGATATTATGAATAGTGATGTTACGAATAGTGATATTATGAATAGTGATGTTACGAATAGCAATGTTACGAATAGGGATGTTTCTAATAGTGATTTTAAGAAAAGTGACGTTAGGCTACCTTACCTTAGACTTAGAATATATTTAATATAATATAAGTCCCCACATAAATCCCCATGGTTCCGGTAGTTTGGCTACATATGAGTCATGCTATGTGTAACAACAACATATTATCAATCAGTGCTACACAGTTCCATGCACACAATCTTCCTTGGACACGTTCAGTGAACACACCAAACAAGTGAGACAGTCTTTTGTCTGTCCCAAAAACACACGAATCTCGTTCTTATCACGTCAAGCGTTTGTCGTGCGCTCGAACATCTGGCCCACTGACGGCCTTTGAACTTTCTCCCAATTAACCACAGAGAACATTCTCCAAGTTAACCACGGAGAACGTTCTCCAAGTTAACCACGGAGAACTTTCTCCAAGTTAACCACGGAGAATTTTCTACAAGTTAACCACAGAGAACATTCTCCAAGTTAACCACGGAGAACTTTCTCCAAGTTAACCACAGAGAACATTCTCCTAGTTAACCACAGAGAACATTCTTAAAGTTAACCGCAGAAAACTTTCTCAATGTTACCAGAGAACTTTCTCCACCCCATGTTAACCGCAGAGAACTTACACCATGGTAACCACAGTGAACTTTCAGGATGTTAACGCATAGAGGGCTGACATCCTGTTAATCACAGTGAACACATAACATTTTAACCATAGAGGGCTGACATCCTGTTAATCACAGTGAACATACAACATGTTAACCACAGTGAACATACAACATGTTAACCATAGCGGGCGCTTACATACGCTCTCAAACTTCACCAAATCTTACCTTGAACTTAAATCACCGAACCAAACCAGGAGAGAATGAATCCAGACCGTTGGCAAAATTGCACCCAAACATTCTGGCTACCCTACCTGGCTAACCGCCCGTGTATGCGTGATATATGTGTGGGTATTTTCGGTAACTTTATGTCTAAAATTAGCTTAGCAGACGTGACCATTTGCAGTTGTAACGTTTCATTTTAAAAACTTTTTTTGAGGGGGCTGATTTATATGTGTCACTTAATGTTGGCGGCGGTGCATAAGAGCTAAGAGCGGCGGTATTCAGAGTGGGTGAGGGGACCTGTGGGATATGTTCAGGAGGTGGTGGAGGAGGGGGGCGCGTTGTCATTGCGAAGTTGGCGTTGGTGGGCTAATGGAATATTTGTTTTAAAGTCAAAATGAAATATTTAAGTAAACATAATATTTTTTTTTTAAAATTATTATATGTATTAAGTTGAAGTTTTGCAACGACATGAGTGGAAGTTAAACTATTTTTTCCAGGCGTTAAAAAAACTTTATCGTCTAACTTTTGAACATAATTATAAGCGAATATAAAAAAACACTTTCTGTCTATGGGTTTCACCAGGAAGTATGATATATATATATATATATATATGTATATATATTATGGCATGGAATATCGGTTGGTTCGTTCCGGTTTGAATCATTCATTAAATGTGCTTATTGTTTTATACTTGACCTGCGGTGGATGTTGATGCAGCCCGAGTAGAGAAGTAGAAACTGGGCCTAAAAACTCTGAGCAAGCTACGTCACTTGCTAATAGTTGGTAAAGCGGGTGGTTTAAGTAAGGGGATATAATGAAATACGACGTTCGTGATCTGCTGTGATAGTTGGTAAAACGGGTGGTTTAAGTAAGGGGATATAATGAAATACGACGTTCGTGATCTGCTGTGATAGTTGGTAAAACGGGTGGTTTAAGTAAGGGGATATAATGAAATACGACGTTCGTGATCTGCTGTGAGCTACCTATACACTACTGTAGAGCACACTGTCCAGGGGAGGGGAGGGGGGCGACACCTTCTATGAAGTCAGAGAGTTCCGCCCATATTGAGCCAATATTTTTGCAGCTCCCTTCAAAGAAATAAAACTCTGCTATTGGCCCAAAAATGACGCCCGGGGCCAGACCACCGCTCCCTTCATCAATTCTCTGTCCAGTTTGTATGCTCACTGAGCTATTTCTCTGTCCAGTTTGTATGCTCCCTGAGCCATTTTTCTGTCCAGTTTGTATGCTCACTAAGCCATTTCTCTGTCCAGTTTGTATGCTCACTAAGCCATTTCTCTGTCCAGTTTGTATGCTCACTAAGTCATTTCTCTGTCCAGTTTGTACGCTCACTGGGTCATTTCTCTGTCCAGTTTGTATGCTCACTGAGTCATTTCTCTGTCCAGTTTGTATGCTCACTGAGCCATTTCTCTGTCCAGTTTGCATGCTCACTGAGCCATTACTCTGTCCAGTTTCCAAGCTAATTCCTATGTACAGTTTGTAAGCTAACTTCTCTGTTCGGTTTTTAAGCTAAATCATCTGTTTGATGTGATCTCAGATGCAATTCTAGGCATTTATAATCCAATGCATACGTTTTTTTAAAAAGTGAATTATGAATAATTAAAGCTATTTAAATGTTGTGCCCCGAAGACAACAGAGATCATAGTGAGCTGGTGAGGTTGTGCCCCGAAGACAGCAGAGATAATAGTGAGCTGGTGAGGTTGTGCCCCGAAGACAGCAGAGATAATAGTGAGCTGGTGAGGTCGTAACCCGAAGACAGCATAGATAATAGTGAGCTGGTGAGGTTGTGCCCAGAAGACAGCAGAGATAATAGTGAGCTGGTGAGGTCGTGCCCCGAAGACAGCATAGATAATAGTGAGCTGGTGAGGTTGTGCCCCGAAGACAGCAGAGATAATAGTGAGCTGGTGAGGTTGTGCCCCGAAGACAGCAGAGATAATGGTGAGCTGGTGAGCTTAAAAACCGCTACTAAACACGAACGAAATAATTATGGCGTTTTACGAGGGCAATCTACTCTGCGCTCCTTTGAACGCCAGTCCCAAAGGTCACATAGTATACTTTTCGTTAGAAGGTTCCAGGCTGAAACGATAATTGGTGACGTAATTGTTAACTTCTACGATTCTGAATAAATGGACGTGTCTTGCTTGTAAAAACATAAAAGAAACAATACCATGGCCAGCAGGCAACGAGCAACGGTTAATATTATAAATGATGTTTTGCCAGAAACCATTCTGCAAATTTACGACACAACGCCGAAGGCACGCTATAACATCGTGTATGACAGCATGCATGACAGTATGTATGACAGCGTGCATGACAGTATGTATGACAGCGTGCATGACAGTATGCATGACATCATGTATGACAGCAATCTTTGGTTAATATCCATTGTCTTCAATCCAACCTGCTGAGTCACCTGATTGTTACCCACGGACATGTCGTCCTTCAGACCAACCTGCTGAGTCACCTGATAGTTACCCACGGCATGTCATCCTTAGACCAACCTGCTGAGTCACCTGATTGTTACCCACAGACATGTCATCCTTCAGACCAACCTGCAGAGTCACCTGATTGTTACCCACGGACATGTCATCCTTCAGACCAACCTGCTGAGTCACCTGATAGTTACCCATGGACATGTCATCCTTCAGACCAATCTGCTGAGTCACCTGATTGTTACCCGTGGATATGCCATCCGTGCAATACGACATGCATTATACGCACCGGAAAATTTTGTTTCAAAGGTGGAACATGCCATGACCTGTTTCCACGCTACTGATGTGGCCGTTTAGCCACAAACAGCAAGTTTTCGGTCGGTACTTGCAGTTGTTGAGTGACAATTATAACATCTGACCATGTACTTGGTCAAACATTACTGAACTGCCAAAGTAACTGCCCATTCGATGCGTTTCACTGGTGTTTTGAATTTGTTACCGGTTAATTTCAAATAGCAAAATTTGACACGCCTCCATCACAATCAATATGATTAATTCATTACATAATTCGAGGCAGTTGGCGTAGTGAGAGAGGACACATTCAGCTTTAAATGTTTTTATTTACGGAAGTCTACTTTTTTAACATTTAACCTACAGGGTGGGCCAATTAAAGTGAAAACATCTCGTAAAATGTGATTTAATCACATAAAAGTAGTTTAACTATACCCATACTACAGTGGCGTAACGAGCTTAACTCGCGCCCGGGGCACAATACATTTTTAGCGCCCCCCCAATACCTTTTTAGCGCCCCCCCTTTATTCGAAAACCATACAATATATAGTAAAATATACCAATTGGCGCCCCTTTGTGAGTACTAGATTAAATAGTTTACTGATTTACTTACTTAACTTACATATTGAACATGCTTTCTGATTAGCTAAATATTTAGCAAAAAAATGTACGAAGAATTATAAATAATTAAATTTTATTTTGAAATAACTCATATGCTACGAGATGATCTCACTTTTATTGGCCCACCCTGTAGACATTTGGCCACAGAAAACATTTTCAGATTGGTACTCGGTCTTGCGAGTCTTCTAATCAGATTAATTCTATTCCAACATTGCCGTTAGAGAAACCTGATTTTACTTTGGTCATACAATGTCAACTTTGTTCCGTGGCTTAGACTACAAATTTTTTAAATTATTTTTTAAAAAGGATCTTTACCTCAACATAATCCTACTTGAAGAAGCTGTCGTATTTTTGTGGGACAAGTTAATCCGTTCATTGTTCAATTAATTACATAAAATAGTTCATGTTTATACAGATTAAGAGAATAATTACGTGTAATTAATCTTCTACCCAGTGGCGTAGTGAGCTTAACTCGCGCCCGGGGCACAATACCTTTTTAGCGCCCCACCCCCCTATTCTAAAACCATACAATATTATATGTAAAATATACCATTTGGCGCCCCTTTGTGAGTAGCGCCCGTGGCATGATGCCCCCCTTTGCGCACCCCTCGCTACGCCACTGCTTCTACCTTTTACTTTAGTGCTTTGCTATCTTTGAATTATGTGTTAGGTGATATTCTGTGTTAGGTGATATTCTGTGTTAGGTGATATTCTGTGTTAGGTGATATTCTGTGTTAGGTGATATTCTGTGTTAGGTGATATTCTGTGTTAGGTGATATTCTGTGTTAGGTGATATTCTGTGTTAGGTGATATTCTGTGTTAGGTGATATTCTGTGTTAGGTGATATTCTGTGTTAGGTGATATTCTGTGTTAGGTGATATTCTGTGTTAGGTAATATTCTGTGTTAGGTGATATTCTGGAAAGCGCTTTAACTTTAAAAGATGTAAGAAATTGGGGTTGCTTGTGCTCTCGTGGTTGGTGGGGGGGGGGGGTTACTTTTATGAAAACAAGTGTGTGGTGGCTAGAAAATTTGTTTGAGAACCACTGATAGGGAGGGACACTTATTAGACTGATAAGGAGACGGTATAAGTTGAACTGATAGGTGACATGGCACGCATTTAAGGAGGGGGGGGGGTTGTTTGTAAAAAGCGTGTGGGGGGGTCAATTTAATCTTTTCAACCTCCTCCCACATTGGCAAATAAACATACTTAAATTAAGTAGCAATCATAGACATCGCGAAATATCAGGCTTAGGCAAAGTCAACAGTCACGTGGAGTTATTCACAACGCCGGCCTGGGGTAAACTTTCGCCCAGTGCTAAGCACCCGTTCGGCGCCCCCTTCCCTGTCCCTGTATGGTTCCGCTCTTTTTCCGATTACGACGTAGGATTACAACCATTGGAATTGGATATGGTTTCTTTGGTTCATGTCACTTTATGTGGCGCTGTCACTGTATGTGGCGCTGTCACTGTATGTGGCGCTGTCACTGTATATCGCGCTGTCACAGTATATGGCGCTGTCACTGTATGTGACGCTATCACTGTATGTGGCGCTGTCACCGTATGTGGCGCTGTCACTGTATTTGGCGCTGTCACTATTTGTGACGATGTCATTGTATGTGGCGCTGTCACTGTATGTGGCGCTGTCACCGTATGTGGCGCTGTCACTGTATTTGGCGCTGTCACTATTTGTGACGATGTCATTGTATGTGGCGCTGTCACTGTATGTGGCGCTGTCACCGTATGTGGCGCTGTCACTGTATTTGGCGCTGTCAAAATTTGTGACGATGTCATTGTATGTGGCGCTGTCACCGTATGTGGCGCTGTCACTATTTGTGACGATGTCATTGTATGTGACACGGGGTGCCCTTAAATAAAGATTTTAAATATTAGTAATAATAAACATAAAAATAATCAAACTCACATATTTTATTATTATTTTGACCACAAATTATATATAGCCCGTTTTTTATATTTATTTCTAAACTTCTGATTTCATTGGAGATTTCAAAAAAAAATAAAAAATAACTACCAACCCTTTACCCCCCCCCCCCCCCACACTTCTTTTGCCCCCAACATACACACGCACTAACATGACAGACTGATCCCTTTTGTACTTCCCACCAGCAATGGGACATCCGTACCTGACTGTCTATATCAACCATTGGAATTGGATATGGTTTCTTTGGTTCATACAAATCAATAGCTCGTTGATAGTAAGTGCATTGTTATGATTGTCACATGTGTTCTTTTGTATGTGCCCATTCTGTGGGTAAGACTGCACGTGTGTCAAGCTAACAAAGAGTGCCAAGAAAAATAACGTGTACCATTTTAATCAACGATTGCAAAGATAACCAACGTTTGCCAAGTTAACCAACGTGTGCCAAGTTAACCAATGTGTGCCAAGTTAACCAACGTGTGCCAAGTTAACCAACGTGTGCCAAGTTAACCAATGTGTGCCAAGTTAACCAATGTGTGCCAAGTTAACCAATGTGTGCCAAGTTAACCAACGTGTGCCAAGTTAACCAACGTGTGCCAAGTTAACCAACGTGTGCCAAGTTAACCAATGTATGCCAAGTTAACCAATGTGTGCCAAGTTAACCAATGTGTGCCAAGTTAACCAACGTGTGCCAAGTTAACCAATGTGTGCCAAGTTAACCAACGTGTGCCAAGTTAACCAACGTGTGCCAAGTTAACCAATGTGTGCAAAGTTAACCAACGTGTGCCAAGTTAACCAACGTGTGCCAAGTTAACCAACGTGTGCCAAGTTTACCAATGTGTACCAAGTTAACCAATGTGTGCCAAGTTAACCAATGTGTACCAAGTTAACCAATGTGTACCAAGTTAACCAATGTGTACCAAGTTAACCAATGTGTACCAAGTTTACCAATGTGTACCAAGTTAACCAATGTGTACCAAGTTAACCAATGTGTACCAAGTTAACCAATGTGTACCAAGTTAACCAACTCGTTCCAAGTTAATAAACGGCAAACAAAATGTCAAAGTGGAGTCACAACATAATACCTCAGGTTGTAACAATGTATCACTAGTTCGTGAAGTCTAGAATCTAGTTTGATCAGTCATCACATGTAGCACTAGATAGAAGGGTCTGCAATGGTAGCACTAGATGGATGGGTTAGCAAATGTCAGAAAATGTAGTATCAAATTTAAGATTCAGCTCATGTAGCACTATATGTATTGGTTAGCAAACGTAACACTAGATGGAGGGGTCAAGAAGTCAGCCAATGTAGCACTAGATAGGAGGGTCAGCAATCATAGCGCGAGATGGAAGGGTCAGCAAATGTAGCACTAGATGGGTGGATATACAAATGTAGGACTATATGAATCAGTCAGCCAGTGTAGCACTTGAGGGAAGGGTCAGCAAATGTAGCACTAGATGGGTGGGTGTACAAATATATGACTAGATGAACCAGTCAGAAAATGTAGCACTAGAGGGAAGGGTCAGCAAATGTAGCACTAGATGGGTGGGTATACAAATGTAGGACTAGATGGGTGGATATACAAATATAGGACTAGATGAACCATTCAGAAAATGTAGCACTAGATGGAAGGGTCAGCAAATGTAGCACTAGATGGGTGGGTATACAAATATAGGACTAGATGAACCATTCAGAAAATGTAGCACTAGATGGAAGGCTCATCAAACTTATTTGACATAAGATATTTTTATGACAAGCATTCAACTCTTATGATAAACTTTATATCTAACTAACCTGTATGCCCGGCTTTGTATATGGACAAAATCTCCTAAACCGTTCTAAGCAAACACCTAGTCAAAAACACTTTACAAAAATAAAGATTGAAATTAAAATTTGATTTTTCTCCCATAAAAGTCCTGATTTATTTATAAATTATTGTAAACTTGGAATTTGGGCCCATCCAATTAATAAAAGTTACCCCAAAGCACCCTTTATGCACCTACTGAATATGTGATAATTCAAATGTACTATTTTTTGAAAGCACAAAGATTCAAACTTTATTTAAAATACATGAACCAAATAAAAGCTCACCAAAAACCTTTGTTCAGTAGATGTTTGAAAGCACACCAAATACCTTCCTTCAATAGAATAGATGTTTGAAAGCACACCAAAAACCTTCCTTCAATAGAATAGATGTTTGAAAGCACACCAAAAACCTTCCTTCAATAGAATAGATGTTTGAAAGCGCGCCATTCTGAATAAAGGCTTGATAAAAAAGTGTACCCAAAAATAACTTAACTTGAGCTTATCTGATGCCATTAAAATAATATTGTTTTTCACTTTCTACAATTTACGATTTTTTTAGATTAAACATTTTGGGATAAGGGGGTTATGACAAAACTTTTCAAAAACTATTTGTAGTTAGAGAGGAATGATCTTGCTCACTTTGGTTGCGATCCATTGTTTGGTTTTCTTGTGATTGATCGACCCGTCTACAAACATACATAGTCACACTGAGCTTTATATAGTAGATTAAACATACAAAAATTTAGCAAAATTATTAAAAACAACAAATTTTATTTGAACCACATGAGAACAATTCGATCCATAGAAAGATATTCATATCATGAAAATTTATTACTGAAAAAAAAACCTGACCCTTTTGAGTTAAAACGAGATACTGAAATATTCCCATATTTTTATCTTTCAAGTTAGTGGTCTCCAAATAGTTTAGTTTGTGCCTAAAAACATATGGTGCAGAGTTCATATTAAAATTTGAGGTCAATTTTTTATAATTGTACTGCACCCCACACTCTGTGTACCTCCTTTTCCTCTCAAGAGAAAACATAAAAAGTAGATATAAAAATTACAATAATATCACAGTCAAAGTGTTCCTGTACAAAATAATCACTTGAAGTAGATAAAACACTTGTCTTATCTTTCTCATGGTCTTGAAGATATTTTCTGGACTCTGTACTGAACCGTGAAGTTGAATGAACTTGTTCAAGTAAAGTTCACACAGGATGTCTTCATTTAATTACTTGTTAATCATTACAAAAGTTATTGATACATTTTCTGATAAATTGTTTGTATAAGTTATAACCATGATCTTTGGGCCCTATGCACAGTGTACAAACCAAACTTACTTTGGGTGTCAAACTATGGCTCACATCTACCAAAAATATCACAGATATGTTGGATGATTAATATAATGATTTTAGACTTTATCAATCACTCAAGAAAAAAAATATTTAATCTTTAGTTACTTAATAGGTCAATAGTTTGATTAGTGGCCTAAAGATACAATGTAAAATTAGGAATCAGATTTAAATATGACATGATGGAAAGCTAAAAGTAATATTAGGAATCAATGTCAAAATGTATTTCAATAAAATGCTGGTCAAATGAACTTTGAAAGTTTGAGTGGTTTAAAATCCAGAATGTTAATCTAATTAATCCTTTATTCAGTCAGCAGTCCTTTCAGGCAGGTAAAGACAACAAATATTTCAATGGCGGGACACGCTAAGTAAATCAATCTGGCAAGTGGTGGACTCCATGTTAGTTTACTTTTTCTTCTTTTTCCCTTTCTTCCCTTTTTTGCCTTTCTTCCCTCCTTTCTTCCCTCCTTTCTTCCCTCCTTTCTTTCCACCTTTCTTTCCTTTTTTATCCTTGCCCCCACTTGCATCCTCTTCATCAGCTTGAGCTGCCTTTGCTCGTTTCTTGCCCATGGGAGTCTTGCTATACCAGCTCTGAAAGATTCAAACCATGAAATAGTTGTAATCATGTTAATGAGTTGGCAAAATCTTAACCATCAAAGAGAATATTTATGTACTTTTGAGGCTGAGTCACACAAACTCAAGAATTGAACACTTTAGAAATATGAAATTTCTATGGAAAACTCCTCTGTGAAAAAATTATTTGGAGGAGCACATAGTCTTTAAAACTTGAAACCTGTTCCACAATTTACATGGTGAATCTAAATATAAATGTAATGCTGTGTAACATGTGTTGTTCAATGTGTCTAATGATTATTAAAATTGTTAACATATTTCAAAAACTGGACATTTACGGGGACATTAATTTACTAATCAAAAAACCGCTGAATTAGTGAGATGATCTTTCTTTGGAACAAACCTTATTAACATAGCCTGGCAAAGCAGAGTTTGAAATACAACATGCAATATAGAACAAATGAACGTTTATTTAAAATGGTGGAATGTTAAATTGAATTTATATTTTATTAAAGCAAAACTGAACAACCCTCAAAAACAAAGTTTTCCGTATAAATCATTCATATACATTTTTTATTATTTTATTTTATATTAATGTTCTTAAGTCCCACCCCTTTTACTCAGCAGATTTATTACACCAACTATTTCAGAAAAACAAAATAACTTTTTTTTGCACCAAATGCACTATTGATTTTTTAAGAATCTCATTTAGCACTATTAGCAGTTATCTGAAAATTTTATTTTGAGATCAGTGGCCTCATATTTCCTTTATCTTCCCTTGAATAACAGGAAAAAGGGATTATTGAAGTATCGGTTTGGGGGGTGGGGCTGAAAATTTGAAAGAATGTGTTGTCATCGGCAACAAGTCTATGTGCCAAATTTCAGCTCAGTAGGTGGATGGGAAGTGGATCAATAAGCTGTCCAAAAATTTTGCCAGCCAGAAACACAAGAACAAAAGCCAAATTAATATAACAGATTTAAAACAGAACAAAATGTCCCTGTAACTTTTGAAGGTTCTTTTTTACATGTGTCTGGAATTTGAACATGAATTACAGATATTGGGTAGCAGCATATTAAAATAAAGGATCATTTGGAAGATTAGATTTAAATTTAATTCCACCAAATCTTCTTGCCTTAAATGCTTCCTCTTCCTCTTTATATATGGGGTCCAATCGAGCCAGTGGTGCCAAAAACTCAATGGCTTGCAGGGGTCTCTTTGATAACTGTTGTATTCTTCTGTCAGTCAACACCTGGGGAAATGTTTATATAAATATGAATTAATAGACCCACCGGACTTGTTAGCATCAATATCCTTACCGGACATGTTAGAATCAACATCCTTATCAGACATGTTAGAATCAACATCCTTACTGGACATGTTAGAATCAACATCCTTACCGGACATGTTAGAATCAACATCCTTACCGGACATGTTAGAATCAACATCCTTACCGGACATGTTAGAATCAACATCCTTACCGGACATTTTAGAATCAACATCCTTACTGGACATGTTAGAATCAACATCCTTACTGGACATGTTAGAATCAACATCCTTACTGGACATGTTAGAATCAACATCCTTACTGGACATGTTAGAATCAACATCCTTACCGGCCATGCATCTTGTGACCTCAAGATTAAAAAAAGATTAAACTTGCTAATCTGGACTTTCTGTTTTACCTGTTGAATGGCTGTGACCATATGACCAGCAGTGTAACCATCAGTGACCTTTGACAGTGAGCTGACATCAAGGGTATTGGACAGTTGACCACCAAATTTCAAAATCAATTTTCTCCACAGCACTGTTGCAAAAACAAGCAGTTATAAAATTTAAACAAAACTCATGAAATATTTAAATAACAATAAAAACACATGTCTCTATGGTGTTCTAGACTTTAAAGGTTAAACTGATCAGTTGACATGTTGCACACATTTGTGGAAAAAAGTCTCAGAAAAATTAGAGAGAAATTGGTTGCATATGATTTTTGAATTTTGTTTCATTTGTTTTTGAGTGAACATTTTCTAGTTATTTGTTAAGCTTGATTCCAAACCACGGGATACATCATGATTACATAATTCTGGAATAAATGGTACTGATCATTATTTGCATATGTTATGTTCTGTTATTGCTGAAATATTGATACTAAAGAGTTTTTTGCATAATCCTGAGAATGTTTAAAAAGTTCTAATGACAAGACGGCTCACAGTGTCTGGAAGCATAATCAGGCCTGGGTATTAAAATGACCCTCTGGTAACATCCAATGAGAGGTTTCATGTCTGCGTCAAATGGACACCTGGTGCTCCCTACTAGTAGAATTCTGTCGTCTGACTTAATGGCCTTGAGAGCTTTAGGAAGTTCTTTCTTTAATCGTTTTGGATCTGTCTGAAATTGTTTGCAATAATTGTAAATTGACAGAGTGTCTCCAAAGAATATATTTTTATATATACATGCTAAGAATTATTTGCAATATATTTTCAAATTTTAATTAAAATTTTAGGACTAACGTAACTTTAAAAAAAAAAAAAAAATTCTTTTTATTTTGTAATTAATCATAACTTACTGGATCACTTTTTGGAATTTTTTTCTTGAACATTTTCTCACAATCACCAATGTAAAAAACTGAAGGCTGTAGAGTTCTTCCAACCTAAAAATATTTATATATGTATTTTTCAGATTAGATAGTTAGAATATATTCCTATAGTAAATAATTTTCAAAATATAAATTAACCAAAGATTTCTCAAACCTTGAAAATTAGATGCATCAGCATCTTAAGGCCATCCTTGCCAGGATACTTTCCAGCCAGGTTAGCAGGTGAAAGGTCAAAAAGGTTGGCACCTAATTCAGTACACATTGCATGCACAAGCATTTTTTTTCCAGTGCCCCTGGGACCAGCCAGCAAAATAGATTTTGTCAAAGGAGCACTTTCATGTACAGCTGGAGAGCCTTAGATATTGAAGAAAAAATGAAATCATTGTAATATCATAGGTCAGGAAGTTTAGAAGCTTTCAGATATGAAATCTATTTAAAATACTGAAAAATAAAGGGACATTGAAAATAAAACAGAAAAATTGTCAATAACCGCAGGAAAAACGATTTAAAGGTTAAATATCTTCATTTGAATATTTAGATGTAAAAGCAGTCAAATGTTTATTGAAACTGTAATAATTCATAATAATTCAAAGATGTTTGATGGAACTGTTATACAGTTAACCAGTAAACAAAATATAAAAGTTCAATGCAATGAAAATTTCTAGGGAGATCATTTATTGTTCAATGAAAATAAAAAATAAAATTTTAAAATATCAACCCAATTTACCTAGGGGAAGAATCCCAAACTCAGTGAGAAGTCGTCTGACATCAGACAGTGAAGGCATGGGTTCAACATTGGCCTGCCTCAGTGTTGTGCCCAAGTAACTGTATTCACCTTCATAATCACTCAGCTTGACCTGGGGGCATCTGACAATGACGCCTTGTGTCACCAGTTCTTCATAAAGGTCTTCTATGGTTCTGGTAGTTAAACAAGTTGCATTGGCATCACAATACAAAAAATTAATCCCTTTAAAACAATGGTACTCTCAAGTGAAATGAAGGACTGCGTTCAAACCTTGTGAAGGAAATAGTGGAACAAGGTATATAGAAGCTTGAAATATAAAGACAGAACAATAGAATGAGAATGCTAAGAGCCTTCTTCAGCAAACATGAAAAAAGAAGAAACAACAAGAAATAGAAATTAGCTGAAAAAAACTTTATAGTTAGGAGTTGACCATGAATGTTGTGTTTTGCCGGAAGTTGTATTTTCCAAAACAAAAATTTTGGTATTCTTTAACAATATCTGGAGTAAGACTACAAATGACTTAAATCAATTGAGCCTAGTTACTCACAATAAACTTACCATATTTTATGTACTATAAGATGGACCTTTTTAAGTATTTTTTTTTAAAATAAAACTTTTACCATTTTTATATTAATTTCAAATATAAGATGCATCTGAATTTTGGAGGCAATTTTTTTGAAGAAAAATGTCCGTCTTATAGTCCAGTTAAATACGGTATGTAAAACTGTCAGTGTTTGCTATAAACTGGGGACTGCCTTAAGAATGATTGGAAGGTCTTCATGGGTCGCCTGCATTCAGATCTATGTTATAGAATATTTCTTTAAAACATAAATTAAATGTAAAAACTTACTTAAGGGGTGTGTTGTTGTTGTTTTGTTTATCTGGATTTTAAAAACAAAATTGCATTTCTTTCATTGAAATTGATTTACAATGAATGCTCAAGGTGTCAAAGATACAAACAAATTTTTTGAGCAAAACTAGTGAAGCTGAAGTGAATTATTTTAGGCTACTGGAAATGGGATGGGAATCACAGTAATGTATTTTATTATTTAATAGTGTCCAAATTATATTATTATTAAACATTACCAGAAAAATATGTTTATAATAGAAATAGCTGATTCATTAATAGTGCATCTGAAAATTTAAATATTCACACAAGTTATTCAAATATTTTATTCATATCACCTGTCAGGGGTCAAATCTTTTTCTTTCTTTCCTTTCTTTCCTTTTTTCCCCTTTTTTCCTTTCTTGCCGGACTTTTTTCCTTTCTTCTTTTTCTTCTTTTTACCAGATTTTTTTCCTTTTTTACCTTTTTTATCTCTGTCAACAGCCTGCATAAAGGAATTAAGATTTGAGTGAATATCATTTTATTTAACAAAATTATTAACATCCAAATTAAATTAAATTACATTTTTTTAATTCTTAACTTCAAAGCAGAGAAAGTATTAAATTAGTTAAAAATGTATATAGAGAACACACAAAAAATGAAAAAGTTCTCTTCCTTTTTATAATCAGAAGCTGCTCGTAAAATGTTTCGCCTTAAAATCTATAAAAACGATTACTGGCATATTGAGTAACTTAAGGCAATGAGGATATAAATTTACATTAGACAGAGGTTTTTTTAAAAAAAATATTGGTTGTCTTACAGCTTTTAAGTTAGCGAGCTCTGCTCTCATGAGTTCATCGACTTGAGTTCGAATCTCAGACTCGACTTCTTTCCTTTTCTCCTCTTTGATTAGTTCAGAATCATGTTTCTGAGCAAAATTGTCACTCTCATCTCTGCCAACCCAAACACCTAGATTAAAAAAGGTCATGTTGAAACATGGGGAGGAAAACCAAACAAAATTTAATTGTTAGCTTTGCTGTCCAAGAAAATTTGTTTTCCCTTGTAAGCCTTCTAAAATATGTAGAACATTAATAAGAGATTGCACAATTGGAAACATTAGAAGTGGCCAAAAAAAAGATGGGATTTTAATTTAAATCTGTAAAATAATTTTACAAATTATTATTATTTTTATTGTTTTTACCTTAGTGGTGTTTAAAGACTTTTTAAAAAAAATTTAATTAAATGCTTTTACAAAAATGATTTAATCAATAGCTTAAATAATGTCCAGGGACTCATAAATCTATATATATAAAAATGAATGTATGTATGTATGTATGTTTGTCTCGTATGCGCTCCCACACCATTCATGCGATTGCAACAAAACTTTGGTGAGTTGTTGGCCACCTACCTGGGCATTTAACTGCGACATTAAAAAACTTTTCAATTATTTCGTTTTCGGCCGTTGGCCATTCATTCGTTTTTTTTCGTATACGAGCTTTGTAAAAAATATTTCCGTCTGCGCTCCTACGCCATTCGTCTGAATGCGCTAAATCTTGGGTAAAATGTTACAAGCACGCCCACAAAGGTTTGGAAATAATTATAAACGTTTTAAAATATTCCGTTTTGAGCCAGGGGCCCCGTGTTCGTTTTTTCTTATATGAGCTATATAAATATAGTTTCAAACCGTATGCGCTCCTACACCATTTATGCGATTGCGACAAAACATTGTAGAGTTGTATTCCATAAGCTTGCGCATTTTACTGAGTCATTATAACACTTTTACAATATTTTGTTTTGGCCGTTGGCCCCAAAATCGTTTTTTTTTCTTATATGAGCTTTGTAAACAATAGATTTCGTCTGCGCTCCTACACCATTTATTCGAATACGCTAAAACTTTGACGAGATGTTGCGAGCATGCCCACAAAGGTTTCTAAATTTATACAACCGTTTTAAAATATTCCGTTTTGAGCCAGGGGCCCCATGTTCGTTTTTTCTTATATGAGCTATATAAATATAGTTTCAAACCGAATGCGCTCCTACACCATTCATGCGATTGCGACAAAACATTGGAGAGTTGTATTCCATAAGCTCGCGCATTTTACTGAGTCATTATAACACTTTTAAAATATTTTGTTTTGGCCGTTGGCCCCAAAATCGTTTTTTTTTCTTATATGAGCTTTGTAAACTATAGGTTTCGTCTGCGCTCCTACACCATTTATTCGAATACGCTAAAACTTTGACGAGATGTTGCGATCATGCCCACAAAGGTTTCTAAATTATTACAACTATTTTAAAATATTCCGTTTTGAGCCAGGGGCCCCATGTTCATTTTTTCTTAAAGGAGCTATATAAATATAATTTCAAACCGTATGCGCTCCTACACCATTCATGCGATTGCAACAAAACTTTGTTGAAAGGTTGTCCATAAGGTCGCCCATGTTAATGAGTAATTACAATACTTTTAAAATATTCCGTTTTCAGCCGTTGTTCCCAAATTCTTTTTTTTTCTTATATGAGCTTTGTACAAAATAATTTCTGTATGCGCTCCTATATCATTTATCTGAATGCGATAAAACAAAAACATTTTAGTAAAATGTTTTACCCAAGTCCGCAAAGCTTTTCAAATTATTACAACCGTTTAAAATATTCTTTTTTGAGCCAGGGGCCCCGTGTTCGTTTTTTCTTATATGAGCTATATAAATATAGTTTCAAACCGTATGCGCTCCTACACCATTTATGCGATTGCGACAAAACATTGTAGAGTTGTATTCCATAAGCTTGCGCATTTTACTGAGTCATTATAACACTTTTACAATATTTTGTTTTGGCCGTTGGCCCCAAAATCGTTTTTTTTTCTTATATGAGCTTTGTAAACAATAGATTTCGTCTGCGCTCCTACACCATTTATTCGAATACGCTAAAACTTTGACGAGATGTTGCGAGCATGCCCACAAAGGTTTCTAAATTTATACAACCGTTTTAAAATATTCCGTTTTGAGCCAGGGGCCCCATGTTCGTTTTTTCTTATATGAGCTATATAAATATAGTTTCAAACCGAATGCGCTCCTACACCATTCATGCGATTGCGACAAAACATTGGAGAGTTGTATTCCATAAGCTCGCGCATTTTACTGAGTCATTATAACACTTTTAAAATATTTTGTTTTGGCCGTTGGCCCCAAAATCGTTTTTTTTTCTTATATGAGCTTTGTAAACTATAGGTTTCGTCTGCGCTCCTACACCATTTATTCGAATACGCTAAAACTTTGACGAGATGTTGCGATCATGCCCACAAAGGTTTCTAAATTATTACAACTATTTTAAAATATTCCGTTTTGAGCCAGGGGCCCCATGTTCATTTTTTCTTAAAGGAGCTATATAAATATAATTTCAAACCGTATGCGCTCCTACACCATTCATGCGATTGCAACAAAACTTTGTTGAAAGGTTGTCCATAAGGTCGCCCATGTTAATGAGTAATTACAATACTTTTAAAATATTCCGTTTTCAGCCGTTGTTCCCAAATTCTTTTTTTTTCTTATATGAGCTTTGTACAAAATAATTTCTGTATGCGCTCCTATATCATTTATCTGAATGCGATAAAACAAAAACATTTTAGTAAAATGTTTTACCCAAGTCCGCAAAGCTTTTCAAATTATTACAACCGTTTAAAATATTCTTTTTTGAGCCAGGGGCCCTATGTTCTATTTTTCCTATATGAGCTATACAAATACAATTTCAAACAGAGCTAATGTGTGGATGGATAGATTTTTAATAAAATACAAATAGCGACATTAAATTGTGTGTGTCACATAGTAATTAGGTTTCTGAAGTAGTTACAACACTTTTAAAATAATCCGTTTTTGGCCGTTGGCCCCAAAATCGTTATTTTTCTTATATGAGCTTTGTAAAAAATAATATCCGTATGCACTCCTATACCATTTATCTGAATGCGATACAACTTCAGTAATATGTTTCTCTTTTTTTAATTTTGTGATATAATAAGTAGGTTTCTGAAGTAATACAACAATTCTACAATATTCCGTTTGTGGCCGGGGGCCTTAATTCGTTTTCCACCATTTATTATCTATATAATTATCGTATGCATTCCTATACCATTCATCCGATTGCGATAAAAACTTTGGTGAATTGATATGCGCGCTCCCGCAAATGTTTATAAATTAGAACAACATTTTACAATATTTCGCATGGGCCGATGTCCTTAAATTCGTTTTGTTTTCTTTAACAAACTTTATCAAAATAATTTCAAACGGAGCTATCAACTCAACCGCCCTTGAACAAATACCAACAGACATCAATTTGTAGCAAGAGCAGAGAAAACACGTTTTTGCATGTTTAGTGTAGAGAGTATTTTTGTTGTTTTTATTAATAAGCTTGAATTTTGTGACGTATTTTAGAATCGGATATAGCTTTGTAAATGTGTTGTGATTTTGAATAGCAATGATGTAGTAATACATCTATTATATAAGAATGATCTATGCTGACAGTAACTCACAAAGAACCGATACGATTTAAATACGTTCCCATTTTTTAAAACAATGATAGTTTTCTTCTATTATTTTAAGGAACTCGAATCAATGGTAATGCGAAAAATATATTGTATATTCGCTTTAATTTTAATAAAATTTTAAGTATTAATAATATAAATTACAAATAAATCTGGAGTAACAACTAAGGAACTATTTTAAACATTTTATATGTGGTTGAAAGTTATGAAAATTAATAAAACAAATTATAATCAAAGAATTACACTGTAATCACATTTATCGGGGAAACCAAAACATCTGTTGATTGTAGTGCATTTTTTAAGTACGTTCCAAATATTGCGTAATAAAAGTAAAATTAATTTGTTCTAAATAATAACGCAAATGACCTCAGAACTCAAATTGTCTATTTATTCAATGCAAAAATTTATCTGATTTAATAACCGCGCCTAATAAAATTGATAATGTATTTCCCCGTTCCTAAAAGTAAAATTAATAAATATAATAGATTGCTTTTTAAATTGCTACAATTTAAAAAATGAAATAAAATTTTTGCTTTTTATTTTTAACGTTTAATAAATTTTTACTTTTATTCTTTCCAAAAATATACATTTATGAAATTTATAAATTAATAAAATAAATTTAAAAAAAACCCTAACCTTTAAATATACTTTTAATACGAAAATGCCGTTTAATGCAATCAGTGCAGCGAAACTACATATCCAAATAGCATCCACTAATGCACTTATCACTCATTTAAATAAGAACAAAGCATTTGAAATGCAAAAAAATTGTTTTTGCGTAAGTAAGTGGATTACAATCCCTTGGATGATTTTATTAATTTCTTTAAAACTCTGTTTGGGGGAGGGGGAAGTTGACAAAATGAATTTGACAAATAATTTGCCTTCTTAGGTACATATATATGGGGGTTAGGAAATAGAGTGTGTACAATTTTATATCTTTAAATCCAATGATATTACTGTTGTGAAAAATAGATGCTATATTCTCATTTTACGAATTAAGAAAATAAATGACGTTAACACAACGTAAGTACATTTACAAAAGTATATCCATGAATATCAAAACCCATTCATTTTACAAAGAATTACCAGTTTTGTACCGGGGCCCTATAGTAGTTTTTCTTTCTAATATGAGCTATTTAAATATAATGTCCGTATGAGTTCCTATACTATTCATCTGAATGCGATAAACTTTCAGTGAGTTGTTGTGTGCAGGCCCGCATTAGGTTTCTAAAGAAGTGCAAATATTTTACAATATTCCGCTTTGGGCCGGGGGCCTTAAATTCTTTTTTTTTCTTATATGAGCTATGTAAATATAACGTCAAGCAGAGCTATTGCATAAGTGGGTGGAATTACTGTGACATTTCATTTTGTATATGTGACTTAATAAATAGGTTTCTGATTTAGTACAAATATTTCACAATATTACTTTTGGGGCCAGGGACCCTAAATTTGTTTATATGTAATAAATGAGCCATATAAATATAATTTCAAACATAGCTATTGCATGGGGGGATCAATCGCTATATGTTTTGGGACTAAATTTGGAAAATCCATGCTTCCCACACGGACAGCTGCGTGTGGTCTGCTGACACTTCTTAAAACCTTCTATTTAATTCGAATACGCACCAGACGGTTAAAAAAAGGTGTTTATTAGAAGAACTTACAAAAAAATTATTAAAACACGGACACTTTATTTCGATGAGTGGCATTGCAACGCATGCCGGGTACTCGCTAGTAATACTTATAAAATCATTCTCTGAAAGACTGGACATGCCCACTTTCAATGGCAGAACCAGGTGAGTATTAGAACCAGTCATTAGTCTTCATTACCTCTAACAAACTTCATTACCTCTAACAAACTTCATTACCTCTAACAAACTTCATTACCTCTATCATAACACACTCATTACCTCTGTATGTGTCAGTTGCTTCATTTACAGCAGGAACAAAACTTGAGGGTGCCATTTTCCAGCCTTCTTCTTCTTCCTAAAACAGGGTTTAGACAGAAATATTTTTAATTGAAAATTCTAAAGGAAGGTAGTTTTTTTTAACATTTTAAGAAAAGAGTCTTTGAAATAATGCTAAGTACTACGAATTAGAAGCTTAGTTTTTACATTATTTAAATATATTTTATTAAAGCTATTTTATACATTAATGTATCATAACTGCATTAAAAAAAAGTTAATGTGAAATTTCAGTTCCACACTGTAACCTACCTCATCATCTCCTTTCTTTCCCTTCTTGCCTTTTTTCCCTTTCTTTCCCTTCTTGCCCTTTTTTCCTTTTTTTCCTTTCTTTCCTTTTTTACCTTTCTTTCCTTTTTTACCCTTTCCCTTGTTTTCTTCCTACCAAAATAGAAGTGGTTAAATTAAATATTTTATACTCAATTAAAAACAAATGTTAAAGTATGTATCAAATAATGTGGCCACTTAAATATTTTGTTTTTTTACAGTATTTTTTTTTAAATGATAGGTCTCCCCACTTTCAAAATTCCTGTATATAAGGTATCTTTGCAATCTGAACCAAGCTAAAATGTTTAATACTGATGTTTAGTTCAACATATGGTTAACATAGATTCAGTCTTACTGTGCTCAGTCTGTGTATAACAATTTTGTGTCCAGTCTGTGCATAGCAATTTTATTAATAGACTAGGAAGAGCCTGCCAAACAATGGTGGTGGAAACGCATGAAGTACCCATCTAACACAAGTAAGGCATTTTCTAAGAATCCCAATTAGTGCCAACCTCTGGTAATTTTATGATATTAAATCTATTTCTAGTTAATACAAATAACACTTACATATTAAAGAATGTATTTATTTACATATAGACCTAACCATATTTATTTTGCCAAAATTAAATTGATACGGTTCCATAAAAAAACAATCTCACTGTCAATGTCTTTAAGAATCCCAGTTAGAAATAGGATTTGTGTTTTGTGTGGCCATTAAACACAAATTTACACCCTGATAAGTACACTTTTTTGGAATTCTATTTTGTGTGCTTTTTTAACACATTTTACAGACATACACACATCTAATTATTATTTGTGATAATGAGAACTAATATTAATAGCAAATGGTTGAAAAAGTTGTACAATAATTTTATCTAATCTTTGATAACTTCAAAGACTTTCATTCGGTTAACTTCCTGGGGTAAGTCCCATTATGCAGTGTCAACACTGGAGTGGTATAAAGGATGCCCAAAAAAAAAAAATCAATCAAAAAAGTTAACTGTGATTGTGATTACACAATCAGGAATCATGCACAACCTTATCAGGAATTCACTACTAATTATTTTTCATGTTAAAGTAATCAAATGAAAAATAATTTGATATGTTTTATCTTAAAAAAACAAGATAAACGTTTTAAAAAATAACTGAATTAAAAAACAAGAATATATTATAAACAGGAAAGCTTAACAAATAAAGATCAATTATTTTACCATGTTATTGAGTTGAACTAAACTTCTGTGAACATTTTTAAAAGTGTGATGTTAAAAAAAGACAATTGGCATTTAATATCATGTAGTTAGAACACTTTCAACTTATCAGGAGAAGACAAAGAATTTTCACATGGTTTTATAATATAATATTCACTAGATTTAACACAAAATATAAAGATGAGGGTGCTCACCTTTTCTTGCAACTCCTTTTGGAGTTCAGCTGGGTCTTTTTCAATAAATATCATTGCAGAGCCACCATCATCAGTACTGGGATATTCTGGGAACTTTCCAGTGGCATCTCTGTAAAAAAGATTAATTCAACTCAATGTGCATCATTTGAAGAAACACTTATACTTTATTACATATACACAGAGAATATTTCTGATTATTTATAATCTTTATCAGCATTGTTTTTAAAATAATAATATTACCATTTTAATTTTTTTTAATTAAACACTATCCTTATTGTAAAATACAATTAAATGAAGGGTTTATGTTTATAATACATTTGTTTCTTAGTAAGTTAATTTATAATACATTTTTGGAACATTCTGATTCAGTAAACATTCTGGAAATTATTTGAAGGCCTACTAAGTAAGTGAAAGTAGAATAGAGAAAACAAAATGAGGTGAGGCAGTATCTCATCAATTTTTCAGTATTAAGCTCCTTACACAAGGCTCATGGCCATGGGGGATAGGATGTATCACAGAATGAAAGGGACAAATGTTTTTAAAAAACTAAATCAGCTAATTCAAAATTCATGTTAATTCATTTCAAAATCAAACCTGCACTCAATAAACCACTGGCGAATCTGGTCCATCATGTTTTCTTTCAAATCTGGGCCTTCATTTTTTATAATATTTTCACGAATATTTACAATGGCTTGCTGAAACTCATGCTCGTGTACATCTTGGGTTTTATGTCGCAGCTCTTCTGTCTTTTGAGCAAAGGTCTGTGGCAGATTTTTGGGGTTTGATGGCAAAGGTGCAGGAGCCTGTCACAAAATTCAATTAGAAAAATAGATTAGAATAGCAATGCAGTGATTTCTTAAAAGAAAATAAAGTAAGCTAATTACTTACATAACTTGGTTAGAGTAAAATTTATATAAAATTTGTCAAAACTACTGCAGGATTTTTATTCAGCTTACCATGCCAATAAATATCATTTCCTCTTCACGTTCTTTTTTTGCCCTTCTGCGTTGTGCAAATCCTTTCCAGACCTAATTCAAAATTTAAAAGTTACAGATTTAAATGTTAACATTTAGTTGGAACCGAAAACTGTAAGTAAATTTTGGTTAGGCATATTAAGGGAACCATTGGCAGCATGCTTGACAGCACTTCCCCAACTTTTTAATTGAGTTGGAAACACATAAATTGTCATTATTTCAACACTGACAGCTGCCAAAACTATTAATATTTTTTTCCTTTTTAGATCTTTTAAATTGTTCACCTCTTCTGGTAAGCTTGAAGTAGCATATATCAACACTTTCAGGAGCACTGATCCAAGACTAACACTTTTTTAATTTTAGTGTTAAAAAGAAATAAATTACAGTAATTTTGAATTGCTAACATATAAAAAATTCTGCCAAATAAATAACAAGAAAAATAATTTTATAATCTAATTCTCTCATGATGGAATAAAGAAAGAATACAAATTCATAAATAAACATTATAAAATCAGTAAGTTTCAGCTCACCTTTTGAATTCTCATTGCTGCAACATCTGGATCAAGAGTTGGGGCTCCCTGTGTTTGTGCCTGTTTCTCTCTGTCTTCCTGTTGCCTTATCTCCCTCATGAATTTGGCTCGGAGCCGCCCCTGCCTAGCTCTTTCGTGGATTTGAATAATTTTGATGGCTTGTTCCCATGGCATTCTGATCTCTTCTTTTTCCTACATGTTTTAAAAATTTATCAGAACTTTCTTTTTATTAAAGTTGAGGTGTTACACTCTTTTTTTTTTCCTTTGAAAAATATTTTAGACCAAATATAATTTGACATAAATGATATGACAAATCATTAAAAAATCAAAGGAAAAATTTATATGGCCTGTTTGTTAGGAAACAGATCTTTTTCTGCTAATTAAATTTGCTGTATTAAATAAAATATTTATTTTCAGACATCACATAGCTTACCCTATCTTGATCCTGGGGTCCTATTTTAGCAAGTACTTGTCCCAACAATTTTTCCCTTTCTTTCAGGTTCTTGAGCCTTTCATTCACAAAATATTTAGGAATTGGGATCTCTACATCATTCTGAAATCAAAAAGCAATGTTGGCTTTTGATGCATTAGCTGTACATTGCAATATAACATCAATAAAAAAAATGGTATTATACAAAAAATAGTAGTTATTGAAATCAGAGGTTCTTAGGCTTACTGCATGTTGTGCACTTAAATAATCTGTTTAAAATAATGACCCATGATTTTGCATATTTTGTAATTCAAACTGGAAAAGCATATTTCTTTTTGTTACACTCTGTGGACCAAGTGAAATGAGGCTATGCACCCAGAAGGTACATCTCTTACAGTTTAAGAGACCCTGATTTTTTTTTTTTTTAAATCAAATTTGTTTAATATAGCAACTTACAGGTGTGAGTTTCAAGTCAGACAAAACATCATCGAAATAATGATACTCAGAAAATTCAAGATTCATCATCTCATGCTTGAGCTCCACTATCCGTCCCATGACCCCATCAAGACAGTGACGCATAACTCGTCTTTTTTGTGGATGAACCAACTGGTCATAGGACTGTTCAAGTTTTCTGAATATTTGTATGTATTTTATATACATAGTGGCAAGTAACTGGAATGCTGCAAGACGATCCTGAAATAGTTGAAACATTAAGTATTCTTTATTTATGCTACTTTTGATAGAAATTTACTGAAAATAACAATATTTGTTACCAAAACTTGTGCTTTGCACTTGGTGCTAGTTTCCGATTGCAATCAAAAATAATGATTTCAATTTTATAAATTAATAGTTTTATAATTTTCAAAGCATTCACTGTCCTTCCCAAACTTTTTGATTATAACAACTAATTCTTACAAATTCTAAAATTGAGATAAATTAAATGCTGTTTTTAATTATTAATTTAAAAACTTATCTTCTACTTTATATTGACATGATGGTCAAAATACAATATAATCCCTTTTAAAACGCAAATGTCATGCTCTAATTTTTTTTTTTTAAACAAAATTTCTACTTAGTCTTCTATATAAATTGAGGGCCCATGATCAATGTACTGATCATTCTGGCTCCTATATAAGTCTAGATACAGATAAAAGGGACTATGGGGAGATTAGTCAAGAAATACAATTAACAACTCAAATTAAAAAAACTCAAGGATAACCTTGTTGTTATAAATATTTAATAAATTAAATAACTTGACAAAATGCAACAAAGGAAATTAAAATATTATTTTACCCTTTCTGGCTTTGGTGGTTCTGGAGGGTTCTCTTGTTGAAGCAAATCGAATAATGCTGATTGAGCCTCCTGCCATTGTTTATTATAGTAGCTGGCAGAATGGAGAAGAAATATGAAAATAGATTATGAATTTAAACAAATTAACTTTTTACTTTCAACTCAGTTATTAATTTTTTAAATATCATTGGGCAGTAAAAATTGTTTCCCACTACATGTAAATGATACATATGAAACAAAAAGTAGCTGCTCCTTATCAACCATAGGCTTTACATCTACCTTGTGGTCCTCTTAGTACTACATTTTTCAATTTTATTTGGTCAAAATTTATATAATTTATTTATGGTAACATGACTTTGGCTTGAATTGATGTTTTAGGATTTTATCCTACTTGTGCATAGTGTGTAAACATTTTTTAAGTAAGCATTATATGATATGTAGCAGTGGAGAGGTCACAGTTTTACAACAGTGTGTAGCGCCCAAAACACTGTATGGAAATTTACCCTCGCCCCAACAAGGAATGTGACGTCGGGGTCAGAGCTTGGGCATTAGATACTCTGCAGATGACCAGGGTCTCTTCGTAGCTCAGAATACTTAAATAGTAGGAACCACTATGTGTGCTTTATAATTTATTTCTCTGGAACCCTAGTGTCTCAGGCTATGAATTATATCTAGTTGGGAAGGGGAGTTTATTTGCTATACTTAAGTATATTTACTAGTCTCCATCGTTATAGGGTATTTTAATAGTAATTAAGAGAGTTTTGACATTCATTCATGGGGAAAGGGGGGGTGGGTTTTGTTTCGTTCCCAACTCATTTATTTATATATCTCAAAAACCATAAAACTCATAGGAATATGACGTGTAACAATGATATTGTGATGGTTGAACATACAGCCGTCCACTGAATTCTTAAATGGAATTAGATACCAGTGCATGTGAGCATAGCACGCAAACGTTATATCGTTCTGGTTACACATACTGCAATGTGCTTATAAGCTATTGATACAACAGTATCCAACCAGAGAATATACGTAAATTATGTGTAGTAGGCTAACTCTCCTGCCTTGTGCTAAATTCTCACATACAAAGTGGTGCATGTGTAAGGAGAATATTACCAGCTCTATTAATATACTTTTGCAATTTGCTTTTGTCTTAAAAAGACATAGCGACTGAGTGATGCAAGAATCTAACCAATGGTGGTTATACCTTACACCATTGAAGTACCTGTCCTGCTAAGGGTGCATCTTACAAAGACAGTACTATAGTAATTTCTATACCATTATGTTAGCCCTCACATTTCAAACTGGTTCTGTATGTAGCTACAATTAAACACTGCCACATAATTTCCTTTTAAATAATTAAACATTATTAACACAATATAATTTACATTGCCATTTGTATAACATGTACGTTTACTCTATCACTAGTTAAGTATAAATAATATGTTGTCGCCACTTGTAATAAAGTAGTTATTTAACATGTTTATTATTAGCTGTGTTATGCAATGTTAGTCACGACATTGTTAACCTGTACTTGTTTCTTTTCAGATATTGTCCTTTTTATTTAGTCCTTTTTCTTTAGTTTTTCTTTTAGCTGTTTCTTTAGAGTTAGAGTTCAAAATAAGTTGATAATAAAGCTATTGTCCTAAAGACCTGAATTTCTTTAGTGTATGAAAGGTAGTTAAACTGTCAGCCACGTCCTCATCATCATACCACCAACAACCCACTTTGCTACAGTTTTTGGAGCTACGAGCAGGGTTTTAAACAGTGTGTCACACACACTCCACCCTCTGGTAGCCACCATTACCACATCAAACTACTACAGATATAATATTCTAACTTAGAATTTAAGCTTTTTTGTTTTGAAGTTGAAGAATGGAAGTTGCTTTAATATTAAAACCTGAGATATCTAATTTACTCTACTATAAAATTCCATCCATCCCTGTGGTGCTATATCCCATGTAGGGCTTTGGCCTCCTTCACCACTTCCTTCCACTCAGATCTAACTAATGCTTTTCTTTTGCATGCTTGGATTCCCAATTGTTGTAGATCTTTTTCCAAATCATCAATCCATTTAAGACTAGGTCTGCCTTTGAGTCGTTTTCCTCTGGGGTTTAGGCGATGCACCCTTTTCACTCATGTCATTTGGCATTCTCTCTAAGTTTCCTGCCCAGCGTAACCTGCCCTTTTTTATTTCTGCTACTATTGTGGGATTCTGATATAGACTGTTCACTTCATGGTTGGTTTGTATTCTCCATCCATATTCATCCTTTGTTGGTCCGTATATTGTCCTGAGAACTTTCCTCTCCCATGTATTTAACAGGTTTTCTGCCATTTTTGTTATAGTCCAAGTTTAACTTGCATATATATGTTACAACTGGTCTGATTACAGTTTTATATTTAGTTTTCTTTGTTGCTCTTATAATGTTTTTACTTATGAGTATTTTCTGACTACTGAAGTATGCCCTGTTTCCGACTGATATTCTTTCTTTTATTTCTGTTAGTAATTTGTTTCTTTCATTTAATAAAGATCCTAGCTATTTGAATTGATGACTTTTTCAAAAGTCTGGTTTCTAATTTTAATGGCTTCATCTGTCTGTTCTTCTCTTATCATAGTCATGTGTTTTGTTTTTTTTTTTGGTTGTTACATTCCAGCCCTGCTTGTAGTGATGCGTCTTCTAATTCAATAAAGGATTTTGATATGTCTTTAATACTTTTCCGTAGCAGTGCTTTGTCATCAGCATATATGCAAGATATGGAGGGGTTGATTGAGCCCATTGGTTGTGGGTCTTAAGTGTCCCTCAGAAAGTATCCTGTTATTGTTCTATAAAATTACTTTGATATAAATTGGGACTGTAAAAAAAAAATTTACGTATAACAGCAAACACTATAGTGGAAAACAGCACCAAAAAAAAAGACAGTATTGAAATTGAAGAAATAATTCTTCAAATGTGATTTATAAATAAAAAATGTTGGCTACACACATTTTAGATAAACATAATAATAGTGGCTGAAAAATTTTGAGCAAATTTTCAGTTTTTACCATCATATAATTTATAATATTCTTCTTTTCCTGAGCATAATATTAAGTGTAATATCAAGTGTTATAAATCATTAGAAAGGAAATTGAATATAGTTTTTATAAATAAATTTAGAAATTATATAATCAAAAAGAATTTTTAATTTTTATTGGTGAATATTTTTTTTTTAAATTGTTCACTGCAAGGAAATATTGTTTATCGGCAGCACCACAATTTTTTATTTTAATTATCAAAAATGTAACAAATCTACATTTTTTTTATTGAGTATAATTGAGCAGGAAGATGCTTGACTGACTATGATCGGCTTTGACAACTGCTCCATTTTATAATGGCAGAAGTAGCTTATTAACTTATTAGTAATTTATTATTAGCTTAAGTTATCAGTATATATATTCAATATTCAATTTTCAATAATTCAATTTATTTAATTTAAGTTTAGGGCATTTTTTTTTTAAGGTTTAATTGTATATATATTTCCAACATTGTTTTTGTTTTGGATTTAAAGTTTAAATAGTATCATTTTAGTCTAATTTTAATTATTTTATTGTCTAAAAAATTGATACAATTATTTGAAGTTTGTTCTGTAAACTATACTATAATTATAATATTTTAATACTTTTTAGTTTTTAAGGGATTTTTTGGCTGATATGTAGCTGTGTGGTCATGACGTCATTTGCGTGGATTCACTCCCCTTATTATTTTAATATTTTTTTAAAAATAGAGTTACATTTTCATTAATATGACGGTGGCAAATTTTTATTGGTTGATTAATTATAATTTTTAAAATTTCATTGGTTGGCCTATTAAATATGTTAATAAGCTTCGCCATTTTTTAAGATAATCTTAGAGGGTGACCAAGCTGTGTTTCATTAATTTTTGGATATTCTTTTCGTTGGAACCTGAAATAAAGTGTGTAAAAGTGTATTCCATGAAAATGTAAGTTGGGTTTTCATTACTTCTTTATTTTATAATTAATTTTGGCCACTTTTCTTTGGTTTTTTTTCAGGGTCAAAACCCAGCGCCACGTTAGGCTAAGGAGAGTGTCAAAACGCTGGTTCCGATAGGGTCAAAACCCTGTTAGGGAGAGGGTCAAAACCCTGTTAGGGAGAGGGTCAAAACCCTGTTAGGGAGAGGGTCAAAACCCTGTTAGGGAGAGGGTCAAAACCCTGTTAGGGAGAGGGTCAAAACCTTGTTAGGGAGGAATTTAGGGTTCAGGTTAGGGTGAGGGATAGATTTAGATCATTTTTTCATTTTTAAAAACTTTTTATTCGTAATTTTAGCAAAAACATGAGTTATTTTATTTTTCCATGGCCGCCATCTTGGTTGTCCCGACCCGTGAATACGTAAAAGTTCGCGGGTCGGGGCAACCAAGATGGCGGCCATGGTAAAAAAAGAGTGGTCCTACAGCTACTTATTTACCAATTTTTTTTCTTATTATTTATACTTAACTACCTTTATACAACACCTACTAGGCTACGTAACTAACTAAAAATGCTACTATTACGATTTACTAACTAAAAGTTAAAACTAATTGGTAGACCAACTAACTAACTGCACTTGGCCTACTATTATTTATTATTATTAAGCATTAGCATTATTAGAGTCTAGGCCTAATTAAAATTAAATTGAAGCATTTAAAATTTAATCATTTATCGGTAAATGTATAGAGATCTATCCGCGTCTTTTACCATGGCCACCATCTTGGTTGCCCCGACCCGTGAACTTTTACGTGTTCACGGGTCGGGACAACCAAGATGGCGGCCGTGGAAAAATAAAATAACTCATGTTTTTGCTAAAATTACGAATAAAAAGTTTTTAAAAATGAAAAAATGATCTAAATCTATCCCTCACCCTAACCTGAACCCTAAATTCCTCCCTAACAGGGTTTTGACCCTCTCCCTAATAGGGTTTTGACCCTCTCCCTAACAGGGTTTTGACCCTCTCCCTAACAAGGTTTTGACCCTCTCCCTAACAGGGTTTTGACCCTCTCCCTAACAGGGTTTTGACCCTCTCCCTAACAGGGTTTTGACCCTCTCCCTAACAGGGTTTTGACCCTCTCCCTAACAGGGTTTTGACCCTCTCCCTAACAGGGTTTTGACCCTATCGGAACCAGAGTTTTGACACTCTCCTTAGCCTAACGTGGCGCTGGGTTTTGACCCTGAAAAGTAGGAAAATTTTTAAAAAACAAAGAAAAATGGCCAAAATTAATTATAAAATAAAGAAGTAATGAAAACCCAACTTACATTTTCATGGAATACACTTTTACACACTTTATTTCAGGTTCCAACGAAAAGAATATCGAAAAATTAATGAAACACAGCGTGGTCACCCTCTAAGATTATCTTAAAAATGGTGGAGCTTTAATAGGCCAACCAATGAAATTTTAAAAATTATAATTAATCAATCAATAAAAATTTGCCACCGTCATATTAATGAAAATGTAACTCTATTTAAAAAAATAAGGGGAGTGAATCCACGCAAATGACGTCACGGATAAACAACTAGACATCAGCCCATTTTATCATATTCATTTCATATTATGACTGAAGTATTGAAGTGTAATAAAATAGATATTATATAGATATAGATCACTGATTTTAATTATGATTAATGCAAACCTGTGCGACATTTTCAATTGCTTGAAAATAAGGAATTATTTTACTTCACAGCTTAAAGAATTTTATATTTACAACCACTTCGGTGATACGAAGTAGAGCTTCACGGATAGCATCATTTTGAAGCCGCCATTGTATCCAATGGAAACAAAATCACGCGATTTCGTGAGCCGCGAGATTTTCTCTTTCCTAAAAGGAAGTTTACAATGAGTACAGAATTACAAATTACAAACGTTTCATTCGTAACGGTCAGTTGTTTTTCACTAATGAAATTTGATCGCAATTTGAAATGCTAAAATGTTTATTAAGTGATGAAACCTTGATAGACTTCGAAATAATAAATTGGCTAATCTTATTGAGATTTTGGATTAGCGGAAAGGCCAGCGATGAGTTCCACGATTATTAGTTCATGGACCATGGCCATGGACTATGGAGTATCAGTATGGAAAATGGAGGTTCTGTTCTAAGCTCTAACTCTAGGCATTTTTTTGGGAAATCATTTATTTATAACTATTTACTAGGCTGAGGGCAACATCCTTCTCTCTCTTTGTCTCTAATTGTCTAACTCTAGTCTATACTCTATACCTCTGTGCCTTGTCTGCACTTGACTTGACTTATCACTTAATTCTCTCCCCCCCCCCCTCCCATGCTGCTGATGTCCACAGGCTCTTACAACCATTTACAGTGCATAATACCAGGAAATAAAATGATTTTATTATTATAAAGAGTCACTAGATTTAAATGTCTAAGTCTAAATCAGTATGGTATTGATATGTGTCCATCCATATATTAATTATGATGTACACTTTGTCGGGGAGAGCGTTGTTGATTTTGTATTTATTGCATACAGGTGCGTGGCCGGAGGGGTCAGCAGAAAGAACATATGTTTAATAATTATCCTGAATTATTATGCTAGACAGCTAAACTAAACCATCTCCACCTATGCTGTCTACGTAAACTTCTTGCCATAATGCAAGGTGGCAGGACAGATCCTTGATACAGAGAGCCTACAACAGGTTGATTTTATCAGCATTTACACACTCCTACAAAAAAGGATGTTTGAGATGGACAGGGCATGCTACAAGAATGCCAGACAGCAGACTTCCCGAACAATAAATTTTTGGTGAACTCTCTAAGGGGAAACGCTCAGCTTGTGGGCAGAAAAATTAAAGCACTCCATTGGATGCAAATATAATTGATCAGAAAACAAAGTATCAGTTGTAATTAGAAAATGATTTGTTGTAAGAGCATATGGTGAATGGTGATTTAAGATGTGACACTTTTCTTAACCTTTTTTATTTCCTTTAAAAGAAAAGAATGATAGTTGGCTGTTTACTTGCATTATTAAACTTAAAATATATATATATATATATATATATATATATAAATTATTAAGAGTTGTTATATTCATCAATCCAATATTCCATCTTCAACTGAGGAACTAATTTATTTCATAATTTTTTTTTTAACTTCAGTGCTTCAGCAATCCAGACTGTCATTCTCTTTCCTTCACAATGCCATTTCAATAGATATTTGTTGCCACTGTCTTCTTTCGCCTTTTTGTCCTCGAGGAACAACAGCCGATCTTCATCGACGTCTGTGATTAGGACATAGGCCGCCTACAAGAGCCCTCCAGGCATCACGATCCTGAGCCAATCTCTCCAGCCTCCCCCAAGTGTGGCCAAGTATTCTTAGGCCTGCCTCTTTTCCGTTTTCCTTGAGGGTTCCAATTCAAGGCTTGTCTAGTTATGCTGGAGGCAGGTTTCCTGAGCGTATGGCCAATCCATCTCCATCTTCTCTGGAGGATCTCTTGTTCTACAGGTTCTTGCTTTGTCCGCTGCCACAGTTTCTGGTTGCTGATTCTGTCGGGCCAATGAATCCCGAGAATCCTTCTTAAGCAGTTATTGATGAAGGACTGGATTCTCTTCATATTCCCAGCAGTGATTCTCCATGTTTCTGCACCATACAGTAGAACCGGTTTCACCATTGTGTTGAAGGTTCTGATCTTCAGTTTGGTATTTAGGTGTTTGGAGGCCCAGACATTTTTTAGTTGTTGGAAGGCTGCCCGTGCCTTTCCTACCCTTATTTTGATGTCAGCATCTGTCCCACCTTGCTTGTCCACGATGCTGCCAAGGTAGACAAAGCTCTCTACCTCCTCGAGCGCTTCCTCTTTGAGCCTGATGGGTGCTGTATTGGTAGTGGCATTGACCTTGAGGACCTTGCTCTTCCCCTTGTGAATATTAAGACCAATACGTGCAGAAGTGTCTGCAATATTTCTGGTCTTCTCCTGCATCTGTTGTTGGGTATGGGAGAGAAGGGCAAGATCGTCAGCAAAATCAAGGTCATCAAGCTGGTCCCACAAGGTCCATTGAATACCATTCCGCTTCTGTTGTGTGGAAGTTTTCATCACCCAGTCAATGGCCAATAGGAATAGGAAAGGCGAAAGCAAACATCCCTGCCTCACACCGGTCTTCACCTGGAAAGCATCCGTCACCTGTTGTCCGTGGACCACTCGGCAGGTCATCCCCTCGTAAGAGTTTCTGATCAAGTCCGTGATTTTCCGCGGGACTCCATAATGTCTCAACAGTCTCCAGAGGGTTTGCCTATCCACACTGTCAAAGGCTTTCTCGTAGTCAACAAAGTTGATGTAGAGGGGTGAGTTCCATTCCAGGGATTGCTCTAGGATGATGCGCAGTGTTGCAGTTTGGTCAGTACAGGATCTGTTGGTCCGGAAGCCAGCCTGTTGGTCCCGCAGCAGGGGGTCAACAGTTTCTTTCATTCTGTTGAGTAGTACGCGGTTGAAAACCTTGCCTGGGATGGATAGTAAAGTGATCCCTCTATAGTTGGAGCAGGAGCTTAAGTCCCCCTTTTTGGGGATTTTAATGAGATATCCCTCCTTCCACTCCGAAGGTACCTGTTCCTCCTCCCAGATCTTCAAGAACAGTGGGTGAAGCATATCTACACTGGTGTGCACGTCAGCCTTCAGTGCCTCTGCTGGGATGCCATCCGGTCCTGCAGCCTTGCCATTTTTAAGTTGTTTGATGGCAATACGGATCTCTTCTTTGGTGGGTGCGTTGCAGTCAATAGCCAGGTCACTGTCAGCTGGCTGAATATCTGGTGGGTTACTTGGCTCTGGCCTGTTTAGAAGTTCCTCAAAGTGTTCTTTCCATCTGGCTCTCTGTTGCTCCTCATTTGGTATGATCTTACCATCTTTGTCCTTCACTGGTCTCTCTGGCTTCCTGAACTTTCCAGACAACTTCTTGATGGTAGCGAACAATTCCCGCATATTTCCTTGGTAGGCTGCTTCTTCCGCTTCTTTGGCAAGCATGTCTACAAAGTTCCTTTTGTCCCTCTTAGCGCTTTTCTTTACTTTCTTATTTGCCTCTGAGTACTCCTTTTGGAACCTAACTTTCTGCGCTCGTGTACGGCTGTTGTTAATTTCTGCCTTCTTCCCTTTTCTCTCTTCTATCACTTTCAATGTATCTGCTGTTATCCATTCTTTGTGTGTATGTTTCTTGTTTCCCAACACTTCCTGACATGTTGATTTGACTGCTTTCTTTACTCCCTGCCACTTTCCATCGATCGTCTCGTCTCCTAGCAGTTCCTGTAGGACTTGGAACTTGTTGGACAGAGTGATCCTGAACTCTTCCTGTTTGGCCTTATCTTTCAAGAGGGGGGTGTTGTAGCGCAACCTATATGATGTCTGCTAGAAGATGGTGGTCTGAGGCAACGTCAGCTCCTCTTCTGACACGTACATCTTGGAGAGATCGCCTGAATTTTTTCCCAATACACACATGATCTATTTGGTTCATCGTTTGGAGGTCCGGTGAAACCCATGTGGCCTTGTGTATCCTCCTGTGTTGGAATAGAAGGAAATTAGTAAAACACAGTAAGGTTAAACCTGATCAAAGGAACGCAACAAAACAACGAACGTGTCGGCAGGAAGCCTTCATCAGCGAACAAACAGAAACACGAATAAAATTAAAAAATGTATCAAAAAATATATAATATAGCACTTAGCTCAGAAATAGTATCCAAGAGGGCAGCAGAAGATAAGTGACAGAGAGTAAGTGGGAGAAAGGTTAAATAGGGAAGAGGGAAAGAAAAGAGGAGAAATAAGTCAACTGCGATAGGTCGTGACGTGGAGGGGCGGAGCCAGGTTCAAACAGTGAATAGAGACATGACATTCAAACCATGTGGGTACAAGGTGTTATAGGTCAGAATAAGCTTGTGCTCCAAATTCACCCGGCTGGGTGTGTTCGTGCTGGCCACAATCGCGCAAATTGAAAAGTCCGCCTTGCCCTGGTGGTCGGCCCTATTGAAGTGTTTGGAGACAGGACACTGTTTATCTTGTGTAATATTACGGAGGTGTTCAGTACATCGGTCAGAGAGTCTGCGTCCTGTCTCCCCAATGTATGACATCTGGCAGCGGGTGCAAACAATAGCGTAGATAACATTGCGGCTAGTACAAAGGAAGCCGCCGCGTATCTGAAAACTACCCTTAGGGAAATGTATGTTTTGAGCCTGGAAGACAAAAGGGCAAGTATTGCATCGGCTGCGGCCACATGGCTTGGTCCCGAAGTGGGAGGGGGCAGCATTGATACGACTGTGTACAAGGAGGTCTCTCAGATTTTTGTCCCGTCTAAAAACAATGAGAGGCGGGGAGGAGAAGATGTCACGTGTCTCATTGTCTGCGAGTAATATAGAACGGTTTTTAAGGAAAACACGTTTAGCTATCAGATTGTGTGGGTGATAAGTGATGATAAGTTTGGTCCTGTCAACATTGTCGCTCAGACGAGGCCTGAATGCATCAGCACGGGTTATCTTCTTAACCCTTTGAAGGGCTGATGAAAGTACTGTCTCCGGGTAAGACCTACACCGGAAATAGTCTATCATCTCAAGTGCTTTGTCCCAAAAGTCCTCCTCCGACTGACAAAGTCGACGAAGACGAAGTAATTGAGAAAAAGGAATAGAGTCTTTACAGGATTTAGGGTGGGAGGAGGAGTAGAGTAGATAGCTGTGGCTGTCAGTAGGCTTAAAGTAGGCGGAGGTGAGTAGGCTGTCAGTGTGAAGGGTGACTGTGATGTCCAAGAAGTTGACTGAGGTTTCAGAGATAAGAGATGTGAATTTAATGGAGGGGTGAAAGGAGCCTACAAAGTCAATGAAAAGGTCAAGTTCGCTCCTCTCCATGGTGGTGACCCCTATACCGTCATCTATGTACCTTTTATAGAATTCGGGAAGACGTCCAGTATAGCTGCTTTCGACCATGTGTTCGAAATGTCCCATAAACAAGCATGCATAGCTGGGTCCCATTTTGGTCCCCATAGCAACACCACTGATTTGGTCGAAGAACTGGTCTCCAAACTCAAACGAATTGAGGGTAAGGACCAGTTCAGCCAATCGGAGGAGAGTGTTGGTGGGTATTGAGGGATGGGGTTTAGTCTCGAGAAAGAATTTGAGAGCTAAAAGACCGTCAGTGTGGGGGATAGAAGTGTATAAAGAACATACATCAAGAAGAAATAGATGATGTTTCTTTTCAGGAGGGATCATGAAAGATTCGAAGGTTTGTAGAGCATGGTTGGTGTCCTTGATATAAGTAGGCAGTGAGGATACGATTGGTTGAAAGACTCCATCAAGGAATTCCGAGATATGTTCAGTGGGGCAAGAGCATGCTGAGACAATAGGTCTGCCAGGGTTACCGTACTTGTGTATTTTGGGAAGTAGGTAAAAGCATGGCTTGCCGAGGTCACTATCAAAGATGTGTAAGGCAGAGGCCGATTTAGGGAGTGCCGATTCTGCAATCATTTTCTTGATAGTCTCTTTTACCATGTTGTTATGTTTGGTAAGAGGGTTGTTGGTCCTCGGTTGGTAGAACTGGCTGTCTTCTAGTTGCCTATGGGCCTCCTTGATGTACAAATCTTTGTCCCACACAACAACAGCACCCCCTTTGTCAGCTGGTTTGATGACGATATCTTTACGGCTTCGTAGCTTGGAGAGTGCATGTGATTCTTTTTTAGAGAGATTAGATTTACGGAGTGGATGCAAAGAGAGGTTCTTGATTTCTTGTTCCGTGCTCCTTATATATAGGTCTAAAGCTTTGGATTGGTTAGATGGTGGTGTCCAAGTGGATTTGCGTTCTCTGTGAAACGGGAATAACTCATCCTCAGGGAGGTCAGTACTTTTCCCAGCGAAGTGAAACTGAAGTCTCAAGGAACGAAAATAGCGATGGGAATCCGCAAGTAGTTGGTAACGATCGCTGGATGGTTGCAGAGGAATAAATTTAAGGCCTTTAGAGAGTAGCGACCTTTCGTCATCAGAGAGTGGAAGTTCAGGGGGGATGCAAACGACTAAGTTGTTGCCAGTGACAGTGCGATGAGGTGTTGGGATGTTAGTGGGTTTAAGATTGTCGAGTTTTTTCTTTTTGTTGGTGGAGAGGAAGCGGTACAGTTCCCGATTGAGTTGGTGGATAATCGTTCTAATCAGGTCATAAGATAGGCGGTTAATGGAAGTCTTAGAGAGAATGCGATCTTCAAGTTGGTAAATGGTGGCACTGAGATCGGCGATGAAACGCTTATGGCTGTGTACCAGAATACGCATACGTTGAAATGCTATTTTCTTCTCTAGAGATTGAAGTTTAGCAATGTCGCCAGAGATAAGGGAGCCAGCCGCCGGGTTGAAATTACTAATAAAGCCTTTAGGTGTGATGCGGAGGCGTATGCAATTTTGAAGAAAATTGAGATGAACAGTGTATCTGGTTTTCTTAAAGAGAGTGAATGCAAGTTCCTTACAGTCTGTGGCTAGGTTCGGTGGTACTAAACTAAAGACGGTCAAGATAAAGGAGCGAAGTTGATTCATAGCAGTTTTGCAGGAAGGCATAGTGGAGCAGTGAAGGAGAAAGGTAAGGGGATGTCGGTAGGAGAAAAAAGTAGGAAAAGCAAGTATAAGAAAGAGTCGGTTAGAGATATGAAGGAAGGTGCCAAGTGCCAATATGAGTAAAGTAAGAAATCGAAATAACAAAATATAGAAAAAATGAGGTAATGAGACAGAAACAAACGGCAAGTAGCAGTCAAGTAGTGAATAAAAAAGGTAATAATGGGGGAGACTGCAATCAGGTTAGCACAGAAGGAAATTAGTAAAACACAGTAAGGTTAAACCTGATCAAAGGAACGCAACAAAACAACGAACGTGTCGGCAGGAAGCCTTCATCAGCGAACAAACAGAAACACGAATAAAATTAAAAAATGTATCAAAAAATATATAATATAGCACTTAGCTCAGAAATAGTATCCAAGAGGGCAGCAGAAGATAAGTGACAGAGAGTAAGTGGGAGAAAGGTTAAATAGGGAAGAGGGAAAGAAAAGAGGAGAAATAAGTCAACTGCGATAGGTCGTGACGTGGAGGGGCGGAGCCAGGTTCAAACAGTGAATAGAGACATGACATTCAAACCATGTGGGTACAAGGTGTTATAGGTCAGAATAAGCTTGTGCTCCAAATTCACCCGGCTGTGTTGGAATAAGCTCCCGCCTATGACTAGATTTGTTGTGGCACATAGGTCGGCAAATCTTTCTCCGTTATCATTCATTTCTCCTATCCCCTGTCGCCCCATGGCTTCTTCATAGCCCGTGTTGTCACTGCCGATCTTGGCATTGAGATCTCCTATGAGGATGACAATGTTTCGCCTAGGGCGACCCTGGGTAATGGTAAGCAATCTGTTATAGAATTCATCTTTGTCTTCCTCCTCACTTTCGTTTGTTGGTGCGTAGCACTGGATAACATCCAAATTGATTCTGTGTTTTTTGGTCCGAAAGGTTGCTGTGAGTATTCTAGGCCCATGCGCCTCCCATCCAATGAGTGCTCCTTGGGCTGCCCTGGATATCATCAGGGCCACGCCCAGAGTGTGTGGTGCATCGTCACTCTCGTGCCCTGAGAATAACAGCATCTCTCCTGAGGCTAGTCTCTTCTGTCCGCACCCGATCCATCTTGCCTCGCTGATTCCTAGTATGGCGAGGTTATAGTTCCTCATCTCAGCGGCTACTTGTGCAGTCTTTCCTGTCTCATACATGGTGCGTACATTCCATGTTCCAATGGCGGTGGTGGTCCTGGTGAAGATGATGGTCGTCAGCCTAGTAGTTTCCAGATTCTGGCTTTCACTACTTGGCGTCATGCATTCCGCGGCTGGGAATCTATCTTCTCCCAGGACCGTAAAGTCTTTTGTTGCTCTTGTCTGCGTTTTTGTAACAAAGGGTTTTAACGCAGCAGAGTTGTTAGCCCTCGCAACTCTCCGGAGAGCTGCCCTTAATTTTGGGAAGGGTACCCTAGCCTTTGTGGTTTCGTCCACTCCCTGCAAGGCAGCAGGCTCTGATTTTGGTCCACCCTGGGTATTTGATTTCCCCAGTACCTACCATATCTGGTGGGCATTCCCCTATCCGCCACCTGGGGAGGCGCTTGATGGGAGATCAGAAACTCCACACAAGGTTGCCACTGTACTTTTTGTTAATATTTTTCTTGTTATTATTCTCCTCTGGCCGTGGCCCTTTGCATCACCGGTAACGTAAGTCTAACATTTCTAAAATGATTTATTGCAATAACTCCAGTATCTATGTAAATACTATTTGGTCAGTGATGAAAGGTAAAAGGTCTGAGGAGTGCAAATGCTGGTCCTGAGGTTGTCAAGATACAGCTGTTTATCTCTCCACAATTTTAAAGAACAACATTTGATGGAAAGATACATTGTATCATATTAATCATGCCTTTGTGATTTATTAAAGCAGCAGTGATTGTCTGGTGCTTTTCACTAAGGGCTTACATTCCTTTATTCTGTCCATGTTATTGTATGTAAGTTACCTTGAAATGTTGTCTTTTGTCTCATGTTTTGAATATGCACATCCGGAAGGCTCTGGCATTTGCTTCTTCATTGATTTTTAAAGGCTTGCTGAGACCAGTTTCATTATTTAGTTTAAATTATGCTTGTAACTTTTATAGCTATAGATCATACCCTTAATGTATTTCAAAAATTAATGTGTGGTTCAAGTTATTTCATTTAAAAAAGATTTTTTTTGCAGATGGCAAAAGTTATTCCGCTCTCGGCTTGCATCATCACTTTCAACATTTTTATTGCTATTTTGCTGTTATTGTTTGCTGGTGAGTGGATAATAAATGTTAACTTTTTAGCTTTGGCTTATAAAATGGATTGATGATAGTTATTTTACCTGAAACCATGCTGATAGTTATATACCATAAGCAAGCAACTTGTTTGTAAACCCTATTAAAATCGTCATAGAATAGTCTAAAAAATTTAAAGAAATTGTTTTCAAAACAATCAGGCTTCATATTATTGCCTTTGAGATGGTAAGATTTTCATTTTAACTGTGGTGAATAGTTAACCTTATCACCACTGAGGATCCATAGCATAGCCAGGTTTTATTTCTGGGGAAGCGAGAGAAGAAAAGTCATCAGACAGCAACAAAAGAGATGCTAGAGAAAATTTAGATGTCCCTATATCTTTCTTTTCCGAACACTCTTACTCTTATATCTATATTCAGTCCATCCTTTCAGATTCAAATTCTTTTCACTTATTTTATTTATAATTGTTCAAAAACAGGTAGTTGAGAATCGGTATCTGTACTGTTACCTAAACAAATCCAACCAAGTAATTAAAACTAATGCATCTTTGACTAATTGTTTTTTTTAACTAATTGTGCAAATAATTTTTTAAAAGCCTCCACAATTAATCAAGATGCTTCAAGGAAAGGGGAATGAATCTTTTTATGTCCTTCAAATAATTGGTGCAAATAGATAGTGCTTTTGTTAATTTATAACTGGAAAAAGTACTGTAACAATAGCTCTGCTCCACCTGGCAATGCTACTTCTGATGGTCTCACACAAGAATCCATGATGGCCAATGTCAGCTTTTAGCCATGCATATTGTAAAAATAAAAAGCCAGTTCCCTTAATTATTTTATTTAATTTTATAATTATTTGTTAATACCTATTACTCGTATGAATAGTACACATATTCTTCCAGACATGGTTACTCTAATGATTTAGCCGTACTATGTATGATTTTGAGATGTCTTTTATTATTGTCCAAGTGGACCTGCCAGAACTACAGTGGGTTATGTCATTCATTTTAAAATTTAATGTTGGAAAATATATAAACTGGACCACTTTAGAATTATTAATGCTTCAGCTACTTGAATCATGTTTGTGCTATAGCTATGCGATCACTGGCTACCAATTATAACATAATTAATTGCCATTATTTTGCTATTTAATAAACTAAAAATAAGTCAGAAATATTAAATGAGCAGATGTTTTTCTTTAGGCTTTACTCCATTATAAACACCTTTTCTTGAATCTGGTTTCTGACTACTTAGCATTATGTATTAAAATGGTTTGTTACAGAATTACAATTTCATAACATAATTTTAATCAATAGGTTCACAGTTTAAGTATCTATATAAAAAATAATTTAATGCTTAAATTTACGCAACACACATTTTTTTTTTCAAATAGAAAAGTTGAAAATTATTACAAATTTTCAAGTTACAGAATTGTATTATTCTGGTTTGTAATACTTGCTTTTAAATTAGAAATAATAAATTATTAAAATGGACAGATGTTTTTCAGTTCTGTTCTTTTGACTTTACTTCATGGATGCCCTGTTTTTTTAATCTGGTTCTAATGTATCAAATTGTCTCAGACTTAAAATTTTATGACATTATATTGTTTAAGGGCAAATTATATTTTTAATGCTTTAAAGACAAGATACAATCTTTTTTTTTTTTAAATGTAAAATAAAAGTTAAAACTCATAAACTCATTACAAAGTAAAATTTAAAGAATTGTGCATTCATTTTGATTATTTGTAAAACTTGGTTTCTAGCTTAAAATTTTAATGGAAGTTTTCCAAATTATCAGAATCATTGCGTGACTGATGTATTCAGATTCTAATTCTTCTAGGGCTGAAAAGGGCTTTCTGGGAGCTGCAACTATGCCGCATATAAAACTAGTTTGTGCACAGAGAAAATTTTACATTTAAGGCTTTGCATTTTTGTGTGTGTTTGTGAGTAGCATTTTTATACACTGTAGCTGGGTTTAGCTCCTGGTGTAATATTTCTTCCCCATCTGGCAGAGTCTGTTAGGGCATGACCCACTAGAGTACAAGGCCTTAGTGCAGGATTGTGAAGTCACAAGAAGGAGGCCTTTGGTAGCTGTGTAAAGCTTAAGTTATGCCTCGTGGTGTAGTCTGCTATGGCCTCATTTGATTTAAAAACTATTCTTTGAATGTCAACTTAAAACATATATTGATTTAACTAACATTAGCTACTTCAAACGTGTTTTAATTGAACATATTTTGAATTTTATCAGATGGTAACTAATTATTTTATATTTATGCGCTACCGGTAAATCGAATTATGTAGGTCAAAACATATTGTCAAGTATCGCCTTATAATATTATTTAGGACTAAGACTATGAAAAATACTGTTAATTTTAACAACACAACACTACAAACTGGTATAGACGACAGACAATACTTTTCAATGCATGGAAATGTTAAAAGTTTAAAAAGAAATTCACGTGAATTTGAATTTTTTTTTTTTTTTGTCCTAAGTTTACAACAATAAAATCAAGACCTCATTGTGAGTAATCTCATAATTCTAATGAATAGATTTTCCTCATATAATAATAAAACATTCACACACAAATATTTATTTGAATTAAGTGTTTTTTCATTGACAAAATAATGAAGGATATATTTGTCATTTTAATGTTATAAGCACAAATATATGCGATATTAGTTATATGTGAAATGAAAAGGTTATCAAAATATGTCACTGTTTCATTTCTTTACCTAGGAGACATGAACATTCAAATGATGTCCAGGATCAGATATATAAAAATATAACTTTTAATAACGTTAACATACTGTATTGTTATTTACCGGTACCTTAATATATAGCAACATGTATTATACCTGTATAATAAAATTAAGAATAACGGAACACAGACCTGTTTACTCTTACGGTTTTGGCGTACAATGTACGATTTTGAGATGTATACATTATATATACTGTATATTTTGTTGCTATTAAGATAATGTATTCAATGATTTTGTGATGATAGTGTACGATTTTAATAGTTTGAGCGTAAACAGGTCTGGGAACAGCATAAAATGATATAAATAAAATGCAAATTAAGAATGAAAGACAATTAACAATACTGTCAATATTTAAGATGTAACATATAGTAAGTCGTGGTTAGGGAGACAAGGAAATATTCTTAACTTTAAGATATTAAAATAAGTGGCATTTAAAAGAAAAAAGAAAGCTTATACTTACAAAAAAATTGTCTTGTTGATATAAATGCAATGGCAATGCAGATTTCAACTTTAAATTCTAAACTAGATTATTTAATGGCCAAATTAACAACCATTCCATAAATGAAACTGAGGCTTATAATGGCTGGTCTTTGGTTAGATTTAACACATCTTGCTTTTAATTTTAGTATTTAACTGAACTAAGAGCGTTTGTAGTTTGGATTATTCAGAGAACCTATTTCACCACTTTAATTGCATTGAAATATATATTTTGCGCAGGGTGGGGGGTAATTTTCAAGGTGACAGATTTTAATAGTTACATATTTTTTTAAAAATATATCATTAAATAAAACCATTGGCCTCTTTCAATGGGACTTTCAAAATATTTTTTAAAATTAAGTTCTAAGACATGGCCAGTATACCTTTATTATACTTAGGATTTAACACAAATCAAAGCATTTCTATGTATGCACATTACACTTAACACTCCTCTAATAGAAATTTTTTTTTTACAATAAATTGCTTAGTCGTACAATTTTCTCAAATGATTTCAGTAAATTAAATTTTGCAAACAATTTTAAATAGTAGTGATGCTTCTTAATTGTTAATTCAATTTAAATAACTTATATTTAAGTACTATAGTGTATTCTAACTCAAAACTAAAAGTTGTTACTAAATTTTGTATTTTATATTTTTCCATATTTTGATTCTCATGTAGAAATTTTATAAATCTGTTTCAAGTAGAGCTTGTGAAAAATGTTGAAAAATGTCTCAATGAATATTAATTGTTTAATCTAATTGAAAGCTTAGCTAACTCCTTATATACTCCTCTCCGTAAGCCAACATTTTAAAAAAACATTTCAGTTCAATAAGTACGGTTGTTGGTTTATTCTCCAGGTTCATTCATTCTTTTAGAGAAAACAATGAAAATAAAAGGAATTCACGGAATTCAAAATAAAGCTGTATGGAAAATCGGGTGACACGCTTTGTCCTCATTTTGTGATTTAATAACAAAAATGTTATTTATAATCACCAAATATAACGAAACCAAACTTGATATTATAATATAGCAATATTTATCCGCTAGAAATTTAATCTATAAAGTAAAACTTCCCTTTATTTTCTAAATGTTAATGTAGTTATTTTATTTTTTTACTCTAAGTGTCCTGGTTATTCTTATTGTCTTTGAAGCCACTGTCATGGCTTAAAGTGAATCCAGCATGAAACAAGCTGAGAGTGCTACCGCTGCCACCAAGCACTTCATGGAAGAAAGGGAAGTCTGGATGACAACATAAAGGTTGGAAATTATTTAATGATCTAAAATTGAATGATCTGGAAAATGTCTTACTTTTTAAGGTTAGATAAACCAAAGACCCTTGTCCCATTTTTAAAAAATTGTTAATCGTCCAAATTGACCACTTTCTTCCTTCTTCAAGTTTAAGCAGAAATTTGGGGGTGGGGGGAAGAGAATAACTTTGTACATGGCCGAAGTAGATGCATCATCCATCAAGAAGCAAGCTGAGAGCACCAGCCAGGTGTATGATAGACTTGCTGAGGTGTGTTAAAATTAAAGAGTACATGTAAATGTTTTTGTAACAGACCATGTTACTTGGATTTTTCACAACACACTAATATTTGTTCTCACTGCACAATGGTGGAGTGATTTGATGATAATGACGTAAAACACTAAAAGAGAGGGACTAGTTTTTATAGCGTAGGGAGAATTCATGTTTTTTAGATAAGGAGTGAATGAATTGACTTCGTGACAGGATGACATATTAGATTTTTCTCATGGAATTACTGAAATAATAATTAGACGAATAATTGAATGTGTGTTCACTCATATTCTTCATATCGCCACTGTGATTGCTATTATATATCATTTTAATGTCAAGGAATTATGTGATGTATTTAGTAAATAATAAAGTACTGTGTAGTGTTCTTTGGACCTTGTTGCTTCTTAGCAAAGAGAGAGAGAGACAGCTGTTGTGTAGTTGAATGTAATAGTATTATCAAGTCATTACTTAATTTGAAGAGATACAAAACACTATTAGTTAACGTTTATATTGAATCATAAACACCTACATTAATATGAAAATTATATACAATATATAAACATTACAGTTTTCTTATAGTTTCTTTCTGGTTTTTAAAGATATTTGAAACAACTAAATTAACATACCTCATCTGACCTCCACCCACACAAACTTTATCAGATCATTTCCTACCTTTAGTATTCAGCCTAAGGCTACTTTGAGATATTTAGGGATACAATTTAATTTTAAATGAAAGCTTTAAGCTTTTGGGATTTTTCTTTAATGAGGCCCAGTCATCTTATGACACAGAAAAACTTTGAAAGCCTGCCAGTTAGTGCGATATATCTACATTTTAATTTCTCATTCCAAATAATTAAATATTTAGATCTGTTTACCCTCAAACTCTTAAAATCGTACAATATCATCACAAAATCATTCAATACATTATCTTAATAGTAAAAAATAAACATACACCTCAAAATCGTACATTGTACGCCAAAATCGTAAGAGTAAACAGGTCTGTGTTGAGTTTCATTCAACTTGATTCCAATGTCAGTTATTATTGGAAAAGGCTATTTACATTTGGCATCGAATTGAACATCTTACTTTTATTACATTTAATATTGAATTTATAGTTGTTGACTTTATATTGTCTTTTAAAACTTATAAACACAAACATTTATAGTTAAAAATGATATTCGTTATTTTTGTTAAATTTTTTTTTTACAATTAAAAAGTCTGTTTTATTTGATGATCTTTACCTGTTGAATAATCAAACGTGCTTAAGAAACAGACGTTTTAGCCTGTTACTCATTTCACCAATAAACCAGAATCAAATGATCTGCTTTACCAGATATTTGAATAGTATTTAGTACGTCTCTACACAATGGAAAGCACGATTTCTAATCATCAGAGAATTACATGCACAGGTCCCAAAAGGAGTGCAGTATAGCTGCGTATGTAACTCATATCTGGGGAAAATAATGAAAGGAAGAAATGTTTCTTTACACAGATATCCTGCTGATCCTGCAATGAAATAGTATGGATTCAGACAAAATCTACAATGAAGAAAAAGGTTACTGCCTACAGCCTGTTGTGCACTTAGCATTTTTTGGGAAAGTGTGGACCAAAACCCCCTCACCTCTCTCTTTGCCATCAGTTTCCAAAGAAGGAATTTGAGATTACATTTGTAAGTTTATTCCTATGATGTATTGGCTAATTAAAATTAATGTTATTTCTAATTTAATGAATTACAGAAAGATCATTATCAATAATTATACTAATACTATTACCAATTTATTACAATTTTAAATTTACATTTTAAACTAATTTTTACAATAACAAGACTATTTCTCTTGATACTTCTTAGACTAGAGACTGTCATTGGAATTTATTTGATGACAACGTAAGGCACTTTCGGTGTTCTGTTGGCTCAAAAAATTCAAGTTCCAGTGACACCTTCAAAAGACATCAGCCTGCATTGAAACAGAGGCCACCATGGACGCGGTCAGCTTTGATTTAATTAAGTCATGTTCTTATCAATTTAAATCATTTGCACCAGGTACATTCATATCATATTCATGGGGGAAATGTCATGGTGCATTTATTGCCTTGCATGTCATGGTAGAGCTTAAATAAAGTAGTTTTAGTCCATAAAAAATGTGATTTAGTTTGATGTGTTAAAGCTTGGTACTCCTTTAGCATCATACAGAATTGTACTTCCATTTGGTTGTCACGCATCATAATCATACTCACTAGCATCATACAGAATTGTACTTCCATTTGGTTGTCACGCATCATAATCATACTCACTAGCATCATACAGAATTGTACTTCCATTTGGTTGTCACGAGCATCATAATCATACTCACAATCTATTGAGTCAATTGGAAAAAGATACTGTATTGCATATCTTGATTTTTTGTTTTTTTATATAGTTGTTAATTTTCAGTTTTAAAAAATGATCCATAAACCATGAACATTTTTCATGCTTTGACTTTTTGTTAATAAATTTTTTATATGTGAATCTTGCAGGAACCCACAAGTAGCTTCACATGGATGCATGGTTACTGCAAAATGCCAGATTCGAAGGAGGAGTCAGCAGGTGCTGATAAAAGTGTACAAACATTATTTTCATGTACACGCACTATCAACACTGGGGTTTACACAGGTAATAATCCAGTTTCTGAAAGATGCTGCGACGCAAACTGCAAAGAAGACTGAGGGTTTGGCATCATATACAACTTGGCCATCATTTACTTTTTGAAGACATTTAATATTGTGTTAACAAAGTTCAATTTACATAGGATTTCCCTCAGCAAAATATATTTCTGTGGGTTTTAATGAGTATTGCCAAGATGACGACTTGTCAAAACATCATTTTGCCGGACATTCATTGTTTTCTTTCCTAGTCCATATGATAATTAGAGATTGGGCCTTATGTTAGAAGACCTTGATGACATGTTTGGTGTGGTGTTTGTGTGATTACACTAGTTTTACCAGGTGGATTCACTTTTTTGTTTATTACTTTCTCACCACTTATCCCTCAAGACAACAATCTGATCTGAGGATGCCTTCATCATTTTGTTCCCTCTTTCCAAGGTATAGGATTAGTATTGACTGATGGAATTATTTACCAACCGGTCTGCATCTCTAATTACTCCGATAGGGACATACAGCCACTACAAGTCAGGCATGACATGGAAGGGGCTAATAGGCATTAAGCCAAATAGGATTTTTGTCTTTCAAAGTTTCATATCTCATTTGTTGTTAGGCAGTATTAGTCATAAGTACACCAGTATTTTTCAACAATATACAGGTACTAATTGCAATACTGATAAGTTTTTATTCAGCCTGTTTAAATTTATCATTCGCTTTCCCTTTTGTTGTACGTGTGTGCACTGAGTTGATCATTGCCATGCTTTGAGCTCATTTGATTGAAACAAAAAGTGCATACCTGGTATTAGCAACCAAAAATATGTTTTTTATTAAATGAAAGTTATTGTAAATACCCTTACTTTTTGGCAACACTTTTATGTTGTTTATTGATTTGCATTTTTTTAAACACTATTGTACTTTGGAGTTTCAGACCATGTAATAATAAATGCTATAGTTTTAAACAAAAAAGTTTTGTATGTTTATGTTTTCATAAAAATTTACAGATTCCACACCACCATAACAAAAATGTGTCAGTTATTATCAGTTATACTATAACATCACTCACCAAGCATACATCCACATTATCACTCTCCTATGCGTTAGCTTTCATTTAAGTTGGAGACTTAAAGTATTTTTTTATTGTGTTGACAAAAGGCTTAAAATCTGTTTACTTGTCTTGATTGTTTTTTTAACCAGAAAAGCTCTTTACAGGTCTTTAAATGTTTAAATGAAATATCAACTAAATAATGATAAATGTCATTTTTTAAAATATTTTATTCTAGTTAATTTAGAATTTCCAACTTGACATTAATGACAAAGCTGCACAGTTCCAATAAAAACTTTTTTTGTAACTAAAAAGAATAAACAATTGACTGGTTATAACTTTTAACATTTAGTTGCATAGGTCAAGGAATGGAAGGATTTACCTCATGGCATTTTTTAAAAATAAGTTAAAATTGCTGGAATAATTGAAATAGTTTATATTTATAACCTCCAATATGTAGTCTAGATTTTTTTCTTGCAGATTTTCAATTGCTAAAACTAAAATAGGTGAAACACATTTCAACTTTGTCCTACAGTGGATCATAAAAGAGAAGCAATAAGATCAGATCTACCAGTATTGGAAATTGATAATGAAATCCTCTCTTAGTCATTCAGTACAAGAGACTAGCCTCTGCACATGACATAAATACAGTTCAGGTACCACACCTTGTAGAAAGAACTGCTTTAGCTTGTGCTGTATCTGTGACCAAACTTTGGCATCAAAATGAGTTCTTTTGACATGCAGATCTTTTCAAGTCCAAACTGCAAAATCCACCCAAGTTTTGCCAATCATGCCCATCTGACCTTGAATTTGGCAGAAGTATTGATGGGAATGATTCAATCTAAACTATTTTCTATGGCAGAAAACAAAACTTTGTATTTAAGCCTCTTTTAATGCACATTTTCTGTGGGTAAGCGGGCATTTGATTTCCACCTTACCCATAGATGGACGACAATGATTACCCGGTACAATTAACTTTACAATGCAATCTGGACTAGCAGATTGATCTAATTAATAAAGAGTTCACACTCCTCAATTTGCAGACTAGAGTGCTCTTTCTTGCATCGTTTTAACTCGGGCAGCCGCTTCAAGTTTCTTCCCCACTTAGCAGCAGGCACATCATTACCCTGAGGTGGCCCATTACCACTTTTATACCTAAAAGATTTTTACAAAATTAGAACTTGTTCTCCATAGGTGATTACGTGCTTCTCCTCTAGGTTCTGTTTTTCAGAGTTACATCTAAATTTAATTTGGAAGACAGGGCATATACATTTTGAAAATATCGTTGGAATATTATGTAAAGTCTGTTGGGTCCCTAAAATTGTAATCACCTTCTGGCAGCAAAATGCTTTCTCCTGCAATTCTAAGTGCTGTATTAGGCTCCACCATGGAGAGCTTGTGACTAAGTGAGAAAAATCAACTGTTGGGGAAGTAAGTACAACTTGCTTAAGTTAAGGCCTAAATGAACTCTCTGTACTTAACCTTCATTGGGCTAAACCTTTTACGCTTTAGAACACTCCACGGCAAGGTTGGATGTGCATGCTGTTGGACAGTTCTTTTCACATATGTGAAGTATAGTATAGTGCTGCAGCTACAAGGTCTCGTCTGTAAAAAAGAAATTTTTTAATAATTGACCTGGAACTGAAACAATCATGTGCTAACCTAAACAAGGAAACTGTATTTATGGACACCTACAAAAGTGACTAAATTACAGTCACAATCATAACTATTTTCATTATATCTAGGTATTCAGTTAAACATTAAGAAACACAAAGATGTTATATAACGACTTAGGCTTTGATTAAAATTAAATCAATGGTCACATTCATCTCTGAAAAATTTTAAGGAAACGTGTAATGTAATGGTCCTCTGACACATGAAACAAAAACTAATCTGTTTTCAAACTGTCTGGTAATGAAATTTTAAAATTTAAACCATACAAAATCAATGTTATTTTTATTTATTTATCTTTTTTTAGTACGGTAGTATTAATTTATATTATGTAGGCCCTACTGATACTATGCAATGTCAACTACTGTACACCTTATAGGATGATAAGCAATGTAACTATCCTTGATAGGATGATAAGCAATGTAACTATACCTGTTGTTAGGATAATATTAATAATAAGCAATGCAACTATACCTAATACTTACCAATAGGATGATAAGCAATGTAATTATACCTAAAAGGATGAAAAGCATGGTAACTATACTTGATAGGATGATAAGCAATGCTTTGCACATGTCCTAGGAACATATTGCTGCCCTTTATTTGTTATGCTCCAATGGCTCTGTTGTCAGTTATTTGTAAAGATGAGGGAGAAAATTTAATGAACTGCAGTATGTAATAATATTTAATAGGAAGAGGAATAAGAAATGATGCCAGTAGTCACTTAATCCTCAAATTGTAAGAAAAACGAAGAGCTGCAACCCACCAACCAGCCATTTGCGACAAACACACTTGACACAGTACATTATTTATTAAACAATAAATTAACACTGATGCAAATGACCAGATAAAAATTATGTATAGCTGATACAGACAAGTATTAGCATAGCTAGATCTATATGTGAAAGTCACCGAGTCTTTATCATCACTCTATAAAAATAAAATAAATTTGTCTTTTAATTACACTAACACATGCTACAACATATATCACTAAACAATAAATTAACACTGATGCAAATGACCAGATAAAAATTATGTATAGCTGATACAGACAAGTATTAGCATAGCTAGATCTATATGTGAAAGTCACCGAGTCTTTATCATCACTCTATAAAAATAAAATAAATTTGTCTTTTAATTACACTAACACATGCTACAACATATATCACTTTTGATGCAATTGTTATAGCCTGTGCGTTGACCTAATTTTTGGTCACCCTGCGTGGTGTCAAGCTGTGGCATACAACCTTGCCTCCCCTTTGTTTTTGTTACTGACATCACCAATTAACTTTGTCACTCCGCTCTTCCCCCGCCCCCCGCCCCCCAAATCCACATCCTTGATTGGGAAAAATGTTTAAGTTTCCAGAAGTGTCTACTAAGAGAGAGAAATACTCACTGGCGACTGAATTTCTGGATTTTCTAATCTGGAGGGTTCTGACCCCCTCACACTAAATAAAATGGATGACTGTGACCGGTAGACATTTACAAGACCTACCAGACTTACAGGAGCCCTACCAGACTTACTCGATTTTTCAATGTGTGAGTGTGTGTGGATATTTATAACTTTCTGGTATTATAATTTTTCCCTTGCTGTGCTGTAAGTTACCACAGTTTTCATTTCTATATATTTGATTTAATATTTTTATATCAACTTAATAGTATAATTTAATTGATTAAATATTCAAGCTTTTTTTTAATTTTTCATTTATACATTTTCAAAGCGTTTTAGGCGAGACGCCATGTTTCTATGTGTGAGCAGTATGTTACGTAGGTTATTTGGCCCAACATTACTTGGATGCGACCATGCCCCCCCCCCCCCCCCAACTTATCTAATGGCGGAAGATGCTAATACTTAGGAAATATTCAATTATTAACATTATTCAAAATATTTGATAACTTGTTCTTTAGGGTGAACTTAGAAAGCATTTAAAAAGAAAATTTTAATTTGAGGTTTAAAACCCTGGCAGGGTCCAATATTATAAATGACCATATTTTACTGTGTGCAGCAGTGCTGTTGTCATGGGAAACCATTCAGTCACTTGCATATGACTATATATTATATCGAAGTGGCTATAGGTACACGGGTACCAGAATTGAGAGGTTGGGATTAAAAAACGATTTAAAATATAATTGTTCGCTTTGTAAGACCAAATGAGGTATAAAATAGCCGTGTACCTATAGGTGCAGCCATATTAATTGTATATTTTCAGCGTTTCATTCCTATGAGATTGCATTGTTTAATGATCAAAAATTGGTCCTTAAATTGGTCATTAAATTAATAACTCTTGTGCAAACGTTGAATGATCAAACTAATTAGTCCTTAGCCTTAACCAGTATTATTTTTTGAATTTGATGCTCTGCCTTATTATAGTTAGAGACATTGATTGATTGATTGGAGTTCTTATATAGCGCTCATTCCATGCTATGATAGCATGCTCGCGGCGCTCCGATGTTAGATGTTCGAGAGGCCTCACTGCTGCACGTGAACTCCATCTCCCCCATCTCCTGGTTTGAATTCAGAGTTTCCTTCTCTTAGATGAGTTGCCGCCCAAGGTTAGCGAGTCCCATCTACCCGGGGTGCTGGTGGTGTTTTTCTTTGCTTGACTGGGATTTGGCGGGGATTGAGCTCCTGACCATTAGGTTGAGATTTGCCCAGCACCCAACTATTATATTATTATATGCCTATCTAATTTATTATAATGGAGTCCTTACTACTTAGACTAGGTAAAAGAAACTCTCGTATGTATTAAATTTACTGACAATGCCTTGTAAGTACATGTTACAAATTTATTATCATTGCATAATGTTATTACTTTTTTTAATGATAACTTTTTAAAAAGCATTAATTTTAATCTATAAAAACAAGAGTTATAGTGCGTGATGCGATCAGCAGAATGGGGTGACAAAATGTGGAGGTGCAGTCCAAACTAAAATATTACAAACAAACCCGCCTTACCCGCACTTTAAATTTAAAAATGTATGCCTCAAACTCAAAAGGTGCTAACTCTAGAACAGGCCTGCCCAACATATGTCCCGCAGGCGGCGCGCGGGCCCGCCAGTACCCTCTTTGCAACCCGTGAAGTAACGAAATATTCTTTATTATTATTATTTTCTTAATAGCTTCCCCCCCCCCCCCCCGGTCCTATTATCTGTTGGCCCGCACAAGTTTTTCATAAAGTATTTCGGCCGCCTTAAATTTTGAGTTTTGCAGGCCTGCTCTAGAAAGTTGACTCATTTTCATTTTTTTTCTTTGAAATTTGTTCTATTTCAACTAGTATTTTTATAATTTATTTTTTTAATAATTTTTTTAACTGAAGTAGCTTACAGTTACCTATTCAATATTTTTTTAAAAAATCCTTTATATTAACTTAGCTTTTGTTCGTATGTTTCTTTCTTTGTGGAGGCAAATTCTTCAGAAGGATAACTGACCTACTTCCCATCATCCTATCGAGCTGAAACTTAGCACATAGAACTTGTTGCCGAAGACAACACATTCTTTCAAATTTCAGCTCCACCCCAAAAAATCAGTTCTTCCTGTTTTTCAAGGAAGGAAATATGATGCAATGATTTCTTTATAACTGTAGCAATTGATGAGTCACATTATAATGCAGAAAACAGTTTTGGTGTAAATCCACAAATTTGACAAAAAAACAATAACATTTATTTTTGAAGGGGATCGGGGAATGAAGGAAATATGAAATGTGTTTTTGTCAGAAATTTACAATTTTACATAACCACTTCTTAACTTAAAAATATGAACTGCCTATGATGCATTTAAAGGATTTAGGTAGGCTATATGAAAAGCTTTGGGAATTGTAGTCAGAATATTTCATATATATATCACTGATTTTAATAAGTGATAAATGAATACATAATAGGCCATCATGTGCAAACGTTTTAATAACTTGAAAATAAAGACTTTGAACCTAATAACTTAGACTTAGAACCTTAAAAAAAACGGCAGAACATCTATTAAACACATGGGCATGGGAGAGACAAGTTCTCCCGAAAATATATGGACCAACAAAGGATGAATATATGGATGGAGAATACGAACCAACCAGGAATTGTATAGCTTATAGGTTATATTAGGATCCCACGCTAGTAGAAATATAAAAATGGGTAGGCTACGTTGGCAGGAAGAATGACAGAGTGAAGAGGGTACATCCCCAAAACCCCAGAGGAAAACGGCTCAAAGGCAGACCTAGGTTTGTCGTAGATGTATGATGTGGAAAAAGTTTTACAACAGCTGGGAATTCAAGCATGGAAAAGAATGCATTAGAGTTTTTTATTGTTTTTTTTTTTGTTAAGATTAATAAAGCCCTACATGGGCTGGAGCGCCACAGGGTTGGATGGATGAAAATAACGAAATATTTTACTTCCCAACATACAACATATTATATTTATAACGACTTAAAGACTATACGAAGTAGACTTTAGTAGAGAATGACTGACAGGTAGCATGGAAACAAAATCACGCGTTACCGCGAGCCACGAGATTTTCTTTTTCATAAAGGTTTCATAAACGGAAGTTTACAACACCTAAAGAATCGTTTCGTCACGGTTAATAGTTAACTGATGAAATTTGCAGTACTGAAATAGGTTTGTGGGTTTACCTGTATTTGTAATTAAGTGACGTGGCCTTGATAGTTTTTGAAATAATATATAAGCTTATTTGATTATTCTTACGATTTCAAGTTAAAGTTAAAAGTCAATAATTCATTGACTTGCACTGAGTTACAGAACTTACAGTAGTCAGTAGAGTAGTGAGTAGTCGTAGTATTTACACTTACTAGTAGTGACTTACTACTACTACTACAAAACAATTTTAGTTTTACGTACCGTAATTTTATATTCAAATTATATTTAAGTTATTTATATCAAAATAATTTTTACAAAAATTTAATAAGCGATAACTACACAGGACAGTTACAGACCATTCACATTAATAGACATTATTGTTAAACAGATTCACTGCTTTTTGAACCCAGTGACTGACCAGTGCCCAGTGTTAAAAAATATGTGGTATCGATAATATCATGAACTCGCATTCATTAACCGCATGCGGCATTAACAATATAAATTATTATAATGTATAATCATTATAAATAATTATGCCTATGCTTTATTATTATTAGGTATTGGCATTGCGAACAAACTCACGCATAGTATAGGCCTACATTCTGCGCATATTGAAAAACGATGCAAAGGCTGCTGTGGCCCAGGGATGACTTTGTTTTTTTGCATTTTACGTCACAGTTTTCTCATTATAAAATATTTTGTTATCAATGACGTAGAAGTAGAGTGCAAATTTTTCCAAACACAGCTTTATCATTTTTGCAGCATGGTGTATTTTGTGACTGGCAACATATTTATTCTTATGCATCGGTATGTACTTGATTATAATTAGGTACTTTGGTAAAAAATTCAAAAATTTTGTAAAAATAAACCAATGGCATAGTTGAATAGAGCTAATTTTTTACAGAATTATAACACCAAAATCATATTTTTAGCTGTTGTAGTTTTAAAGTTATGAATTTTTAAAGTACGACTTTGTTTGTCCTTTTTTAACATGGACCGCATCGCCACATTCTGTGACCCAATTCACGAGCTAAATAACTCTCGTTTTAATGATAATTTTATACAAATTTTATTGACAGAACTAATGCTGTATTAAAAGTAATGCGATACAATTATATATAAATTATAATTTATCTAACTATGCACTAAGTATATCAGTAAATTAAATATAATGTATTAATATAAGGCTTTTCTGTTTACCAAATCTACGGCGTCCATTATACCGGTAATATATGCTATATAATCTATATAAGGCTATGCATCTCCTTGTTACTAAAATACTGTTCGGGAACTACTTATTTTGAACTTTCAACTTTGGCGCATGACTAATTAATTAAGTAAAGCTTTCCCTGACCTAGTTTAATAGTTTTTGCACACGGCAACCTTTTATGAATGAGATAGTAGTACGGTATAGCCATTATGCAAGTGACTTTGAATGGCTGCCCATGCGCATGGCCATGACAATTTGCACACGGCAAATGATGATCCATTATAATATGGACTCTACCGGGTTTTTTAACCTCTAATTATAATATTATAATTTCAATAACATGTAACTTCATTCTAAAACATAATTTATCAAATTTGTGATGTAAATAATAGTAATAATTAAATATTTCCTAAGTATCGGCATCTTCCTCCATTGAAAAGGGGGCGTGGCCGACGCCATGTCGAACTTAGGCTGAGCGACCTTATGGTAATGCATAGCCTTAAATATTTCCTAAGTATCGGCATCTTCCTCCATTGAAAAGGGGGCGTGGCCGACGCCATGTCGAACTTAGGCTGAGCGACCTTATGGTAATGCATAGCCTTGGACAAGCGTAGCCAACGTTGGACACGACCTACATCAATGAGAATTGGCACACATATACATCAATGTATCGTGTTTTTGGGCTTTTAATATGAAAGACATGCTTTTTAAATTTCTATAAAAATTTTTGAGGGAAAGATGCCTTATATTGACATACGATTTTCCTCACTTAAGGTTGATATAAAGAACAAAAAAACTAAATGGAAATGTAGCTAAACATTTCTCCTAATGTGAATGGGCGGAGTCAAACCTTAATTATGGACCAAAAGGATTCCTGATTTATTCTAATTACATGCACATAAAAAATTAAAAACTCGGATTTCATTGCGCCGACGCCCATTTCCGATACAAATTTTCTAGGAGTGTCCCTTGCTTCGGCGAAGTACCTAATTATAATTAATAGCTTATTATTTTATGCAAACTCGCAGAACATAGCGCTTTAGAACAATTGCCCAAAAAAGTTATGCATTTTAATTTTACTGTTGTAAGGAAAATGTCAGTTGTCGCAAGTTATCCCCCTCTCAAACAAAAAAATTGGGTTTGTGGAAAATAGCTCTGCTTTTCAATTTAATATAAAGAAATAAACATATTTCCTTTATTCTTCATCTTTAAATTAAAAATCCTTGGAACACTAATGGATTAATGAATGAGAATTTTTTTTACAATATTGTCATTATTAGAAATTAATATAACCCAATAAATAAAGAGTTTTTATTAATTTTATTTTGCTTTGTTGGGTGAATTTCATAAATAATTATATAATAATATTTATAGTCATTATATCAATTTACGTTAATACATTTTGAGTGAATGCCTACACATTTTATCCGTTCTTATTTATTGAATCAATGGTTTGATAATAATAATAATTGTTATTCTCTCATTAGTGACATTACTCATACTCATATAATTTAAGAGAATATAACTCAGAATAGGCCTAAGTAGTAAGTACAGTTATTATTATCCTATCTATGGATGGCTATAGAGTATACTAGTGACTATAAATAAGTAATTAAGACTCAACATCATCTTCATAGTGATTATATTTTTATTAGGACATAGAAAAACAGTTTACATAGAGTATATAAATATTTAATATTTCTAATGAAAAAAAACAAAAAACCTGAATAACATTAATTAGAAAAAAAAATTGTGTAGATTTAAATTATGATTAAAAGTTATTTCTAGGCTTCTTTGGGTTAAAAGGAAAAAATTCAATTTTGGGATGTTTGGATGTAGATCACGAAGTTTATGAAGGAGATGTTTGGGATTCATAAACAAGACAAAGAAGTCGGTAAAGCAGTCTATTATTATTATTATATGTTGTCTTATATAGCGCGGTACCCCAGCCTAGGGCTAGGCTCACCGCGCTGTACATAAAAATATTAGCAAAGGAAACATAATCGTGACAATAAAATAAAGTGCATTTATGTGATACAAAAAACAGTTGTATAGATACAAAACAAAAACAAATTCATATTCACCCCACCCACCCCAGAACTTTTACATGACATACCATGGACGGCAGCTAGCAGCATCGTTTATCGGTCAGATGTGGGGAATCAGTCGGGGTAATAGAGTTTAAAGAGATGTGTTTTGAGTGCAGTTTTGAAGGCCTGTGTGGTTGGTATATTGCGGATGTTAAGTGGCAGAGAATTCCATTGTTTGGGGGCGCAGAAAGAGAAAGATCGTTCACCATATGTTTTAGTACGTGTCTTAGCAACGGACAGAATACGCGTGTCTGCGGAGGAGCGAAGCTGTCGAAGGGGTGAATAGACAGAAAGAAGTTCGGTTAGATAGGAAGGGCAGGAATCTGAGAAAAAGTTATGACAGAGAACAGACAGCTTGTAATCAATGCGTGCCTGTATAGGAAGCCAATGAAGTGAGTGGAGTAGTGGAGTGACATGATCACGTTTTTTTGCCTTTAGAACTAGCCTAGCAGCTGAATTTGGAATCTTTTGTAGTTTTTCTATGAAGTGTTTTGGTGAACCTGACAGAAGAGAGTTGCAATAGTCAAGACGCGAGAGAACAAGAGCACACACTAGTGTTTTTGTTGCGCTAACTGTGAGGTAGTCTACCCAGTAAATGACAGGTAGAGCTAAAAGAGACTTCTACTTACCGTTTATAAATATTAGCATTGATATAAAATTTAAATGAAGCCTATTTAATTTAAATACAATGAACATTTTATTTCTTTTTATTCAGCCTCTATAATTAATAATTTTCCAATTTTTTTTCCAGGATTTTTTTAAAGTACCCTCAAATAAAATTATCAAAACATAACAGTCTTGATGTTATCTAAAAGTTTTGTTGTGAATTGTGTTGTAAATTGCTTGGAGAATGTATCCTAAAAAATTTTGGCATTATCTTTTAAAATAAAAAAAAGTTGTTGGCAAAAAAAGGCAGAAATATGGAAAGTTGGTCACAAATTTTTAGTTAAATTCTAAAATAAATAAAGGGGTATAAAAAAATGTTCAAAATCAAACAGCACTACTATAAAAGATGGAAAGACGTGACGTCCTTGGTATTTCAGAAAAGTTCTTTGTTATGACAACAATGTGACGTCCTTGGTAATTGAAAGTGGGTGATCGTGATGTCGCATCTACATCTTTGGTAACGAAGGGGTTAAAATTTTTCTCAAAATACCTAACTTGATTGATTGATTGGATACTTCTATAGCGCTGGTATCCATGCTACTTTAGCATGCTCACTGCGCTCTGGTTTACTCAAATCTATTAAACAAAAAATGTTTTCTAAATGATTTTCTGTCCTTTTCAATACTCCTCAAAGATGGAGGTAAACTATTCCATAACTTTGGCGCTACAGCTTCAAAAGAGCGCACTCCGTCCGACTTGTTTCTGTGTTCTGTGAAATGGCTTCCAGAAACACAAGTATTGATGGTCACCTTAGTAACCCTTATCATTGAGCTAAATATTGCTGGCATGCTTGTTTAGATCATGGAGCTGAATAGTATATAAGAAGGTATCTATCAATAGCGGACCGAGGAAATCCTAAGACAAAAGCCATATTTCTGGACAGTGACCTTAAAAGAGGACATGTCCAGGGAAACCTGGACCCGCTGTAACCATAGCAATGTGAATGTAGGATATTTTATTATTGCCTATCCTATACACAATCTTGTGAGACTTAAAAAGAAGTTGAAATCCCCCAGAAAAAAGCTGCTTTGATTGAGAGATATCAGAAATTAATTTTTTATTGTAACAAAAAAAGCAAAGCCTTTTAATTGGTTTCCACACTTGAGATCTGTAATGTTCACCAATGAAATCCTCCAACTTCTTGAGATCTGTAATGTTCACCAATGAAATCCTCCAACTTCTTGAGATCTGTAATGTTCACCAATGAAATCCTCCAACTTCTTGAGATCTGTAATGTTCACCAATGAAATCCTCCAACTTCTTGAGATCTGTAATGTTCACCAATGAAATCCTCCAACTTCTTGAGATCTGTAATGTTCACCAATGAAATCCTCCAACTTCTTGAGATCTGTAATGTTCACCAATGAAATCCTCCAACTTCTTGAGATCTGTAATGTTCACCAATGAAATCCTCCAACTTCTTGAGATCTGTAATGTTCACCAATGAAATCCTCCAACTTTAACTGACTTGAACTAATTTCATACATGTTTTCTTTTTTAATTGTTTCAGCAATCCATAGTGTAACAGTCTTTCCTCCACGATGACACTGCAATGGACATTTGTGGCCTCTGTGCTCTATGTGGAGATTTTTCTTGTCGTTTTTCTCATGTTGCCCTTCATATCACCTAAAACGTAAGTCTGACATTTCTAAAAGTGATTTATTGCAATAACTCCAGTATCTATGTGAATACTATTTGGTCAGTGATGAAAGGTAAAAGGTCTGAGGAGTGCAAATGCCGGTCCTGAGGTTGTCAAGATACAGCTGTTTATCTCTCCACAATGGTAAAGAACAACATTTGATGGAAAGATACAGTGTATCATATTAAATATGCCTTTGTGATTTATTAAAGCAGCTGTGATTGTCTGGTGCTTTTCACTAAGGGCTTACATTCCTTTGTTCTGTCCATGTTATTGTAAGTTACCTTGAAATGTTGTCTTTTGAATGTGCACATCCTGAAGGCTCTGACATTTGCTTCTTCGTTGATTTCAAATGGCTTGCTGAGACCAGAAATGTTTCATTGTTTAGTTAAAATTATGCTTGTACCATTTTAGTTGTAGATCATATGCTTAACTTATTTCAAAAATTAATGTGTGGTTCAAATTTAATTCATCTTTTTTAAAAATTTATTTTTTATTTTTCACAGATGGCAAAAGTTGTTCCGCTCTCGGCTTGCTTCATCACTTTCAACATATTCAAATATCTATTTCAACATTTTTATTGCTATTTTGCTGTTATTGTTTGCTGGTGAGTGGAAAATAAATATTAACCTTTTAGCTTTGGCTTATAAAATGGATTGATGATAGTTATTTTACCCTGAAACCATGCTTATAGTTATATGCCATACACAAGCCACTAGTTTGTAAAACACATTAAATGGTCTTAGAGTCCAGAAAATTTAAAAACAATGCATCTAATAACAAAAGAGATTCAAATTATTGCTTTTTCTTTCGATATAGTAACATATTCATTGTATTGGATAGTTAACCTTATATCCACTGATGGTCAGTAGCATAGTCAGGTTATAATGATAGAGGGAATATATACAAATATTCACATTATTGATAATCAAAATTAAGTGAAATCAATTGATCCTGCTACTCTTAATATAAATAGTGTCATGAGATTTTTCATTATTGAGGAACAATTTTTAGGAGAAAACATAGTGGGTTACTTCACTTAAACATTTTAGGATATAAATTACCGTTTGTATTGTAAATGCTTCAGTAACTTAAGTAATTTAATTTTTGTGTCTTGAGATGACTAGCTTCCTATTCCTATCTTAATTGCCATTATGTTGCTATTTAATAAACTATAAATAAATTCGAAATATTCAATGAGCAAATAATTTTCAGTTTTTAGGCTTATCTCATCATATTGCCAAATTTTTCTTAAATCAGGTTCCTGACAAATTAGGCTAATGTCACACATCCTTTTTCAAACCCATTACCAAGTTTTAAACAGTTTAAAGCATTTACATATTTGTAAAACTTGGTTTCTAGGTAAACATTTTAATGGAAGTTTTCCAATTTATCAGAATCATTGCGTGAGATGATGAAGTATTCAGACTCACATTACCCAAAGGCTGGAAAGAGCTCTCCTGGAGCTGAAACTATTCAGCATATGAAACTATTCCGTGCACAGAGAAACTTTTACATTTCAGGCTTTGCACTTTTTTTGTGGTTGTGAGTAGCATGTAGATATGCTGTAGTTAGGTTCAGCATGTAGAGTAATTTTTCTTCCCCTCCTGGCAGAATCTGTGCGGGAGACATGGAAATATTCTGAGCCGCTAGACTCTGAGGAGCTAAGGAAATTCCCAGAGGCGGAGAATCTTTACCATATGAAGCTTTTTCGTGCTCAAAGGAACATGTACATAGCTGGATTTGCTTTGTTTCTTTGGTTGTAAGTTATTAGAATAATTGAATTAAGTACATTTTAAAAGGGAAATGGAAGTTAATTTAAAAATTGTCTTATTGCTGATAAATACAATGTAGATTTCAACTTCAATATCTGAAATATATTTTTAATGGCCGAATTGGCAATACCTTTTAGGATTTTAAAAAAATCAAAGCAATTCTATGTATGTACATTGTATTTAACTTGCTCCTCTAATACTAATAGCAAAACTATTTTCAAAATAATTGTTGTATCAAACAATTTTCTGAAATAACTTAAGTTAAATGTTCAAAATAATGCTAAGCCATAGTGATGCTTCTTAACTGTTAATTAAATTACTAACATTTAAGAAGGGTCTTCTTACTCAACACATAATCTTATTTTCCAAACCTTTACTTACATTTAAAAAAAAAAAAAGTAAAATTCATTAATACTATTTAAAGAGGAACTTTTGAAAATTGTTGAGAAACATCACAATGAATATATGTTGAATGTAAGCTTATCTTGTCTAGCGTATGCACTTCTTCATAAGCTAACCTTTTTTTTAAAAAAATAAATATTTCATGGAAAAAAAAGTGGGATTGAAGGCTTATTGGCGGGTCTTAGGAGATTTTCATAATTTTCTCCAGGTACTTTGATTCTATTTTATAGAAAACAATGAAGAAATTTTAGTCAAAATGAAGTTGTTCTCAAAATTTGGAACACACGATCATGATCACACGATCATTTTGCAACTGGGGCTTAGAAGGTATCAAAGTACCTATATTAAATAATAAAATTGTTAATTATAGATCACAGAGCTCCTTTTTCGGGGGCAATGTTCAGTATGGTTACCGTAGACATTCCAAGCACGTATCACTGCTATGCATAATACTGTATTTTATTAGGCTTTAAGTCTATTTACTTACAAAATAATAATTTTTTAAGTTTCAATTTTAATTTATTTTTAAATCTAAACTCTGCATTGCTAATACTGTTATATTATTTTATGGAGTAGCCTTATGAATGAAATAATATTTATGGTAAACCATTTAGTAGTGATGGGACGATTAATCGGAATCGCATAGGAATAATCGGAATATCGGGACTTTTCCAAAGCATCGGGAATCGGCATCGGAGCTGAATAATTCAGACCCGATTCCGATACCAAAACGATTCTTAACTGATTAACTACCACGAGCCGCTCCCAGCGCCAAGGTAATCTTTCATTCATGGACGTAAGCCGGTGACATCGCCAAGTTTGTTTCGCGTTATAAAAAAATATTTTTTTTACATTTATTTTTCTTTATTTTGCTCCGAGATTTTTAATTACCGGCAGGAAGTTTATTTAAAACCACATATTAGCAAAATGTAAACAATCTTTTTGCTGTACTATATAATAGTCAATAAGCTGGCATTGATAAATATTTTGAAAAGTAAAGCATTTGAAGGTAAGGTGCCCCGTTTCTCCGATTTTCGTAAGTTTTTGTTAAAATCAATAATAAAACATTTTAAAAAGTATAAATTATAAATTAACAATAAAATGTTGTAGGCTTAACTTACAGAAAATTTATTTATCTACAAACTGATATATTATTTATATTATTTTGAACTCAATACTACATCTTTGTATTTTTAAAATGGAATTATTGATAGATGTGTTTATATAAAACCTTTCCAATACATTGTTATCTAGCATATTGTAAAGCTTCAATAGCAAGTTAATAAACTTTTCTAATCAATTCTCAACTTTTATATTAATTAAATATGTTAATACCTGGGCACAGTAATAATATATGTAATAATGGCCAGGAATCGGAATCGTATCGGGAATCGGGATAATTGGGTAGAATCGGAATCGTATCGGAATCGTTAAAAATTGTGGTATCGTCCCATCACTACCATTTAGACTGCATTCTTTATGTTAATTGCTTCATTTATTGTTTAAAAAATAAATTTCTAAACCAGCATCTAATATTATATTTATTATTATTTATAGAAGCACAAATGTATTAGTGTTACCCCTTTATACCTAGCAAGTCGCCATTCTTTTCACATAAAAACATATAAATATTTGACTAAATTGAAGTAAAAACTAAAAGTGTTGTCTTGTTTATGATCCATTTCTATATATTTTTTTATTAATCCTTAAACTAATTTAGTTTTTTTACATTATATATTTCACTCTCTTATAGTTTCAGATACTATTTACAAAATTATCAGCTATGCATTTCTAGGGGAAAAAAATCATTTTTGCCATATGAACTTCAAAATCAAACTTAATATTATAGCAATATTTATCCGCTAGAAATTTGATCTTTAAAGTAAAACCTCCCCGATTTTCTGAATGTAGTTATTTTATTTTTTGATTTGAAGTGTCCTGAGACGCCTGGTTATTCTAATTGCCTCTGAAGCCACTCTCATGGCACAAAGTGAAGCCAGCATGAAACAAGCTGAGAGTGCTACCGCTGCTGCCAAACACTTCTTGGAAGAAAAGGGAAGTCTGGATGATAACAAAAAGGTTGGGATTTATTTACTGAACTAAAATTGAATGATCAGGAAAACTTAGCTCTGTAGAAAGTTGAATTCTTCTTTCTTAAGGTTAGAGAAGCTAAAGACCTTTGTCCCATTTTTAAAAATATGTTAATTTTAATCTTTAACATTGATTATAATACTTTTTTGTTAATTACTTGGTTAGAACGTTTACTCTAGTGTTGACGGAAGATTGTTTACTCTAGTGTTGACGGAAGATTGTTTACTCTAGTGTTAGAAGATTGTTTACTCTAGTGTTGACGGAAGATCGTTTACTCTAGTGTTGACGGAAGATAATTTACTCTAGTGTTGACAGGCAAAGTAAAACAGGGGGATAAGCAGTTAACATGTTTTACAGGTATTTGTTCACCTTCAGGTTCATGTGAACTTTAATCATGTATTCCTCGCTCACAGAATACAGTTACTGAGGAGAAGGACCAGTCACATGTGGAGAAAGAACTTAATCAAACACAAGCTGAACTGGAAAAAACCAAAGAAGAACTGTACAGGGCCAAAGTAGATCTGTCCTCCATTAAAAAGCAAGCTGAAAACACCAGCCAGGAGTATGATAGACTTTCTGAGGAGTATTCAAGAGTTCAGGTTAGTGTTTTATTACAGTTAGCTGATGAGTGGCATTTTAAAGATAGTCTTAGAAAATTTGTATGAGTTTTGCCCAGACAGTCTACCATTAAAATGACGTTTCATTTATTGATGTGGCATTAAAAATTACCATATTTTACCATCATAGTGAGCACCTCACTGCAACTGTTTTAACTCATTCCTGATGACAGTACTACTTCCATTTCCATACCTAATTTTTATCCCAGAGGAGGGAAGTAACTCCGTTTTGCAATTGATTTACATTTGTGAAATATTTTTTTTAAGCTGCTAAATATTAATATATTATGGATAAATGCACTAAGAAATAAATAAGGTTTAATTTTAAAAAGTATAACATTAAAACTGAAAAAATAATGAGCAATGACCAAAAAATCTATTTTAGCACCTGGGAGGAAGACCTGCTAAATATAGACGTACCGTACCAAAGCACACTAGATTGAAACTGAAACAAAAAATAAAAAACTTTCTGTTTTTAAATTGAAATCACATCATCGCCGGAGGTCTTGAGAGACATGAGATTTTATTGCTATTTTTTAAAATAAAAATGTGAGAGATGTGTTGCTATGGGCTGGAACCCCCGAATGATGCATGCAGTCGTAACCATCAGGAATGAGTTCAATAAAAATAGAATTATAATAATAATTTATAATGCATATTATTTTGTTTTTTGTCACTATTGTGTCATTTCAGAAAAAGTTGTCAATACTGGAAGGATCAGATTCAGAGGATAAAAAAGGCAAATAAGTGAAATGTAGTGGTGATGGAAAATCTGCCAGGGTGGCGTTTTTGGCTCTATATCGGCAAAAGAGAAATAAGTGGATTTTGTTCAATTTTTATGACTTCTTCTATTGACCATCTTTCAGTTACACTGTTTTCATAGCATTTATCAATTTTAAGACATGCATTAACCATTTGTATTTCTATAACTCATCAGTAACACAATCTGGCTTAGTAGCAGTTTAGTGTGATTCTCAATATATTGTTGCTTTTGATTCATCAATTATGAAAGTCAAACCATTTCTTTCTGGCACACACCTGCTCAACACACTTCAGCTCACCTCCACCCACGCCAACTAGATCAGATCATTTCCTTACCTTTAGTATTCTGCCTAAGGCTACTTTAAGATAATCGGCTCAAGGTATTTGTGGATAAAATTTTACTTTTAAAGCTGTAAGTAAGGAAGCTTTCTTATGATACAGAAAAACTTAGTTACCCACCTCCTGCCTGCCAGTTAGTGCGACAAATCTACATTTTAATTTCTCATTCATAATAATTATTTATTAAAATTCTAAAGAGAATTTCTGTGAGATCAAAGCATTTAAATAAAGAAGTTTTTTGTTTTTTTATTGCATTTACAGTTTTATGTCATTTTAAACAAATAATTAAAGCATCTTTTAACCATTATCTTGTAATACTAGTAATAAATCCTGTATAATTAATGTGAAGTTCTTTTAGACAGATTTCCATTTAAACAAAAAAAAGCAAAAACAAAAAACAACTGAATTGTAAAATGTGTGCCTTCATTTGTTTATTTCTTGTCCAGTCTGTTGTGTATGATGCATAAAAGCCATCATACGCCAGTAATTGTGTTTTTGATGCTGCAAAAATAAAGTTTTAAATGAAATCATATTTTTTCATTACACTTGCGTGGGACGTGCTTTTAACTATTATTTTTTAAAAATAAAATGCAACCTAATTTTTTCCTATTTGAGGATGAAGATTTTCAAAATTTAAGAAATAGTTTTTGTTAGATTTTTTTTTCTTTTAATTGTTTTGTTCATCTCAATTTTAACCTCTGTCAGTTATCATTGGAAAAGGCAATTCACGTTTGGCATTGAATTGAAAATTCTACTTTTATTACATTTAATATTGAATTTGAATATCTAGTTGTTGACTTTATAATGTCTTTCAAAACTTGTATAGCCAATTATTTTTAGCTAAAATTATAATTATATGTACTCCTACAGTTTTTATTTTATTTTTTCATAATTAAATTTGTTTTATTTGATGGTACCTTCTCTACCTGTACTGCTAAATGACAATTGGCTCCGGTTTTTAATATATGTACTGTTGAGGAGATCCTATTGATAGGTAATCACCACGTTCGTTTTCGTCAGATCAGCTACTGTATTGATAGGTATGCACCATGTTTGTTTTTGTCCAAGCTCAGTTATTGGTAAGGATTAAAATAAATACAAAAGTTATCCTCTGTGATGTGTTGGTTAAGATAGTTTGATTAACAAACCGGTTGATGTGTTATATACAGTAAACAGTGATTAGATTCAATAGCCAGTTTGATGTCACAGAAAGATAAATCAAGTATTGATACTGATAGCTTTAGTAAGAAAAAATAAAAATCTGTGCTTTTGTACTCGTAAAATGGGATTTCTTAAAAGTATCAATATCAAGTTACAAATTACAGGATATTGGTCCACTCAAATGTCATGCAGTTTGTGTTATATTATATTTTCAATATTGAACAGGTTGCACTAACAATAACATCAAGTTTTATATCATAAAATCAGCTACAATTTCAAAGGTCCACTCCTCCAGGCAAGGTTTTGTATTTTTATAGTTAACACTAACAGAATGTGAATAAAATTGTGCAATTTTGTGCACTGAATGGTTTGGCTCATAACATCTCCATGCTGATGTAATGCATCAATATAAAGAGATTTACATGCATGTGTAGTAGGACATCAAATCATAGGTCCATGCATGTGAGACATAGGTCCATGTATATGTAGTGGGACATCATAGTTCCATACATATGTAGTTGGACATCATAGGTCCATGCATATGTAGTGGCACATCATAGGTCCATGTACATTTATTGGGACATCATAGGTCCATGTACATGTAGTGGGACATCATAGGTCGATGCATATGTAGTGGGACATCATAGGTCCATGCATATGTAGTGGGACATACATAGATCCATACATGTGTAGTCGGACATCATAGATCCATACATATGTAGTGGGGCATCATAGATCCATACATGTGTAGTGGGACATCATAGATCCATCTAGTATCCATACAAATGTGATCACCCCAGGTGGAGCTATTGGTAGATTTACTACACAAATTGGTGTAATGATTTTTTATTAATGTACCTAAAGTAGAAATAGTTAATTTAAACGCTACATTGTTTCAGTCCTTCACTTAGCAAGATGATGTTGCTTCACCACATACACATACTCATACACATACTCATACACATATCTCATACACATACTCATCTCATACACATATCTCATACACATATCTCATACACATACTCATACACATACTCATATACATATCTCATACACTGCCCTCCCTACATTCCAACTCGCAATAGTAAAAACAACTGATCAATGCAACACTTTGAACACTATAGAATTTACATCCGTTACAGGTAATTTATGTCAAAACACAAGGAACGTGTTAATTAAAATTTCATTAAACATATTATTAGACTTTATTGCTGTACATTTGAATCCAGTACATAATACTATTACTATGGAACCGTGGCATGCACGTGTACAATGATAGAAATAAGTGAACTGTGCACAACATGATACATTGATATACATTAGGAGTGTTATGCCCCATATAATTATAATTCATAGATAAAGGACGCTTTTCAAATTAATAGTGTCCCCAGGTTTTGAGTAAGTTCCACAGGACGGTTCCCGGACAGTCCGTCTGATTGACGTCCCTGTGACCTCTGAGTTTGTAAGCTGTGCTAATCTTCCCGCTGGACACGCCGCACGCAATCATCTGTCTGGCCCTTTGGATTTGAATGTCAGGGGGAGCCTTGGTGGAGAAACTTCCAATAAAACAGAAGGCTGGATAAAGAAATAATTTGATATTGAAGAAACTAGCCACTACTACCGTACTTAATAGTAGCATAAATATCCGTTGATGCGGCTTTCATTGTCATTCATCAGGTTGTAGTTTATTCGACCATTTCGAGAAGGGCTGTTTTTTTTTTTTTTTTAACAAATAATTTTACTTTATATTAACGTCGCTTTTGATAGTGGCTGGCTGGCAAAAATCTCTGGACGGCTATTCGACCCATTTACCGTCAACCCATCGATCTGAAACTTGGCACATGGACTCCTTGCCGGTGACAACATTCTATCAAATTTTCAGCCCAACCCCCCAAAGATCAGTTTTTCAAGGGAAAGATCAAATAAATCTACGTATAACTGCGCTACATGCGATGCATTAAACAAAATATCGCAAGTGCGTAATATTATTTTTTTTGCTTCTCTACTTGTAAAATAAATATGTGGTGTAAAGCGGGTGAGTAATTTGAATATTAATAGAGTTAAGGGGGTGAAACTAAATGTGCCATTGCAGGCCTTTGGGAAAAAAAAAAGGGGGGGGGGGGGGGGACACTAATTCGGATTCTTCTAAAGTTAGTTAGTTGTATGCACGTTTTGCTAAATTTTCAGCCTCTGGCCCCCCCCCCCTTTTTTTTTCCCCTGCTCGCTATAACATTTTATAAAGGACTTATACGGAAAAACTGAGTTTCAGGTGTTGTTAAAGCTAAATTCTAACATGTTATTAATCAAATACTTGAATGTACCCTGATATCACACAAACTTGTTCAACGGTAACAAATGTTTAAGAGATAATTAGTTACAGGTAAGCTCAAGCGACTGTGTTGTTTAGAGATGTCTTAAGTAGCTTAAACCAGTCGATGCTTCCCATTATAATTTATAAACGTTCCTTCAGTTATTCAGTGGCGTAAACTTAGGCCTTCTACATTATCCGAGATTTTTTGGCCTCTTTTAAAATTAGTATTTAAATAGTTTTTAAAAAAAAATTTTAAATGCCATTAATGTAACTTACCGAGTCCGACCGAGTTGTAGCCCTCAGTGTGAGCTCCCACTTTGTCCCAGCCTCGACCTTCGAACACAGAGCCGTCGCCACCAATGAGAAAACTGTAGCCGATGTCACTCCAACCTAATGTACGGTACCAGAGCAAGCAAACCGTTAGGCTACATTAGGATTGTCATTAAAAGCATTGTATTCAAGTACCAAAGCAAGCAAACCGTTAGGCCACATTCGGATTGTCATTAACAGCATTTGTACTTAAATATAATGGTATATATTTCTAAGAGATCAACAGTGTATAGATTATGAAATGCATTTAAATGTAAACATTGTAAATAGTTTAACGTGGATGATTAAGGTTAGAAAGTACCGGTACCTAACTAAAAATTAACATCTCCAAAAATAGAAATCAGTCCGATGGGTCAAACCGCACCGGATTCTATATTCAGGGGAAGTTTTAATATCAAATATCTCTTTGTATTTGCTGAAGGTGAGGGGAGAGGGTGCCAAAATCCAGGCATTATACCGGTCGTTGCTTTCGACTGCCACCGCCCTGATAGTAAAAGTTATTATACGAAAGGGCTTTGATGAGTGAGGACCCCCTAAAAGACGCATTGAGAGAGCCTTCCGAAAACTCACCCACACACCACTCGCCTCAAATAATATAGCATCCGTAGGCTGCGTGTACCAAAAAATCGCCGTTCAAAATTTCCGCACCAGTCACAAAGATCGTTCCCACGCCAATGAACGCGATGGGGGCGTGCAGTTAAAAATTGTGTTACACTAACTGTTCAAGTGAGATGGCAAAGATTTAGATTATCACCAAAATAAATAAAAATAACAGCCTCCTAACAAACGATTTACCATTGTGATCCATGTGATAGTCTTGGAACCCGCGGACTTGGCTGGCGCACGCTGATTGGCTGAAACACTCGGAACTCTCTGCGTGGTGAATGAAGGCGTACTGCACGGGATGGGTGAGGTAGGAAATGGACTTTGGTGCCCTCGCTCCCCATTCACTGCGGGTCACGATATGGGGGCAACCCCCCGGTACAGCTGAAACAAAAGTACATAAGTTATTTGTAATGGTACGTACGCAAATATTTTGACAGACTCGATTGTCAGCCAGTGTAGCCTAAATACGTGGATTAAATAAATAAAATATTGCCCTTCACTGTCAGAGCAAAGTAATAATAGTTATAATACAAATAAAGTAAGAAATACATAGAGCTCTCCCGCACACCCAAGGCCAGTGCATACATCTCCCTCACATCATAACGTGACCGGATGCCAAACATCTGTTGTTTATATCTCTGTCCTATATGTATTGAATATTCAGTATGTACTCACTTCCGGCACCAGCCTCACACTTAGCAGCAGCTGACGCCACTAGGTAGTCACCGGCCACCCACACCCTCTGCCAAAAGATAGGATATTGCGTCAAGAGATTAATACAATAAAGTTTCTGCTTTATAAGTAAGCACACTAACAATAAGTCGAAATGATATCGTAAAAAAATTATATGCTGATTAAACAACATTAAGAATATTTATTTTTATTATTTTTTTTACTGAATGGACAATTATTAGTCTAGAGCAATGATTCTCAAACTTCCTAATACCACGGTCCTTTAATATTGTTCTTCATGTTGTGGTGACCCCCAACCATAAAATTCTTTTCGTTGCTACTTCATAAATATGTTTTTTTCCAATGGTCTTAGGCGACCCCTGCGTGTAAGTGTCGTTCGATCGACCCCCCTCCCCCAAGGGGGCCGCAAAGCACAGGTTGAGAAGCGCTGGACAAGAGCCTTAGAGAATCACGCAGGTATGTCTGCTGGGTTGCAAAGCATCAAACTCTGGATATTTTAACCCCCCCACCCACCCACCCCACTCTACATGCGGAGAAAACTGTCGTCTTCTCAAACGGAATGAAATTCGACATTTCTGATTTTGGATAAATTTTACGGCTCAGACAAAACCTATCCAAGTTCCCAATTTGTATAAGATGCCTAATATACTCCTGACATCCTCGATCTGTGTGACAAACGGAGGCAGTTAAAGAAAACAAAAATGGTGGATACAGAGGGGGCCAATAAATATAGAAAAATTAACCAAACCAAAAAGGGTATGAGAAGGGCAAAGAAGAACTGGATTGAAGAGCAATGCTACGACATTGAAAATTGCTTGAAGAAAAACAATAGCAAAAAGGCATACCAGTTGGTGAAAGAACTAACCACTGCAAAACAAGGGCGTAGTACTACCGTACAAGATAAAAATGGCAAATGTTTGACCGAAGAAAATGATATCCTAAAAAGATGGACTGAATACTGCTCAGAGCTGTATAATGAAAATATAAAGATAGACTCAGAGATCCTTAATGTCCCCCCCCCCCCCCCCCAGCAACGGACAATGAAAGCTTCCCCATTCTCCGCGCAGAAGTAGAAGCAGCAGTCCAAGCACTCCAAATAGGAAAGGCCGCAGGAGTAGATAATATCCCTGCCGAGTTAATAAAACAGGGAGGAGAAACAATGATAAATACCCTAACCAATATTTGTAATAAAATATGGCTAACAGGGGAATGGCCCAAATCATGGACCCAATCTCTCATCATCACCCTCCCCAAGAAAGGTAACCTACAGCTATGCCAAAACTATCGTACCATTAGCCAAATAAGCCACCCAAGCAAGGTCATGCTCAAGGTCATACTGAATAGACTAAGACCCTATGCCGACAGAATCATTGCCGAAGAACAGGCGGGCTTTAGGCAAGGCCGTGGCACTACTGAGCAGATCCTAAACCTCCGGATACTATGTGAGAATTATGCTCAACACCAACAAAACCTATACCACGTCTTAGTGGATTTCAAGAAGGCATTCGACAGGGTTTGGCATTCGACAGGGTTTGGCATGCTGCTTTATGGGCCACCATGAGGCACTACAACATCAACACAAAGTTAACCAGAATGATAAGAAGCCTCTATGATAAGGCCACCAGTGCAGTCTTCTTCAACAATAACATCGGAGAATGATTCAAGACCACGGTTGGAGTACGACAAGGCTGCTTGCTCTCCCCCACCCTGTTCAACATCTTCTTAGAGAGAATTATGTCAGATGCACTAGAAACGCATGTAGGGACAGTCAGCATTGGTGGCAGAACGATCACCAATCTACGTTTTGCGGATGACATAGACGGACTGGCGGGAAGCGAGGAAGAGCTAGCCAACCTAGTAAAGAGTCTCGACAAGACTTCATCCTCATTTGGCATGCAAATCAGTGCAGAAAAGACAAAAATGATGACGAATAGAACTAGTGGCATCACCACTGAAATTAAGGTCGGAGAGGAAAGATTAGAGACAGTTGGCAGCTTCAAATACCTCGGAGCAATAGTATCGGAACAAGGCTCCAGGCCCGAATTAATGGCCAGGATTGCGCAGACCACGACAGCACTAAAGAGGCTCAAGAAAATATGGAACGACAAAAATATAGCCCCCAGCACCAAAATCAGGCTGATGCGCTCATTAATCCTCTCCATTTTCTTATATGCCTGTGAGTCCTGGACATTAACAGCAGAACTTGAAAGGAAAATAAAGGCGATGGAGATGAGATGTTACAGAGGCATTCTTGGCATATGCTATAGAGACCACATCACCAATGAGCAAATAAAAGAAAGGATACGTCAGGCAATTGGGCAATACGATGACCTCTTGACGTCTGTTAAAAAGCGCAAACTTGAGTGGTATGGGCACGTGACCAGAAAACAAGGGCTCGCCAAAGAGATCTTGCAGGGCACTACTAGAGGAGGGAGAAGAAGAGGAAGACAAAGAAAAAGATGGGAAGATAATATCAAAGAATGGACTGGATTACAACTAGGCTATGCTATGCGTAGGGCAGAAGACCGAGAGGAATGGAGAAGAATAGTGTACATGTCATCTGTGGCGCCCCAACGGTCGAAGGACTACGGGACCTGATGATGATGATGATAATGATGATGAATATAAGTCATCCTTAATTATCGAGTGCAGCATAATCTCTATCTGATTTACCTGATTATGGAAGGTGATCTCAAACCACGTGTGCCCGTCAGCTGTGAGAATACCACCATAGATTTTACCACAGTCGTTGGCATTAAGGGTGGCCAATATGGCGGCAGTTGTTGATCCTGAGGGTGTTGGGTGGGGGAGAGAGAAATGTAGAGTGAGTTGAAATGTTGGGCTTAGTGGAAGGTTTGTTGTTGAAATAGGGCTGTGGTTGAAGCTTTGCTTCACGTTAAGTTGATGGATAGTTTAGCTTGAATTTGACATTGCAACACCGAATAAGATTCAAATAATAAACTCCATCATTTCAGGTGTGCATTTCAACTACAATGGCCTCTGGTCGCCAGTGCTTGCACTTGTCATGGTGAAATCTTTACCTTCATTCTTCGCTTAAGGTTCTCTGACATAGCCATTAAGTGCTGTTTTTTTTCCCCCACAGTAAGAATAAATAAAGACCTTCAACTCGACCCAAATTTCATTCTTTGATTTTTATGAGCGGTGCGTCATTTATGCGGGTTTTTTTAATCTATGTCCATAAAAAAATTCCAACAATCAGTTTCTTTGTTATACGTACACATTCGATGTGCATTAAACGTTTTTTTTTCGAAGCAAATAAAACTGTTTTATCTGAAAGGCCTAGAATTGTATTTTGCAGTAGAATCAATTTTTTTTCTTGTGTTGCTAGAGCTTAATTGATCATATTTTTCCTTCCGACCACCTTATTTCCGTCGAAGGCCAATCTTTTCTCGACAAAGTTTCACAGTTTGATATAATGCTATAATATCGTAAAAGACACGAGAAGCAAAGTCACCCATACACAGGAAATCATTTTCAAATCTACACAATCAACTTAACGATTTTTTTCATATAGAAGCTTGACGTTTCAAAGACTAAAGAGATAACCTTGTATCATTTTTTTTCATCCCTGGGATTGACCGATTTGAAAAGAACCATGTCGCCATTTATTAAAAGAACGTATTTTAAACTACATTTTGTCTCTTCACGAAATGTTGTCGCACGCTTTTGTCCTGTTCTGAAAGACGAATGTTCTTCTGACAGTTTGTCATTGCAAAATACTAAGTTTTTTTCTTCTGTTAAAAAAAAAAATATGGCTCATACCTTTCTCTTCCCTTAATAATTAAGAATATTATGTTTCATCAAAGGCTTAATTACATTCTTTTCTCTTAGTCTGGAGGAAAGAATTCGTGGACTGGAGCAATTGCTCTATACATGTTTTCCATATAATATGAGGAGTCCATGTCCTACCTTGACACAACACAAAATAACATATGTTCTGGTTTTTTTTCAAACTCACTACATATTTCCTAAATTTAAAAAAAAAAAAAAATTTATACTCACATGATCAGGCTGGGAAGCCTTGGAAATTAAAGTGAGTATATTGTAATAAAATCATGATGGGCCATCTAAAAAGTGTGCACATAATTAGTTAATTAAGCAAACAAAGTCGATTTTGTCCATTGAACTTAACAATTCTAGGCCAGCGCATCTTTTAAAAAGGAAGTAGACTAAAGTCTTTATGAACGTACACAAAATGCTGGTCATTTAAGTGCATACTAATTATGTTGTATTTTCTTCGATATCCCGATTCGGCGAAGAAGTCATAATACGGCTTCTATAGAGGAAACTAAATTTATATAAATTCAACAATATCTTAAAAACTACAGATATTTTGCTAATTGCGATGCAATTGTTGGAATCAGCGCCTAAAATAACGTTATAAGCAGATCTCAAACTCACGGCACCAAGAAAAAAAAAGATTATTTTGTTGTTGTAGCCATGTGTTATCAATGTTTCAATTTAGATTATTTTTAGAGCTCGATCTTTTTTTAATATAAAGAAATTGACCCAATTAAGTAATATAAAAATTGTTAAATGGATTTGATCCTTCAGTACTGGTGACAGTCTTTCTTAATTGTAATTTATGTGTGTTTTTTCTAAAATAATTGTAATGATTTATCATTCCGTCGATGCAGCTTCTGTCCGAAAATGGACAACAAAAGAAGAGAATGCTGAAAGGATTGATGTATAGATCTTTGCAAGTGTCCGAATTATCCCGGTGATTAAAGCATTGGTAGTTCCCGTTTCAGCCCCGTTGACACCCTCGGTCCTGGAGCTAATACTATTATATAGCTTAGATACATTTCGCGACCCAAATAATTCTGCGCCCTTAGGCGCCAGCCCTCACCGTAACCATAATTTAGGAACTTGGTTAAGAAATGCGTTGACGTGACCAATGGACTCACCCGAGGCCCTGCCACTGACCGTTGTTGTAGCACAAACACAATCCCCGGCCTTCACTGTTGTTTTATCAAGGGCGCCATTGACGACACACACCGTCAACATAACGCACGTCAACACCAACCCTTGCATGGTGGCTATAACATCAATTTCGTTGCCGGAAACTTGCTCTAAAGTTGACTTGTGGAGTCGGTATTCCAATGTAAAATATATTTTTTTTGCTAGTGTTTCCTGTTTATAAGCACGCCGAAAGATAAGAATGTAGAACATAAGATCCCTGGGAAAAAACACGTGTTCTAAAATCACGGCTATAAATATTGAGTTTTTTAAAAAGAATCTCATTTAACGCAGTTATCGGGGCTTCTAATTAGTGAAATTAGAGGCATCATAGTTCATTCATTTTCCCCTTGAAAAACGGGAAAAACTTATTTAATTTTTTTATTTTTTTTAGTGGGGGTTGATGTGTTGTCATCAACAACGAGTCTATGTTTAAGTTTCAGCTGGATGGGTTGACGGGAAGTGGGTCAACCAGCCATCCAACGATTTTTGCCCTACTCACCCAAAAGCGAAGTTCGTGTAAATGATTTAATATAAATGTCAAACTTGTACGATGATGTTTTTAACGTTTTTACCCCAACCGCACCCCCAGGTCCCGCGAATCAGTGGCCGTCTCTCAAGGCTGCTGTACCTCCATTTTGAGCGTGACCTACTCTGCCTCTGTTTACACTCCTTTTCTTGTAGTTAGTAAAAGTGCTTACCTTAAGTGTAGTGACAGCAGATGTTGGTTTGTTTTCCCTTGTCTCAGCGTCACCAAATCAAGTTAAAGTTCAGTAAGTTGTATTTTCAAACGATTAATTAGATTGTGAACTATAATTGCGCATTGCCAACTGGACACACATAAGAATGCTCTGCAGAGGCGTAGCGTAAAGGGGGGTGGCAGGGGGTACAGATGCACCCGGGCGCCAGCTAGTTAGGGGCGCCAAAATGTGCTTTGGTATTATTTTATTGAAGAAAATAATGGGTTTGAGAGTTGAAAACAAGGAAAGAGGTCGCTTTAAAATGAATCTTGTCCCCAGGCGCCAAACACTCTAGCTACGCCTCTGAGGGTGATAATACACTATGTCCGGATTTCACCGGATTCTAAGACTGACGACAAGACCGATCGCTCGGTAGAACTGTAAGTCGGACATAGTAAAAATTGAGAATACATTGCATCCGATCGCATCCGGAACTTTATTGTTTAATCATAACAACGGCCTTCACCCTACTGTCTTTCCGCTAGCGCTAACGAATATAAAAATAAAGATAGTTTTTCTATGATCTAGTTTTTTTTGATGCAAAGAAGAGCTCCAATGACGTCATTTTCTTGTTTGTTTTTTTTAATTTAGCTTCGGACAATTCCGTTGAACATCGCTCTAGTTATATGGTTGCTATGTCCCATAGTGGAGTGCGATCATCCACTAGAGATATTAGTTTATCAATTTCTACCATTTTAATTGATAAAATGCTACAATTTGTATATAATTGAATTACTTACGATGGATCCAAATGAATAATACACAAATGAAAGGCTATTCTAGATTTTAAGGTGACATTTTTGTACAAACAATCTGTAAAAAATTACAGGCTGCCATTTTAATTGTTTTTAAACTTAGCTTCGGATAGTTCTGACGAAAAAAACAAATTCAACCGGGGCGCATTACCGACTTTCACCGATGACGCCTGAGCAAATGTAGCCGTGTTCACTTTGTTATTGCATTTGTTTTTTATACCGATCCAGTCTCATTCGTCAGTCTTGGAATCCGGTGATACCCGGACCTAGTGTATTATCACCCGCTGCTCTGTGTTCCGACCGTACTAAGATTTCAAAAGAAAATCTTCTCACAAGGAGACCTTAACAGCCACCATGGGTTAAACCCTGTAATATAATATGTATTCACTGGTGGGATCGCTGATTGATGAGATTTTGTGTACCGTGCGCATGGCGAAGCGGTCTCGTCAGAATGTGCACGAAGAGTTGTGCACAAATTCTGCGATAGTTATACGGAAACTCCGACCGCCCATAAATGGCCTATAATTTTGTAATATCTCTAATTTGGCAAATTGTCACTTGCAAATCTATGAATCTTACTTAGTGTCACAGACAATAAAACATCACCGAAGCATCTTGCTATTATCTTCATACTGTTGCTTTGTATTTTCACACCTGAACTTACTAGATATTGCAAACGTAAGAAATGGCCTAGTGAAACAGGGGCGTCGTTTCAGGTTTTTTTTTCATGGTGTGTGTGTGTGTGGGGGGGGGGGGGACCCAAACTTGGTTAGCTTGTGAAATTGTTTATTACTAGAGGCGCCACAGTGCATAGAAATTTAAATAAAACCTGCAAATTCAAGGGGTGGGGGCTAATGCCCCAGCCTGCCCTACCCAAATGACGTCCATATAGTGCAATTTTGTTCCATCCGGTGCTATAGTATGTTGTCGTGCGTGTGACGCAATTTTGACATATTTAAACTATTTCATATTTCGACCTAACAAAAGATTGTCAATTAATTTTAGAAACAACGACACTACACCAGACAGCCAGCGACAATCGCGAAAAGGGGAGAAAACCCGTGACAATTCTTTAAAAACATGGATTACGTGGACTTCGTTTGATTTCCCCTTTCGCCATGCTTCAACATAAATACATAGAAACATTTGGTGTTGGTAGGATGGGTGGGTGGGGAGATCATTTGTACGTAGGCAAAGGACATTTTGGGGGGGGGGGTGAATTTATGACTTTTTTCCTAACTCAGTATGAATGGCCCGTAACACGTCTGTATGAGTGGTTTAAAGCTTTGTCGTGTCCAGGCGTCTCTTGGGTCATGAGCCTTTCTCTCATGTTCATGTCCATCATTTGTGTTTAATCCGTTAGAGCAGCCTCGACTGCATCAGTCGGTTTAGAAGTCTGCGCTCGGAAAACTTACGTCATGGCTTTAACTATTGGAAATAATGGGGGTGCGAAGGCGGTGGTCCACCCCCATGGGTTGTGGAGTACTTTTTTTCTTTATATTAAAGGGCGGCATTTTCGGCCACATACAGAGATTTGTTTCGTGGAAAAAGGTAGTGGGAGTGGGGGGGGGGGAGGATAGAAAAAATCTTAGCCCCACCGGGGGTTGCAATAACCATATCTACGCCGCTGCTCTCCACACCTGCTTTATTACAATGCTGGAATATTTACTTGGTTATCGATTATTAACATCGCTGAAATTTGATTAAAAAAATATTTGAGCGTGTGGGGTGGGGGTGTAGATCAATTTCATTTGTCGTGGGGGGGGGGTGTAGATACATTTTATTTAACCAACTATATTGATTACAGACAGTTTAATAAATACTAGACAGGAAACACATAGTAACCAATTATAGACTAAAACAGATCTTAGAATAAAACTTTTCCAGCTTTTCCTTCGGTCTTATTTTGCTAGTCTCCCAGCCAAGGGCGTAGGAAGGGGGGGGGGCGGAGGGGGCTGTCCGTCTTAGGCGGCACTTTCTTCTATATATTGAGAAGTGGCATTTTCGGCCAACTGCAGAGGTTTCTTTCGTGGAAGGGGGCGGCAAAAAGCTTGGCCCGCTCCGGATGGCTCTAACACTAGATACACTTCTGCTCACATCGTTCACTGTTCATATTAGCTTAATTAATACAAGTAGTCCAATCCATTAATACAACAGATCAATGTCTTAACAAACGCTAGTTTTTCCCCTGCTAAGTTGTTTTTTTTTTAACTCAGAATTTTTTTAAGGTTTGAGATTTATTGGGTACCCTGGTTAACTTCTCTGGTCAATGATTTCATTGGCGCGTTCATTCACGTGACTACACCTCTCAATTTCAAACAACATGCAAGCAGCACAGGAAAGGGGGGACAACATACTTTCATCTCTGATGTTGAATCATAACCAATCGATGTTTAAAACTAGCCGTACATAATCTGTCACCGCATCCTGAAAGCGCATTTGCGTCTGCCAGCGGTGCATAGCTCCCTCCAGCTGTAACGTGACCATAAAAGTAAAAAAAAAATGTTTTATAAACACGGTGATTTAACTTGAAATCAAAACAAATTAAAAACGCAAATAAACGAAAATAAATCCGCAGTTCTCGCACCAGCGAAGAGCACCCACCGGACCACCGGGGGAGGGGGTGGTAACAACACTGTATCTGGTCATTGCGAGCTCTGACTAGCAGGAACCCGTGGTTGGAGGCAGAAAATGCCAAGTCGACTCCGGACAAAGAAATATTACAACATGGCGTTGAAGTCGTTTTATGTTGCGGATAAACTGAACATGCCATATGACGTCACCAAATAAAATGGATTTTTCCCCCTAATATCTTCATTCTAGAGAAGTAGCAGTTACCATTTCTAGGATGGTGATTTCCATTTGTGTAATACGGTTACCCTCCGCCCCCAGCCCCCCTTTTCAAAGTTCCGTTTTAAATACAGAAATTAAAAATTAAATTATAATTTTTTGCAAGAATGTTCAAATAAACAAAGTTCCGATCTGCTGATTATGTGTGGTTAAAATGGGGGGGGGGGGGGGGGGGGGCGGGCTTGCGCGGGACGTTTCGCTTTTCTCTACACTAGAAAAAGCATTCATCTATATTCTATGGGATCAAGTTTATTGTTGCTAAAAACACCATCTTTGTGATTAGGTTTAAGGTAGCTAAAAACACCATCTATGTGATTAAGTTTTCTGTTGCTTTTCTTTATTAGGATATGGTGGTTGTTCATAAGAATAGAACTTGTATGGGATCCATTGAAATCATTTAAGCATATTTTCTATAATTTGAAAGTTCTTTCTGTTTGTTTAATTGAATTTTTTCCGATCGGTTGATGTTTAATGCGAAGAAATATCAGAACACTGAACGAAATTAATTATTTATAGCATCTAGGAGTATAAATGTGAACACGAGGTTTGACATAAGAATAGTGTTGCATACCCATCACAATAAGATTGAACATAAGGATATTGTATTTTTTTTACCAATCACAATAAGATTGATTGGTTATTGGATATTGTTGTGTGTGTGTGAATATTGCGCGCTGTAGGCCTACCTCCCGGAATCAGTGAATACCATGTCGTGTGTACGTCTACTGATTACTGTCTTAGTTTTTGCGACTACGAGGAGCATAGATCAACGACTTTTCAAGACTATGAAAGGATATAAGCTGATTGGAGGAACACCTCTACGTCTCATCAACGCACGGCGTATGTATTCAGGTTTCATTTTTTAGACTTTGTTGTGGGTAAGCATTGATTGTTTTTAAAAAAAAAACATAATTATAAATTTTAAATATTTTTTTAGCTAATTAAAAAGAATAGAAAATTATTCTAAATACGTTTTAATAAAGTTTAATATATGGAATTGGGTCAGTGTTTCTTTCAGACATTTGTTACAGGGATGGGGGGGGCATTTGAAATATTTTGGGAGGGCTGTGCCGTTTGGCAGTGGCCAGAGGCGTATCTAAGGGGTGGCAGATGGAGCAAATTTCCCGGGGCGCCATTCAAGTGTGTGGGGGGCGGGGGCTAAATGGGCTTTAATGGCATTTACTGTTTGAATATAATCAGTTTGAGAGTTGAGATGGGGGAGTAACAATGAATCTTGTCCCGGACGCCAAACACTGTAGATACTTCGGGTTAAATAAAATTTCGTTAACTAATGCCTCTGGTCATGTGAAGAATATAAATAAGTATTTTATTATAGTGTGCAACCTTTTGTTTTTCAAATAACACATACTAGGTGTTTTTTTTTTTTTTGCACAGCTAAGCGGAAAAAATAGGCCTAATGTTGAACTATACCTGCGTGACATCACAACAAAACGTATCAAGTGGCGTTAAGAAAACATCTAAAAATTAGCAATAGTTTTGTTTCTATTTTAAGATATTTACTTCTTTTTTTTCAAAAATTTCAAGCCAATGCTCAATAGGCGAACCATTTACAAAAGTGGCTGGGGGTCAGATTTGGACCGCAGGCCGTAGTTTTGCCGAGCCTTTGTTACGCATGTGGCGTGTCGTGCAAGGGTACACATGGGCGGTGGCCCAAGCCTTAAATATGTTACCAGAATGCACCCTGCCTCGAGAAATAAACAGAAACTATTTAATTACCACAGTTTTGATTGCAATTAAAAATATGTTATTGATTTAATTATGTTTTCTTCTACGACTAAAAATTGTATTGAAAAAACACTAGTTCCTATTTCGCTGATCTGCCTCTCAGTTTCATAACTGTAGCGGGCACCGATAGGAATAAAACAACATCTTTATTCTATGACAATTGAATGTTTAGACACGAGCTCAGCGTTCTGTGCCAACCAGTGCACCGCTTTGTGCGGCAGTGCCACCTACAGCCCCACCCACAACCAGTGCATAACTTACACTGACCAGGTCTATGACTCCTCGATAAGATGGACCCAAGAGTCTGATTGGTGGATCATTTACAGAAATGAACCAAGTGAGTCGAGTCAACAGAGTGAACGATTTCAGACAATGTTGAAGTTGAAAATTAAACAAATACATTATACATAATAAAGGGGTTATATAATTAAATACGTCATAGTTGTAAAAGTTCAATATATTGCATAACTATGGGAAAAGCTGACACCTGAGAGAAATGGGTCGAAAATCTCCCAAAACTGCAGATGGCAAATGGGTAACGTTTCCAAAGTTACAAAAGGTTAACTTTTCCAAAGCTACAGATGTGTAACTTTTATAAAAACTACAAAATGGTAACTTTTCTAAAGCTACAAAAAGGTTACCTTTTCCATGGGTATTTTTTCAAAAACCACAGATCAGTATTTTTTCAAAAACCACAGATCAGTATTGTTTCCAAAACCACAGATCAGTATTGTTTCAAAAACCACAGATCAGTATTGTTTCAAAAACCACAGATCAGTATTTTTTCAAAAACCACAGATCAGTATTGTTTCAAAAACCACAGATCAGTATTGTTTCAAAAACCACAGATCAGTATTGTTTCAAAAACCACAGATCAGTATTGTTTCAAAAACCACAGATCAGTATTGTTTCAAAAACCACAGATCAGTATTGTTTCAAAAACCACAGATCAGTATTGTTTCAAAAACCACAGATCAGTATTGTTTCAAAAACCACAGATCAGTATTGTTTCAAAAACCACAGATCAGTATTGTTTCAAAAACCACAGATCAGTATTTTTTCAAAAACCACAGATCAGTATTGTTTCAAAAACCACAGATCAGTATTGTTTCAAAAACCACAGATCAGTATTGTTTCAAAAACCACAGATCAGTATTTTTTCAAAAACCACAGATCAGTATTGTTTCAAAAACCACAGATCAGTATTGTTTCAAAAACCACAGATCAGTATTATTTCAAAAACCACAGATCAGTATTGTTTCAAAAAACACAGATCAGTATTGTTTCAAAAACCACAGATCAGTATTGTTTCAAAAACCACAGATCAGTATTGTTTCAAAAACCACAGATCAGTATTGTTTCAAAAACCACAGATCAGTATTGTTTCAAAAACCACAGATCAGTATTGTTTCAAAAACCACAGATCAGTATTGTTTCCAAAACCACAGATCAGTATTGTTTCCAAAACCACAGATCAGTATTGTTTCAAAAACCACAGATCAGTATTGTTTCCAAAACCACAGATCAGTATTTTTTCAAAAACCACAGATCAGTATTTTTTCAAAAACCACAGATCAGTATTTTTTCAAAAACCACAGATCAGTATTGTTTCAAAAACTACAGAAGAGGTAAATACCCGCCACCCAAAAACAAAACAAAAAAAACAACAAAAAACTACAATGAACATGATTTTGTCTATCTCACTGTTTAGTCCAACATGGCGAATGGACGATGGTGTTCAGGGCCCAGAAGGACATTAACATTTCATTATATGACTTATGGGGCGCCACTGGTCATCACGACGACAAACCTCTGTCCAGTGACCTTCCCTTATCGTGCTACCGTCTGGACAACTTCGGCACGTGCACCAGGCATTTTAGAAGTTATATCATTGACAACTGGGTCAACATAGACAAGGTAAGACAGACAAGGCAATATAGCGAGGGGAAAATTAACCAGGCAAAAAAGATAAAATAATGTTATTATTTTCAACATTTTGTATGCATAACCGTAAGATTATTGTCCATAAAGACAAACTCAGATCGATATTACCTATACTGTAAGAGCATTTTTTTTAAAAATTGTATAGGCTATCCTCGTTAGTAATTGTTAAAGACAATTTCAACAACTAATCTCTCTAATTAGTAATTGTTCAAAGACTATTTTGACAACTAATCTCTCTAATTAGTAATTGTTCAAATACTATTTTAACAACTAATCTCTCTAGTTAGTAATTGTTCAAAGACTATTTTAACAACTAATCTATATAGTTAGTAATTGTTCAAAGACTATTTTAACAACTAATCTCTATAGTTAGTAATTGTTCAAAGACTATTTTAACAACTAATCTCTCTTTTTGTCATCGATTCTAGTTCTCCTGTGCACAAAAATGTGATCACATGTATATTACTCTGTGCTTGTTAAAACTTGTTGGTCCCCAACAGGTGAAGTTCTCACTGTTTACCAACGGTACAGAGGTCTCCCACATGATATTTAATGGATCTAAGTCGACAGTAGAATCCTGGTACACAAAATCTGGCATCCTCAATTCGTCCTGGACATACATCAGAAACGACTCGTCGGTTTTATATTTCGATGTATCGGGGTACGAAAGAACGATTTATAAAAAAAAGTTAAGAACATTTTTTTATCTGCAAAGGCGTAATTTTGGCGGCGTGTTCGTGAAGAAAATGAAATTCAGTGCGAAATATTGGATAGGAAAATGTCTGTAGCATAGCACCTGCTTATATTATAAAGTATTTTGACTTATCACCTAGGACAGGCTTGCACAACTCAAAATGTAAGGCAGGCCATAATGCTTTATGAAAAACTTGTGCGAGCCCAAAGATAATATGACAGGGGCGAACGCTATTAAGAAAATAATAGCTAAAAGAATATTTCGTTACTTCGCGGGCCGCCAAGTGGGTGCTGGCGGGCCACATTTTGGCAATTCATCTTGTGCCGTTTATCAGATAACCGCGTAAAGGAAACGATTGTTGAAATTATGGAGTGGAATCTATAGAAAAGATGACAAGAGAGGTAAGGTGAACGGATGGGTATAAGGTAACAAAAAAAAAAAGATGCCGATGTAAGGTGGTTGTAAGCATGATGTACTATTGATAATAAAGTGCTATTCCTCAAATTAAGAAAAGTGCGTCCGGCGTCTTCTGATTGGTCCCTTACCATTTTATTTCCCTCCTTTAGAAATTCCACCACGAACCTATCCATATCTGCCTTCTCTGAAAAGCCCAACTCTGATGGCACCCTGCTATGTCTAGTGACACCCTGATCTGATGGCAACCGTATTTGGTTGCACCCTGTTCATTGGGGCACCCTGTATAGGCACCCGGCTCTGGCAGTACCATTTTCTTTAAACACCGTGCTCCGTTGGCACCCTGCAATGTTTGAACCCTGTTCTGCTTGCAACCCACTCTGATAACCTGCTCTATGGTTAAACCCTACTCTGGTGGCACCCTGCTAAGTTGGCACCCTGTTCTGGTGACACCCTGTTCTGTTGGCACAATGCTCTGGTGGCATCCTGCTCTGGTGACACCCTGTTCTGATGTCACCCTCCATGGCATTTTGGCACCCTAATATGGTGATGCTTTGGTCTTGCATTAACTGAGTTCTGTTATCAAACCGACTGGAGCAAACTCTGCCAAATTTACAATTTCTATTTTGGTGTCACTACCCGTGAGAGTGTCACCCGGTGCGACCCGTACTCCTTAGCAATGCCCCTGTCTCACACCACTTAGACCCCCAACCACCATCGACCACCACCCGCCATCCCCACCATGCTATGCCGACTTGGCCAAGGGGGTTTTTGAAACCACATGCTAAAGCAGGTTCTATTCTTTTAACTACTCTGCATTGTATGCCAAATCACGTGATATTTCAACCGTTTACATTTACAACATGTTTACTATGTTAATATTGTCTTGCCATTTCTTGCAGCTTCTACTGGAACAGAAATCTTAGACGTTTTGCTATTTGTGGAGTATACAAAGGCTGTCCGAGTGACTCCACGTACTTCATGGCTATAGACACGTCCTATGATGACTGTACGGGCACCTGGTCATTGCCGCTCACAAGCTACCCCGTGTTCGTGTATTCACCTGTCAATAGGATTGTCACGTTAAGCAAAGGAGGTATGCTCGGATGTAGTTCTAAAAAAAAATCTAACGAATATTAGTTGTTGTTTTTTCTCAATAATTGTGCATCTTTTTGTCTTGGGTACATTTAAAACATGCACATGAATTTACAACCCACCGATTTTATCCTCAGCTTCTTTAATATTTGAAAGTATTTATATCGGCTGACATTGCCAATATAACAACCTGGTCCGTCTAGTACATTCAGCTCAACACCTGGTCAGTCTAGTACTTTCAAACCAACATCTGGTCAGTCTAGTACATTCAGCCCAACTCCTGTTTAGTCTAGTACATTCTGCTCATGTTCACAATAATTCGTAAAGTTCTCAATGAAATCAAATGTACGGACAAATACAGTATGCAACAAAAGTAACGTAACCGAAACTCTCACATCTTGAACACGAACGTGGGTTTGTCAACGGTGATTAGCAGAGGCGTAGCTAGAGTGTTTGGCGCCTGGTGACAAGATTCAATTTAAAGACACTCCCTTTCATTTTTTCAACTCTCAAACTAGTCTGGCACCCATTGACATCTGTCCCCACTGCCCACTAGCTATGCCTCTGATGAATACCTCCAGGTGTCACGTGATCACAGTGGTCTTAAAGACGATATAATTAGCAGTTGCTGCTGGAAATGGGATTCTCAACGGATGAAACTATATCCATAGTTGACCACTATTTTCGCTACTACGTAAGACGAACTCATACGCGTTCAATGTGCAGGTTTCACAGTACTGTTACCTCTGGCTAAGATGTACTTTGACGGACACATTTTCTAATATAAATTTGGTAAAACAATGAGAATAACCGTGGCGTTGACTGTTATCGCTTTTAGTGTATACAAATCTGTGTCATTCGACAAAAATCGTATGTGTAGCATTAGTTTATTGCATGTCATTTTAATTTAATTGCTTCTGCTCATTGTCATAAGAGATAAAAGCAAACAAGAAAAAAAAAATCATAGCCGCTGTTAAGTCCAGATTTTCTTTCGCTTCCAACGCCTTTGTAACAAGTTTTCGCTTTTTTACAGGCGTACTTAAGAAATTTTTACAAGACAAGTTAGTCTTTTAAAGTAAAAAATTACGGAAATTTTCTAAATTCATGGACGATTAACAACCCTGTCTCCTGAACAGACTATTTGGCGACGAAAACATCCGTCGACTGACTTCGAGGGAGCTGTGTGCAGAGTCAGGGTTCCACTCTGCACATCTCTTTATATCGTTCTGCGCAGGCTCCCCCTGGGTGGTCTGCGGTTTATCTTTTCTTAGAGGAGTACATACCGTGGCGTTTCCATTTAAAATATTAAAAGGGTCAAATTCCAGAGATAAACTTGTTTTACCAGCTTCAGCTCTTAAATTTAAATTTTGAAAAAAAAGAATCAAGAAAATTATTTATTTTTTGCTGTCATTATTTATTTGTAAGAATTTGAGAAATTTTTGTGTGTGCTGATTTATGCAGCTCGGATTCATTTGTTTTGCAAGAAACGTCAACTTCTGTAAAACATTAGTTCAAAGTTCGATGGACCTCCACAGTGATATTGTTTAAATGATTGCCATTGAAGATAAAACACTCTACTCATTTATTTATTATCGATGTAATTTTATATATAAAATAGATTTAATACAAAAGTGTAAGTTCGTGTGTGAGCTACAGAGATGATATATGGTACATGGCTTAGTCTATGGTACATGGCTTAGTCTATGGTACATGACTTAGTCTATGGTACCTGGCTTAGTCTATGGTACATGGCTTAGTCTATGGTACCTGGCTTAGTCTATGGTACCTGGCTTAGTCTATGGTACATGGCTTAGTCTATGGTACCTGACTTAGTCTATGGTACCTGGCTTAGTCTATACTTCATGGCTTAGTCTATGGTACCTGGCTTAGTCTATGGTACCTGGCTTAGTCTATGGTACATGGCTTAGTCTATGGTACCCGGCTTAGTCTATGGTACCTGGCTTAGTCTATGGGACCTGGCTTAGTCTATGGTATCTGGCTTAGTCTATGGTACCTGGCTTAGTCTATGGTACATGGCTTAGTCTATGGTACCTGGCTTAGTCTATGGTACATGGCTTAGTCTATGGTACCTGGCTTAGTCTATGGTACATTGCTTAGTCTATGGTACCTGGCTTAGTCTATGGTACCTGGCTTAGTCTATGGTACCTGGCTTAGTCTATGGTACCTGGCTTAGTCTATGGTACCTGGCTTAGTCTATGGTACCTGGCTTAGTCTATGGTACCTGGCTTAGTCTATGGCACATGGCTTAGTCTATGGTACATGGCTTATTCTAATAAGGCAACACAGTTATCAAAATAGGTTGAGACCTGGGATTGACAATTGTGTAAATGTTACGTTGTGCCATTTTGAATCGGAAGTGGTTAATCAAACCAATCAATTCAGTGGAACAAAACTTTATCAGCAGTAGTGCACCCGTGTGCAGAAAGCAATCCAACAATTCCACAATCCACACTTTTCATCTTAATTCACGGAAAAGTTTATTCTTAAACCTGTTGGTATTTTGTTATTCCTTTTTGTGATAAGCCGTCATATTTTTTTAAAACTGTGCATCAGTTAATGTGGAGACTTTAACATTGTTTATTTGGCGTCAGGGTATGTTTGTTTAAGGTGTGAGGCCCACTTTTACATGAAAAAGAAATGTTAATGTTGGATATTTTCTTGCTAAAAAAAATGCCTACAGGAACTGAAATTTAAAAAATAAAAAAAAATAAAATAAAAAAAGTCCCGCGAAAATAAAGAAACAGACATTTTGAAGATTTTAATGGTTTATATCCGAGGTCACGATCCAGACTATGTTTGACCTGTTTTGAAATTGGTATTTAATGTAAGGCATTCACTGCTGATCATCTGCTGCAAACAGGACTATTTCCAGGTGTCTTGACTAAGTCTTGCCATGGGATCAAATAGGCAAGGACGAGAGAGTGAGGCTGACGATTTGAGCACCTCTCCCTCACTTTAAATAAAATACAGCTCAAGTCAAGGCTACTGCTCAAGCCTTAATCATCTTCGCGTGCGAAAGACGAACAAAAAAAGCATTCCATACGATCATAAGTTTTAATGCAAAAAGGGGGACAGATTGTTTTTTTACATATCAATCGCCAGCAACCATTTCTCCTACGATGTGATTAGATTAGATGACATAAGTTTTAATTTATATCATTTTTAAAAAAAAAATCCTTTAATTTGAATTGTTATTTTTATACAGCTAGTTGTTAGTTCAATGACCCACTGTGTGTCAATCAGGTGGAGGCCATGGACACCGTTTTAGAATATATTTTTAAAATTCATTTAATAAAAATACATAGGGAATCAAGGGGACGGACTCCCTGAACCTTTTTCATAGGCCCCAAGGGGTCCGTGAACCACAGGTTAAAAAATCCCGAACAAGTGGTTGTTTTCATCAGTTTTGGTAGCATTTTCACAATCACAATCATGGGGAAAAAAATTCTCATCAGTTGTACAATATTGACAAACATGAACACAATCTAAGCGGCTTGCCGGGGCAATGGTCTCACCTGGGTGACACTTTGATGAAACCAGTTCATCCACGGACTTCATTTCACTTTATCGATACAACATCGAATGTGCATTAGATCAGGAAATACGTACCGCCCGGCTAACAAAATCAATATTGAACCTTACATCGATGCTTTAAGGGTTCAATGGCATGCCGTCTGACAAAATAGATTTATGATTGTAGTTTCCTTGGTACTACATGTGTAAGAAACTTTTTTTTACTTTATATACATAGAGCACAGCGCCCTTGTCATAAATAGTGCATAGCGCCCCTGTCATAAATAGTGCATAGTGTCCCTGTCATAAATAGTGCATAGCGCCCCTGTCATAAATAGTGCATAGTGTCCCTGTCATAAATAGTGCATAGCGCCCCTGTCATAAATAGTGCATAGTGTCCCTGTCATAAATAGTGCATAGCGCCCCTGTCATAAATAGTGCATAGCGCCCCTGTCATAAATAGTGCATAGTGTCCCTGTCATAAATAGTGCATAGCGCCCCTGTCATAAATAGTGCATAGCGCCCCTGTCATAAATAGTGCATAGTGTCCCTGTCATAAATAGTGCATAGCGTCCCTGTCATAAATAGTGCATAGTGTCCCTGTCATAAATAGTGCATAGCGCCCCTGTCATAAATAGTGCATAGCGCCCCTGTCATAAATAGTGCATAGCGCCCCTGTCATAAATAGTGCATAGCGCCCCTGTCATAAATAGTGCATAGCGCCCCTGTCATAAATAGTGCATAGCGCCCCTGTCATAAATAGTGCATAGCGCCCCTGTCATAAATGGTGCATAGCGCCCCTGTCATAAATAGTGCATAGCGCCCCTGTCATAAATAGTGCATAGCGCCCCTGTCATAAATAGTGCATAGCGCCCCTGTCATAAATAGTGCATAGTGTCCCTGTCATAAATAGTGCATAGCGCCCCTGTCATAAATAGTGCAAAGCGCCCCTGTCATAAATAGTGCATAGCGCCCCTGTCATAAATAGTGCATAGCACCCCTGTCATAAGTGCATAGCGCCCCTGTCATAAATAGTGCATAGCGCCCCTGTCATAAATAGTGCATAGCGCCCCTGTCATAAGTGCATAGCGCCCCTGTAATAAATAGTGCATAGCGCCCCTGTCATAAATAGTGCATAGCGCCCCTGTCATAAGTGCATAGCGCCCCTGTCATAAGTGCATAGCGCCCCTGTAATAAGTGCATAGCGCCCCTGTCATAAGTGCATAGCGCCCCTGTCATAAATAGTGCATAGCGCCCCTGTAATAAATAGTGCATAGCGCCCGTGTAATAAATAGTGCATAGCGCCCCTGTCATAAATAGTGCATAGCGCCCCTGTCATAAGTGCATAGCGCCCCTGTCATAAGTGCATAGCGCCCCTGTCATAAGTGCATAGGGCTCACAGCTGGTTAAGTTAACCAACACTGCACCATTATATAATAACTTTGCTTTCGTTCGTCACTGGCAAAATCGTCGGACGGCTAATTAAACCCACTTCCCGTCAACCCATTGAGCTGAAACTTGGAACATAGACTTGTTGCCAACGACAACACAATCTCTAAATGTTCATGCACACCCCGCAAAAATCAGTTGTTACTATTTTTGAAGGAAGTATGATGTCACCCATTTCACGACATACAAATTCCCGATGAGTGCGCTAAATGAGATTCTTTTTTTTTTTTTAATATCGCAAGCGCGTTTGGTGCGTAATATTTTCTTTTGTTTTCGGAATTAGTTTGTGAAATAAATCTGCGCTGTACAGGCGGGTGGGTCATTGGCCTATTAATATTGTTCAGGGGCGTGCAAATGTGAGGTTGCGAGCCTCTGTGGTGGGAGGAGCACTAATTGATATTATAAAATGCGTTAATTTCATGCATGCTTTGTCCAATGTTCAGCCCACCCACAGTTGCTCAATATTACCTTTTATAAAGAATTTAGGCGAAAAACTTTGTTTTTAGGGGTCCATTAATTTATTTTGAAGCTGGACAAGTGACATCATATACTTAACCGTTCATCAGCGTCTTATTTGATGGTGAAACTTGTTTGATGGTGAAACTTGTTTGACGGTGAAACTTTTTTGATGGTGAAACTTGTTTGATGGTGAAACTTGTTTGATGGTGAAACTTGTTTGATGGTGAAACTTGTTTGATGGTCAAACTTGTTTGATGGTGAAACTGGTTTGATGGTGAAACTTGTTTGATGGTGAAACTTGTTTGATGATGAAACTTGTTTGATGATGCGGTCAGTTGGTTATTAAAATAGCGTCCCCGCCCCTCTCCCCGGACTTTATAAAAATTTAAAAAATGACTTTACTCTTGTAATAGCCTGTGTTGTGACCTAATTTTTGTTTCAAAGTAGATCTAAAGCGTCCACCGTTTCTCTCCCCTTTTCCCGTTGATAATGACGTCACATTTTAAATGCGTAGCACTATACCATTACCCACCCTCCCTTGATTGGTAAAAGTAGTTTACTTTCTAATGTGTTCTGAGGTGTGCTATCGGGTGGTTCAGTGTGTAGAATTTCTTTCCTACAAGGCGCTAACACTCCCCCTTTAAAAAGGCCGTCAGCTTTCTCAGCAAAGAGAGGTTTTTGCTACATTTCCTAAACTTGATGTACTTATGAGCCTTACAAGATTGAACTTTTTGTATGTGTGTGTGTGTGTGTAATTTGTATATTCCGAAGAATATAGATTTTGACTTGCTGTGCTGTAAGTGAATTTAGTTTTTATTTCTGTATAATTTATTTTGAATTTTATGTACATTTAACAGTATACTTAAACCGATTATCAGAGGCGTAGCGTAGGGGGGAGAAGGGGGGTACAGATGTACCCGGGCGCCAGCTAGTTAGGGGCGCCAAAATGTGCTTTGGTATTATTTTATTGATGAAAATAATGGGTTTGAGAGTTGAGAAAAGGAAAAGAGGGCGCTTTAAGATGAATCTTGTCCCCGGGCGCGAAACACTCTAGCTACGCCTCTGCTGAGTATTATTAATATTACTAGCTTTGGTATCGCTTTTCTTTGTATACTGGTTTTGTGTCATTTCGTTACGTATTTTTCGTCTAAAAAGCAAAATCTTAAAACAGATTGAATTTATAAAACCATATAACAGTACATATCAGTTCCTTTCTCTCGATTTCAGTTCTGTGAAAATAAGATGTTTTGAAATTGAAAGGAAAAAAAAAACCCACTTCGATCTATATTTAAATTAGCAAAATGTTTGTGTCTTTGAGGCAGGTGTATTAAAAATCAGATTGTTTATTTGTTCGGAAATGCATTTGCAGCGCGGTCTACATGCACCAACACTGGCGTAGGTAGGGGGTGTGGTCCGACCCAGGCAGCACATTTTATCTAAATACAGTACAGGTCGGCCTTTTTGGGCCCATTGCTGATGTGTTATCTCGGCGTGGACAAAATAGGCGTATGCCACTGTGTGCCAGGTTTTTAAATATACTCTATTAATTTAGTTGTGGTGGCAGTTGTAGGACTTTATGAATGGGGAGGTAAATCCGCAAGGGCCACGACTCTGATCCACATTTTGTTGAATTCCTGAGATGGTATCGTGTAAGCTTACTTTTTCCACTCTCTGTACAACTTTCCACTACACCAGGCCTGCACAACATACGGCCCGCCAGCACACATTTTGCGGTCCGCGAAGTAACAAAATATTTTTTTTATAAAGTATTACGGCCCGCCTTACATTCTGAGTTGTGCAGGTCTTCTCTACACTTTATGATTGGCGTCTTCTAAATTCAAACATGTACTCCCCCATTCGTTTGTATAGTGCTTAGATTAGATAAAAGTTGCGATCATTTGAATTATACGTTCATCTGTTAACAATATCTATTTCAAAGGAATTCGTCATGAGGATGGATCATCAAGTTTGCTGACGAATCTAAATTTGAGTGTAACAGTGTAAACTGAAAACCTAAACTTACAACAAATCGTATTATGGATTGTTATATTACGCTGTTAGACTTTTCAATCAATAAAACAAAAGACTGATACTGATGTAATATCTTTAAAAAAACACATTTTATTTTTACTATTACAATTTTAATTTTTATAATTGTTAAAAGGTTGAGATTTAAGAAAATAAATTAAATTTAGAACATTATATTTATATGAGGCAGCTTGTTATTGAGGGGAGGGGTGAGTGGTGCTTGGAATTGGGGGGGGGGGGTGTCTAAGAAAAATTAGAGTGTTCAGTAAATAGATGAAATAGATTTAGAGCAAATAAGAATTCCTTTAAAAAAATGACTTAATGACATGTCACAAAGTTACAATGTCAGACAATGTACACAGGTTTTTAGATGATAAGTATGTTGTCTATGTTGTCAAGTATATATTCTGTGTTGATAAGTATGTAGTCTATGTTGATAAGTATGTAGTATATGTTGATAAGAAGGTAGTCTGCGTTGAAACGTATGTTGCCTGTGTTGATTACACTGTAGTCTATTTTGATAAGTATGTAGTCTATGTTGATCAGAATGTATTCTATGCTGTTAGATACATAGTCTGTGTTGATTAGTCTGTAGTCTATGTTGATAGGTATGTAGTCTATATAGATAAGTATGTTAGTTTATGGTGTAAGGTGTGTAGTCTTATATTGATAAAAGTGCAGTCCATGTTTATAATTATGTATTCTCTGTTGACAATTATATATTCTATGTTGACAATTATGTATTCTCTGTTGACAATTATATATTCTATGTTGACAATTATATATTCTATGTTGACAATTATGTATTCTCTGTTGACAATTATATATTCTATGTTGACAATTATGTATTCTCTGTTGACAATTCTATATTCTATGTTGACAATTATATATTCTATGTTGACAATTATATATTCTATGTTGACAATTATGTATTCTCTGTTGACAATTATATATTCTATGTTGACAATTATATATTCTATGTTGACAATTATATATTCTATGTTGACAATTATGTATTCTATGTTGACAATTATGTATTCTATGTTGACAATTATATATTCTATGTTGACAATTATATATTCTATGTTGACAATTATGTATTCTCTGTTGACAATTATATATTCTATGTTGACAATTATATATTCTATGTTGACAATTATGTATTCTCTGTTGACAATTATATATTCTATGTTGACAATTATATATTCTATGTTGACAATTATGTATTCTCTGTTGACAATTATATATTCTATGTTGACAATTATGTATTCTATGTTGACAATAATTTATGTATTCTATGTTGACAAGTAGCTAGTCAATGTCGATAAAAGTGTAGTCTATTTTACTGAAAGGGTAACCAATAATGGGTACAATAATAATTCATACAATGAAATATTGACATTTGACAGATCTTTCTTAAACTGTATGGCTTTTTTTTAACTGAAGCAGACAAAGGAGCTTATAAATTTTATTTAGTCTTTGAAATAATACACCAGATAATATTTGGAAATATGTAGTTGGAAATATATAGCAGAGAACTCACAATTTATCATGTTGAATGTTTAGATGATATGATGAAAGCGAAACGATAGATTGGAGCTGTATCTTGTATGGAAGAGTCACTTCTTTGCTAAATGTGTTTTGATCACTAAAAAGTCCCTTGTTCAGAGTTCATCTGAACAGGCATGTTGACATAATTGTGCTGGACCTTCCTCTGTCGGTGGGGCAAAGGAGGAGCCACCAATGGAGGGGACGTGATGCTTGAATGGGGTCCACGTGAGATCAGTGATGGGATGTCGTAGTCACTGTTCGTGCGGTGCTGCTTTGGCTGCAGCGACGGTATCGTGTATATCACTTCAGACGTGTCTTCTTCAGCTTCTGATCCATAAGACTGGGTGCTGACAACATCATCATCATCATCAGTTGAAGACTCTGACTCAGGAGGCTGGGCAATGACTTGCATGGTAGACAGCGAAGTCGAGAAGTTTCTTGAAATACTTCTCCTCGGAAGAGGTTTGGGAATTTTCGGAACAGCCTGGATACATGTCTCGTCTTTCTGCAAGCCGTCCCCAGGTGCTGACAAGCTTTCATTCAAATAGTTAATAAAACTTCGGAAAGGCTCGGAATCTCCTGAACCACGAACTGTTTCTGAGTCGTGTTTGGGCTCCTCTACCTCCGGCACACGCCCATGAATGGAAGGTGGTGTTTTGTTGTCATCCAACACGCGGGAGAAAACCTTTGAGCCCCTGTCTGACCCAACTCCTGACCTGGTTTCCACCGTTGAGCCAGGGGATAAGTCAAGCGTTGTTGAATTGGCCCGTGCTGGGTTCATCTCGAGAGTGGGTGGTTCGCCTGGGGTCACGTTCAGTCCGCACACAAGGCACAGCCAGTGAACCCACTCTTTCATCTCGCCCTGAGATGACGCCGCCAAGTAGTATTTCCTGATCTTGTTCTTGTGTAGGGTCTTCACGGACAGAAGATGGGGGAATAACTCCGGGTGTGCTGCCTCGGTGACCTGACTGCAGAACACTAGGTCGACGGAGCCTTTCTTCTTACCTCCCCTCTTGTCCTTGAAGTAGTTCAACTCGTACGCTTCGTTGGTCCTACCAGACTGGCTCAAAACAAAGAAACGCTTCTTCCACTGTGAGCGGAGCAGCTTCACACTCCTGCTCATTTTATGCTCAGGCGGTGATTTGATGAGCCATCCTGAGCACAGGATATGAGACATCTCCTTGTCCCCCCACCTAGGATGACTTTGTTCACAAAACTTCTTGTGTTGACTCAATCACAATCTGAAAATATAGAAAGTAACAAATCATGAATGACACCGTCAGTTAAATAACCTCAATTATACATATACAAAAATAAATTTAAGATGGTGTAATTTGAGTCAACTTTACAATAAGTATGAAATATTAGTTTTATCAAGTATTTTGTAACAAATTGATTCATTCATCTCATGTGCCATGCTTGAGGCAAGTACAGCCGAATAGAATGATGAGATTTGAGTGTGTGTGTTCAAAAGCCTCGCGCATACAATAACACGAGGATCAGAGAATTCTTAAGCTGATATTGCCTTCTATTAAATCAAGTTATGTAATGTAACATTTTAATATTAAGTGAGTAAAATGGCATTTTAAAAAAAGGGGGGGGGGGTGAGTGTTGGTGGGTCACTAGATTTCGATTTCATATTCACAATTCCGAGATCACATAGGGGCGTAAATCTTACACAACAGTAAGTCTGTTTTATACAGGCAAAGTGGCACGCAACCCAAATTATAGAAGCAAAGTGACACCAAACATTAAAAAGGTCAAAATGACACGCGATCCCATTTATATAGAGGCAAAGCGACGCGCGACCCCACATATATATATAGAGAGGTACAGTGACACGAGACCACATGCGCACCCACATTTAGAGGTAAAGAGATACACAACTTCGATACAATCATAACACGTATTTTGATGGCACAAAAAAAAACACATGGACATATATATGTTTTCACAATAATGCAATTCAATACAATTCCTTAGAGTGACATAGATCTAATCCGTAATAATTGTAGCTCACTAAAAATCTTCTAGTATTCGCACTTTACTTAAGGTTACGTTAACCGTTAACGCTAACCTCAATTTCACCATTGAATCGGGTTGTTGTGTTCTGTCAATTTTGTTTTTTTTTCGTTGTTGTGATTTCTGAATAGTTCAAAATGAACTTAGTCACGTGGGTGATTAGAAGGTTTTATTTAGTTTACTGTTCTGAACGAAAGTCATAATGAAAAAGTCAACAAAATAAATTATTATGATCAGTAGAAACTAGAAGTTAATTTAACATGACTTACAATAACTTAACACTGTGTGACTTATAATGACTTGCCGCTGATTAACTTATAATGACTTACCACTAAGTGACTTATGATGACATGATACTGATTAAATTATAATGACTTACCACTAAGTGACTTATAATGACTTGCTGCTATGTGACTATAATAATTTGCCACTCAGTACGTCACCAAAACTGGACTCTGCACTATATCAGTTAATCCAAAGGCCACAACTGAAATAATCAGTGGTCAAATAATCTTTCAGTACAATCCAACGTCCGCATCTGCTCAGAATGACCAGTAGTTATTACTTGGTTGGGATACCCTAAAAATCCCGATACATAGCCTGTCACGGTGGACGCCTGAGAACAATCACACACGGGGAGTGACCAACGTTGTGGTTGAACGATTAGGTGGGATTAGGACACATTTGCAGGCCTACCCGGCAACAGACCACAAGCTTGACACATGGGTACAACGACAATGGACGAGACAGCAACGAGCCGGACACCCCACATTGTCATTGTACCACGTGACACGACAGGATGGAAGATTTTGGGTGGGTTTTAGCAGCAATTAAAAAAAAATTGCAATAGTACGGGGTCATCCATAGTACGTACGAGCTGAAAAGAGGAGAGTAAAAAAGGGGGGGGGGTTTTGACGGGGGGAGGGGGGAACATGCAATCAGGTTAGCACAATAGGTAATTAGTAAAACAAAGTAAGGTTAAACCTGAAAAAAGTAACGCAACAAAACAACAGAACGTGTCGGCAGGAAGCCTTCGCCAGGTTTAACCTTACTTTGTTTTACTAATTCCTTGTGTGTCTTTACTCTGCTATCTGCCTTACTTGGCTCCATACAAGAGACTAAGATTTGGGTGTAGAGAGGGAGACGTACATTTTGTGAAATAAACGACACATTGTATAATGTTTAAAAATCTGTACGCATGGACATGGAAGTCACTTGACTTAATGCCGCCTTCCTACGTAAAAAAGGGTTTCCCGACCCTGATTGAGGAGATTTTGAGATATACGATGCGGCTAGGCGAGTCGGGGTGGGAGGTTGGGGGTGGTGGCGGTGGCGGAAGCATTTTTACGTACATAAATTTAAGATTGTTGGACTGCGATAAAGCTTTACAATAAATGAATTGCGGACAGAAATAATGTGTGTAAATAAAATAATATTTGTACAGCTTTACAAGATGTAAACGTTTAAATAAAACCACAGCCCCCCCCCCCCCCCCCCACTTTTTGACCTGAGTCTGCAGGTTTTATTTAAATTGATTTACAGTAGGGGCGCCTCCAGTAATAACTCAAAAAGCTGGGGGTAAATGTTGTTTGTGTTACCCACCCCGAAAAATAACCTGAAATGACGCTCCTGCTTTTTTTTTCCCCCCATAAACCCCCATCGAACCTGGGACACTCGGACATTCCCTAACTTTTGCCGCGTAGCTTAATTCTTCACCTTAACAATATGAGCCATCTCACCTACTCTAAGCTTAATTCTTCACCTTAACAATATGAGCCATCTCACCTACTCTAAGCTTAATTCTTCACCTTAACAATATGAGCCATCTCACCTACTCTAAGCTTAATTCTTCACCTTAACAATATGAGCCATCTCACCTACTCTAAGCTTAATTCTTCACCTTAACAATATGAGCCATCTCACCTACTCTAAGCTTAATTCTTCACCTTAACAATATGAGCCATCTCACCTACTCTAAGCTTAATTCTTCACCTTAACAATATGAGCCATCTCACCTACTCTAAGCTTAATTCTTCACCTTAACAATATGAGCCATCTCACCTACTCTAAGCTTAATTCTTCACCTTAACAATATGAGCCATCTCACCTACTCTACTGAAGGTATAATAGCGCCAGACTGAGCCAATGCTAGGCTCTTTATAAGCCAACCTAAAGCCTTTTCCAATCCGAAAATCTGTTGGTTGTCGACGTCTTCGTAAGTAATACTGTGCACCACCATTCACGTGGACCCTCAGTCGGTCTCCTTATAGTCTTTCCCTTTCTCTCACCCCCCCCCCTTCTTTTTGCTCCCGGGTGGCGAAGCCTTATTGATGTCGCCTGGGCGTCACTGATAGGGCCGTCTTTATTTGGCGCCCCATTGTGGGGGGGGGGGGCGCACCCCATTGTGACGTTTTCCTTATCGCTATCGACCAAAGTAGGTCCCTAACAATGCTGAACTTGATAAAGCGGCATTGAGTACCCCTGGCTCCTCATGTAAATATTACATCGCGTATCAATAGTTGCGGGGGCCAAACGGCTGCCCGCGAGTCACCCACTTCAACGGGACAGCCTTAACTCAACTAAGTCTTGTCAACTAAAACCATCTGCTTAAGCTGTCATCATGCTTCTAACACTCTGGCAACTAACATTTGACCTATTTAGGCTGTCATTACATTACCAGTACAATACAGACATGTTGTAGGTAGATGTAAACCCTGTATGGCCTTAAGTTTGACTTTATTTAAGTAGATGTAATTCTTGTATTGCTTTAAGTTCATCTAAACCCTGTATTGCTTTAAGTAGATGTAAACCCTGTATTGCTTTAAGTTCATCTAAACCCTGTTTTGCTTTAAGTTGATGTAAACCCTGTATTGCTTTAAGTAGATGTAAACCCTGTATTGCTTTAAGTTGATGTAAACCCTGTTTTGCTTTAAGTTGATGTAAACCCTGTATTGCTTTAAGTAGATGTAAACCCTAGCTGTATTGCTTTAAGTTGATGTAAACCCTGTATTGCTTTAAGTAGTTGTAAACCCTGTATTGCTTTAAGTAGATGTTAACCATGTATTGCTTTAAGTAGATGTAAACCCTGTATTACTTTAAGTTGATGTAAACCCTGTATTGCTTTAAGTAGATGTAAACCCTAGCTGTATTGCTTTAAGTTGATGTAAACCCTGTATTGCTTTAAGTAGATGTTAACCCTGTATTACTTTAAGTTGATGTAAACCCTGTATTTCTTTAAGTTGATGTAAACCCTGTATGTCTTTAAGTTTGACTTTCAGACACACTGTCTCATGCATTTGGGTGCCCGACAACTCCTACATAGTCTCATGTATTTGGGTGCCTGACAACTCCTACATAGGTTCATCTAAATTTGTGAAAATGTTGACTTTTAAATAAACGTTATTCTTTAGAATCAACATGAAAAAATCATATAAATACCTTTTTAAAAATAATACTTTTCTTATTACCCCTTTCAAAGCAGTTTTTCTTAACTCATTTACCCCCCCCCCCCCAACCCTTTTTTCTACCCCTTTTAATGCAGTGTTGAAATCATTTTTCCCCACCCCCATTGAGCACCCAAAATATTTAATGTCCCCATCTCCCCATTCTAAAAGAAAAATGATTTTAAAAATGTCATCTCCATGCTGCTGCCAAATTTCAATTTTGCACACGGTTTACCCAATAGTTCAATATTTTGTGTTACAAAAAGTATCAAGACAAACTACCCCCCCCCCCCATTTTTTCTACAACTCCGCCAGTTTGTTTCTTTGTTTCATGACTTTAACTCCCCACCCCTGACTTCATCTTCATGACTATAACTCCCCAGACATGACTCTATTCTCCTCGACTTTAATTTTCAACAAATGAATTCATGTCCCCATTTCCCTGACTTTAACTTCCCAGTCATGAATTCATCTCCTTGACTTTACAGCCTAAGTCAAGACTCAATCTCCATGACTCAAGCTCCCTGACTTCAACTCCCCAGTCATGACTCCATCTCCCTGACTTTAGCTCACCAGTCATGATTCCATCTCCCTGACTTTAACTCCTCAGTCCTAACTCTATCTCCCCGACTTTAAGTTCCAATACTTGACCCCATCTCCCTCACTTTAACTCCCCAGTCATGACTCCATCTCCCCGACTTTAAGTTCCAATACATGACTCCCTCTCCCTGACTTTAGCTCACCAGTCATGATTCCATCTCCCTGACTTTAACTCCTCAGTCCTAACTCTATCTCCCCGACTTTAAGTTCCAATACTTGACTCCATCTCCTCGAATTTAAGTTCAAACACCTGACAAAGTCTCCCTGACTTTAACTCCCCAGTCATGACTCCATCTTTCTGACTTTATTTCCCCTCCACCTGACTCCATCTCCCTGACTTTAACTCCCTCTGACACCCCCCCCCCCGCGCCCTGACTGGGGCTCGGCGGTGCAAGGGCTACTTTCTCCATGTAAACAGAAACTTGATTGTTCCACTATTGACCGGTGTGTCATGGCCAGTGGCTGAACCGTTCAGTGGCCCAGAACACCGTGACACCACAGAGTCGTGACAGGTTATTTTGACATTAGGACAACACCATTCAAACTTTCTGGTTACGGGCGTCAATTTTAAAGCTATTAAAACATCAAGAAATCAATACTTTCAATTGATTTCGTTTCACAAATTGTCAATACGATCGACGCAACTGACAAGTGGCTCACCACATTGTATCAACGTGTCTGTAAACGCTTTAAAAACATCATTTACAGAGTATATTTTCATAATAATCGCCACCTCAACAACACCATTTAGTCGTAAGATACTGAAGGGAGAAAAAAAGGTTCAGTTATCTACAAGAAATATCGTTAGATATTTTAATTTTAAAATGTTTGATTATATAACGTCTGCTGTCTGGCGGTGTCTGCACATTCCACATAGAGAATCGTAGGGAAAAAGAAATTTTAAAAAAAGCCACAGTATAATTATAATTAAAAGTCACAGGGGAAAAGTCCCAATATTTGTTTATTATAAACTCTTGTGTAAGTGTTTATGCGTTGCACTATTTATCAGCTGTAATTATATTGGTAATTCGATTTACACTTTGGATTTAAATAATGTCTGTCGGCCATTTTCTGTCGGCCATTTTCTGTCGGCCATGTTCAAATCCTTTAATATTAACTTCGCTTTTGTTCGCGTGGCTGGCAAAATCTGCAGACGGCGAATTGACCCACTTCCTGTCAACCTATCGAGCTGAAACTTAGTTTATAGACACGTCGCAGGTGACAAGACATTCTTTCAAATTTTCAGACCCAACCCCCCCAAAAAATCCGTTTTTCCTGTATTTCATTTTTAAAGGGAAGATAAAGGAAATATGAGGACACTGATTTTATCAAATAATATTCCCGATAACTGCGCTAAATGAGATTCCCGATAACTGCGCTAATATTCTTTTTTAACAAAAATAACGCAAGTGCGTATTTGCGTAATATTTTCTTTTGTTTTTCTGAAATTGTTAGAGAAATTAATAAGCGGTGTAAAAGCGGGTGGGTCATTAGATATTAATATAGTTCAGGGGCGCGGAGAAAATTACATTTGAGAGTTAGGGGGAGGGGGAGGGGAGAGTATTAATTGATAGTCTTATACAATTGCGTTTGCTGTACGCATTTTTTTTTTCATATTTTCACCCTTTTCCCCCATTGCTCGATACTATATTCTATAAAGGATTTATTTCAAAACACTTTGTTGCTACTGGTTGAAGGACGCTCAGCGATATTGACATAATTTTGAATTCGCCACAGCGTGTAGTTAAGATACACGAATATAAATCGTCTGTAGTTATGGAGAAGCCACCTGACGTAACAAAGTGAACTCTTTTGAACAGCTGTCAAATATTTTATTTCGTCCAATATTGCATTTAGTCATTTAGTCCAATGTTGTATCTTTCCAATGTTATATTTCGCTAAGATGGGATCACACAAACCCGTGGAAAAAAACTCGATTATTCTGTGACTCCAGCTCTACCATCAGATTGTATATATGTAATTTAGTCTATTTCCTTGTTTCTGTCTATATTTTTCTCAACGATATTCTTTTAGACTCTCTGTTTAGACTCCTTGTTTAGACTGCCTGTTTACTCTTTGTTTAGACTCTTTGTTTACACTCTTTGTTTACACTCTTTGTTTACACTCTTTGTTTACACTCTCTGTTCAGACTCTCTATTTACACTCTATTTTACACTCTCTATTTAGACTCTGTTTTACCCTCTGTTTACACTCTCTGTTTAGACTCTTTGTTTAGACTCTCTGTTTAGACTCTTTTTACACTCTGTTTAGACTCTTTTTACACTCTGTTTAGACTCCCTGTTTAGACTCTTTGTTTAGACTCTATGTTTAGACTCTGTGTTTAGACTCTCTGTTTAGACTCTTTGTTGAGACTATCTGTTTAGACTTTTTTTTTTACACTCCCTGTTAAGACTCCGTTTAGACTCTCTGTTTAGACTCCCTGTTTAGACTCCCTGTTTAGCCTCTCCATTTAGACTCTCTGTTTAGACTCTCTGTTTAGTCTCTCTGTTTAGCCTCTCCGTTTAGACTCTCTGTTTATACTCCCTGTTTAAGACCCCCTGTTTAGGCCCCCTTTCATGTTCGCCACAATTCGTATTGCACTCAGTTCACTTCTATTTACTTATCAATAACTGGAAACTGATCAAGAGGTAGATGACTGGGTCCACCCCTAACGATTATGAGTTTATTTGATCGAATCACGTCATCTCATCACTGAGCTCATGGCCACGGCTTTGTTTTCTGCTGGAGTTAGTAGTTATATAGGGCGTGTATCGCGACCGTTTTACTTCGATCTCTGGCCATTCATGATCTGATTATGTAACGCCTTTGTTGCCACGTCGAACACACACAAAGGGCAGGACCAGCTTGAAACAGCCGACATTAGGTAAAATTGGAATTTATTTACATATCAGGAAATAACGCCTTTGATGAATGATTGGCTAGGCTCAGCTTTTATATTCTGTAATTATGTTCACAGCGGGCCTCTCAATATTTAATTATTTTGTATAATGAAAATCCTCCACCAATCAAAAGAGTTGCAGACAATGAAATTTTCGGCCGAGTTACACAGCTGGTTGCAAATCTAGGCATCACCCATGGCGTCATTTATCTCTAAAATACCTTTTAAGTTTATGAAAATGTCACTGTTCTTCTGAATCAGGGTTGGGCTAAGGGTTGGACTCGTAGCTGTACACAGGGTTGGACACAATTGTAGACATGGTTGGACACAGCTGTACAAAGGGTTGGGCACAGCTGTACACAGGGTTGAAGCTGAGCATAAAGTTAGAATATTAAACGAAGTATTTGAATCGCTACCCTCCCCATACCCTAGAGCCCCTCAATAACAAGAGATCGTTGTGCCAGATTCCTTAGCTTACGATCGAGAGTCGCGTTGTGGGTTGTATGTTGTTGTGGGTTGTATGTTGTTGTTGTGGCGACATATTTTGTGTGTTGTATGTTGTTGTGGTGACATATTTTAATTTACATGCTACTTTATAAAGCACTTACGAAAAAGTATAATGTAAGATATTCACATCTTTTCCAGAATACAAATTAGCAGACGTGATGGTCATTTCCGTCAAGTTCTCAACAGTACCATAGATGGTTTACATTGCTCAGCTAAAGAAGGATGGACATTGTAATACCATAGATTGGTGGACATTGTCATGCCATAGACGGGTGGATATTGTCATACCAAAGAAAGGTGTACATTGGACTAACATATATTGGTGGACATTGTCATGCCATAGACGGGTGGATATTGTCATACCAAAGAAAGGTGTACATTGGACTAACATATATTGGTGGACATTGTCATGCCATAGATGGGTGGATATTGTCATACCAAAGAAAGGTGTACATTGGACTAACATATATTGGTGGACATTGTCATGCCATAGACGGGTGGATATTGTCATACCAAAGCAAGGTGTACATTGGACTAACATATATTGGTGGACATTGTCATGCCATAGACGGGTGGATATTGTCATACCAAAGCAAGGTGTACATTGGACTAACATATATTGGTGGACATTGTCATGCCATAGACGGGTGGATATTGTCATACCAAAGCAAGGTGTACATTGGACTAACATATATTGGTGGACATTGTCATGCCATAGACGGGTGGATATTGTCATACCAAAGCAAGGTGTACATTGGACTAACATATATTGGTGGACATTGTCATGCCATAGACGGGTGGATATTGTCATACCAAAGCAAGGTGTACATTGGACTAACATATATTGGTGGACACTGTCTTTAAAGTCATGTTAATTTGTAGCTACGCACAACGTGATTTAGACAACGGAGAGAAACAATTTCATCGATTCGGTTTGTGTTTACTAAACAACTTTGACTTAATAACGAGACCTGCTTCAACGAATTTCATCGTGCGCTGTCAATGTCAATGACCTGAATCTTGCAGTGTCAATGACCACAATCTTGCTCTACTTCGGCTACACCAGCAGGTCAACTCTCAGTCTGATCCGTGCTGTACAATGACCATCCTAAAACACCATGATCTGTGCTGTACAATGACCATCCTAAAACACCATGACCCGTGCTGTACAATGACCATCCTAAAACACCATGACCCGTGCTGTACAATGACCATCCTAAAACACCATGACCCGTGCTGTACAATGACCATCCTAAAACACCATGATCCGTGTTGTACAATGACCATCCTAAAACACCATGATCCGTGCTGTACAATGACCATCCTAAAACACCATGACCCGTGCTGTACAATGACCATCCTAAAACACCATGACCCGTGCTGTACAATGACCATCCTAAAACACCATGATCCGTGTTGTACAACGACCATCCTAAAACACCATGATCTGCCTTCCATGGATCATTCAAGTCTTTCTGATGAACTCAAGGCTGAATATCATCGAATCTGACCGTATGCTTGCCAACATATGATAGAAGTGTGCCCCATACTTTTGTCATTATCATGCATAGCAACTACGAAAATGACAAATTCTTGAAAAAAGTAAATGCGTCAACACGTTTGACCCTAAATGGCTTGACGCAAGGGTCGGCAGCACAGAGCGATTTAGGATGGCGCGCAGAAGACCCATCCTCACTCCCTTAATGACTTTAACATGCGTCTGTAACTTTTTATATTTAAAAAATGTGGACAGAAGAGGAGCCGAAGAATGTGATCATTTCTATTGGTAACAATGAGAATGTGATCGTTCCTGTTGGTAACCATGAGAATGTGATCGTTTCTGTTGGCAACCATGAGAATGTGATCATTTCTGTTGAGAACCTTCGGTTAATTCAGTTGTATAAACGTGACGTTGGCTCAAAAGTTGATGGCATGCTGAGTGAATGAATCAAAGATCCTACTGTGGCACAATATTAACCCATGACCACAACTAGGTAATCATCGTCAAATAAATGCATGCCACCCCTCCGTCTGATCCCAGCTAACGCCAATAGTCAGCTGGACACATGGGAAATGTCACGAACTTTTGGGTCATCGTGATGTCAGACTGAATGTATTATTCACGTCACACGTGTATACCGACTGTAAACATGTGGACAAAAATGGATGCGAATGCCGTTTAAAAACAACAAAAAAACATTTATTTTCTATTTTTTCAGAGCAAATACAAAAATAAATTGTAACTATTAATATTATAATAAAAGGAAAAATAACTATTTTTTAAAGGGGCACACACAAATCATCAGGAAGTATATTTATAAATTGCTCGCAAGTAAAATAAATATCTTTTTTGTAAACATAGTCCACAAGAGACTAAGTCTATTTTATATATATACTAAAATCTACATACTCTACTATGTTAGCTACACATAGTCCTGACATAATATAAACAATAAACAATACAGACACTATAATTTTATATGAGCCTGTTCAAATTTACTTTAACACAACCTTGTATACTTCTTGTGTATGGATAATGGATTGGTTGTGTATTGACTATGTAAAGATTGTTGTCGATTGTGTACTGAAGGTGTAAAAATGTTAAATATTGTAATGATTGTGTATGGGCGGTGTAATGATAGTGTATTGATGGAGTAATCATTGTGTATTTGAACTGATTGACAACGACTAAGCTAATGGAATGAATCCCTCAAGTCACACACGTGATATTCGGACATGTCGTCGTAAAACAAATGTCGACTTTATGTCCTAATTGACCGAGTTTCCCTGATCAGTACGACATTTATTGAAGATGCTAAGGTTTTCATTGTCGCTCAATTATTTCAAAACTCGAACTGAAGATAAACAAAAATCATTATATTATCTCATAAAGAGAAAAAAATCTTGTCATGACTGTTATATAGCTTACATCTAATCTTTGTTTCTCTCACATGTACTGATGGATTTCGTGTACACCAAAGTCAACTGGCACACCGACCAGGACAATATTTTCAAGGAAGAACGTAGGCATCAAGAAAAAATGAAGGGTTCAAATGGAAAACCAGTGATGTTAGGTTTTTATTTTGGTGTACATTTTTAAGTTATCTCCCCTGTGGCTACAAGCCATTCAATATATAGACTAACCGTGCACATAGGCCCAACTGAAGAAGCAGCCTGGTCAATACATAAATCTTTAGACATCTTGACATTTTTATACTTGCATGAGGAATTTTCAAACTTTATTATGAATTTTTCTCAACACTCTCAAAACCTAACATCCCTGGTGTTTCCTTTGAACACTTCCAATGCGAAAAGTCCAATCATACATGTGTATGTTGTCATAATACAATCATGGCACGCCTCAGCGGAGAAAGTATCACAGCCTGCTTGTTACTTCTTCGACCCACAACATGCATAGCCAATCAGCAACCCTGGAGAAAATAATGTTAAACGAGTCAATGAGTCATCAGAAGTGCATATATATATTTACATGCACAGTGACCTTTATATTTACTTCTCTCTTAACCGGAGCAAAGCCCAAAACTAACCACAAAGGCGATCAGTGGTGGAGTCTTAAACGCCACCAGCAGAGCCTCATCACCCAGATGAGGACAGAGCATTGCCCTACACGCAGCTATCTGAACAGGTTACACCCTCTGCGGGACCCGAGCTGCCGTCAATGTGGATAGGCACCGGAGACGGCCGAGCACCTTCTAGCCGAGTGCTCAACGCTGGCGACTGTAAAACGCTCCCGTAAATAAGACTATAAACATGGATGGTTGGGAGGACCCCATCCATGTCGATAGTCTTATCTACGGGACTGCCCACCAGATGAGGCAGGCCTGTACCTTACTTGCCGGGGCCATTAAAGAGCAATAGCTCGGTCCTTTTCAGTGAATGTAATATTTCAATTTACTTCTCTATTGACCTCTACTGACCTCTTTACTGAACTTACCTCCCCCTGTCCCTGAAGTTCGGCCAAATACAAGACTTCATGTTAATGTCGTTGTAATCAAAATCTTCTAGACAAGAGAATGATGGCTACCATTGAAGTCTAAAATGTCCCATGACTATGCAATTTTAAGAACCACTGATTCATATCCTATTTATAACAGTCTAATAGTTTCGCGAAAAATACCTTGGGTCTTTATTAAATGAAAGAAACGAATTAGTAACAGAAATACAATAAAGAATATCGGCCGGAAACAGGGCATAATTTAGTTGTCAGAAAATACTCAAAAGTAAAAACATTACAAGAGAAACAAAGAAAACTATTTACACAACTGTAATTAGACCAGTTGTCAGATATGCAAGTGAAACTTGGACCCTAACAAAAACAGCAGGAACCCTATTAAACACACGGGAGAGGAAAGTTCTCATGAAGATATATGGACCAACAAAGTATGAACATGGATGGAGAATACGAACCAACCATGATGATGAATTGTGCAGTCTAATCAGGATCCCACGATAGCAGCAGAAATAAAAAAGGATAGGCTACGCTGGGCAGGACACTTTGAGAGAATGCCAAGTGACAGAGGAGGGAAGAGGGTGCATCAACAAAACCCCGGAGGAAAACGGCTCAAAGGCAGATGGATGGTATGGAAAAAAATCTACAGCAACTGGGAATCCAAGCATGGAAAAGGAAAGCATTAGTTATGTCTGAGTGGAAGGAAGTAGTGAGGCAGGACAAAGCCCTTCATGAGCTGTAGCGCCACAGGGATAGATGTGATGGAGTTTCGCGACAAAATCAAGTGCATTAAACATAGCATTGGGAGACTTCCTTTGGTCTTTCCTTAAGATATATTAAATGTGAACTTGAATTTTCTTGTAAACCCACCCCTCCGCTTTTTGGGCGCTGCTGTTTCTGTTGAAGATTATTCCATCGACCAAATTTCGTCTGTCTTTTGATTCGCGTCATAATTTTGTGTGTGTTTGGTGAGATGGACCGTGCAAAGTTGAATGAATGAAGTATCTTGTGGAATTGAATGGATGAAGTACCTTGTTGAAGTGAATGGATGAAACACATTGTGGAAGTGAATGGATGAAGTACCTTGTCGAAGTGAATGGATGAAATACCTTGTCGAAGTGAATGGATGAAGTACCTTGTCGAAGTGAATGGATGAAGTACCTTGTCGAAGTGAATGGATGAATTACCTTGTCGAAGTGAATGGATGAAGTACCTTGTCGAAGTGAATGGATGAAATACCTTGTCGAAGTGAATGGATGAAGTACCTTGTCGAAGTGAATGGATGAAGTACCTTGTCGAAGTGAATGAATGAAATACCTTGTCGAAGTGAATGGATGAAGTACCTTGTCGAAGTGAATGGATGAAATACCTTGTTGAAGTGAATGGATGAAGTACCTTGTCGAAGTGAATGGATGAAGTACCTTGTTGAAGTGAATGGATGAAGTACCTTGTCGAAGTGAATGGATGAAGTACCTTGTTGAAGTGAATGGATGAAGTACCTTGTTGAAGTGAATGGATGAAGTACCTTGTCGAAGTGAATGGATGAAGTACCTTGTTGAAGTGAATGGATGAAGTACCTTGTCGAAGTGAATGGATGAAGTACCTTGTTGAAGTGAATGGATGAAGTACCTTGTTGAAGTGAATGGATGAAATACCTTGAAGTGAATGGATGAAGTACCTTGTCGAAGTGAATGGATGAAGTACCTTGTTGAAGTGAATGGATGAAGTACCTTGTTGAAGTGAATGGATGAAGTACCTTGTCGAAGTGAATGGATGAAGTACCTTGTCGAAGTGAATGGATGAAGTAACTTGTCGAAGTGAATGGATGAAGTACCTTGTCGAAGTGAATGGATGAAGTACCTTGTTGAAGTGAATGGATGAAGTACCTTGTTGAAGTGAATGGATGAAGTACCTTGTTGAAGTGAATGGATGAAGTACCTTGTTGAAGTGAATGGATGAAGTACCTTGTTGAAACAAACAAGTGGAAAGATGTTATTGTTCTTGTGTGGTTGCTTTATTTAGAACGAGCTAAATATTGTACGGCAGTTTTTGTTTGGATAGTTTCTTGCCGTCCATCACATCATAGAAGATTTTATGTTTTGTTTGGATAGTTTCTTGCCGTCCATCACATCATAGAATATTTTATGTTTTTGTTTGGATATTTTCTTGCCGTCCATCACATCATAGAAGATTTTATGTTTTGTTTTTATAGTTTCTTGCCGTCCATCACATCATAGAAGATTTTATGTTTTGTTTTTATAGTTTCTTGCCGTCCATCACAGAAGATTTTATGTTTTTGTTTGGATAGTTTCTTGCCGTCCATCACATCATAGAAGATTTTATGTTTTGTTTGGATAGTTTCTTGCCGTCCATCACATCATAGAAGATTTTATGTTTTGTTTGGATAGTTTCTTGCCGTCCATCACATCATAGAAGATTTTATGTTTTTGTTTGGATAGTTTCTTGCCGTCCATCACATCATAGAAGATTTTATGTTTTGTTTGGATAGTTTCTTGCCGTTAATCACATCATAGGAGATTTTATGTTTTTGTTTGGATAGTTTCTTGCCGTCCATCACATCATAGAAGATTTTATGTTTTGTTTGGATAGTTTCTTGCCGTCCATCACATCATAGAAGATTTTATGTTTTGTTTTGATAGTTTCTTGCCGTCCATCACATCATAGAAGATTTTATGTTTTGTTTGGATAGTTTCTTGCCGTCCATCACATCATAGAAGATTTTATGTTTTGTTTGGATAGTTTCTTGCCGTCCATCACATCATAGAAGATTTTATGTTTTGTTTGGATAGTTTCTTGCCGTCCATCACATCATAGAAGATTTTATGTTTTGTTTGGATAGTTTCTTGCCGTCCATCACATCATAGAAGATTTTATATTTTGTTTGGATAGTTTCTTGCCGTCCATCACATCATAGAAGATTTTATATTTTGTTTTGATAGTTTCTTGCCGTCCATCACAGAAGATTTTATGTTTTGTTTTGATAGTTTCTTGCCGTCCATTACATAATAGAAGCCTTTTATGTTTTGTGTAGGACATTATAATTTGAAGATGATGAATGCTTTTTTTGTGTGTTTCTTTTTGCTGCCGACACTCATATTTATGTGTGTCTGATTTATCGCTACACATACACTAGTCACAAAATCGATTCATTATTTCAAAGCTACTTCTCAAGGACACACGTAGGATAAACAAAATTCCCAATTGCTATTCAAAGTGCAACCATAAGAAAAAATTCTGTCACTTAATTGCTTTCAAAATAACATTTTCAACAAACAAACAATTTTTTTTTCCGTCAAACTCCATTAATGTCATGATCTCTTAGAACAGGGATTCTCAACCTACTTAATGCCGCGACCCTTTAATACATTTCCACTGAATTATTTTCCTTGCTACTTCATAACTTTTAGAGTCTTAGGCGACAACTGGGAAAGGATCGTTCGACCCCAAAGGGGTCGCAACCCACAGGTTGAGAACCGCTGTATTAGAATTTTTGCAGAACTTCTGTCCATCTATTCAAATTCCTTAAGTAAAATAGATTGAATCATAGTTTAAGTCTGGTTGATTTCTTCGTTTCTATGGCAACTATTTTAATTGTGGGTTGTGTTAGACTTTATGTTAAAATGCCGGCAGATTGTTCGGTTCTGGTCTGTCCTGAACTGATGTCACTGTAGGGATTCAATTGTTTAAGCTTTGTTATTTTAGTGTGCGAGTGGGGTGGAACTATATTAACTGTGTGTAGTGTGAGACCAGGGCTACATTGTTGAGTTTGAGACCCTATGGTATGTTGCCTGTTGTTCTCCAAACTGAGTTATCGTTTACCTCCCGCCTCCAAAGCTGGCCGTCTCGAACCGTGGGCGGGGGGGGGGGGGTCACTCTGAGGGTGTGCAAGGAATGAGAGATATCCAGCCACATCTTACCCACATGTAAAAACTTAGCTGTCACAACGACTCAGCCCCATCTTACCCACGCACAAACACGTAGCTGCCACAACTACTCATTTACCCACACACAAACACGTAGCTGCCACAACTACTCACTTACCCACGCACAAACACGTAGATGCCACAACTACTGACCTACCCACACACAAACACGTAGCTGCCACAACTACTCACTTACCCACACACAAAAATGTAGCTGCTAGAACTGCTCCTATAGCCACGATCTCTGAAACCACGTCCTGTAGTATCACTGGCTGTGTGGATGCCACACCTGGGGATTTAAAACCGTTGTAGTTTGTCTTTAATCCCGACAGGACTAATGAACATTAAACATTTGTATTGATTGATTGGCAGGGACGGTTCATTTGTGTAGCTTGGTTAGTTTTCAATCGTCCAAATATTTTTTTATCTATAAACAATGTGATTATTTGATTCTGTTTTATAAACACCGCAATTACAATACTGTATTGCTCCTGCAATTACAATGCTGTATTGCTCCTGCAATTACAATACTGTATTGCTCCTGCAATTACAATACTGTATTGCTCCTGCAATTACAATACTATTATGTTCCTGCGACTACAATACTGTATTGTTCGTGCCACTACAATACTGTATTGTTCCTGCGACTACAATACTGTATTGCTCGTGCGACTACAATACTGTATTGTTCCCGCAGATACCAACACATGTTGTAATTTATGCATACTAGCTTCAATAAAAAAAGAAATCAATAATTTTAAGAAAAAATTGTTGTTGAACAAAATGTATTGAAAACCCCAATAAAACAACGTTTTCTTCACATATCTCAAGTTGTTTTTCTTACATTGAACAGTCAGTCGGTCGCCATTGACTGCTCCAAACGTATTCCTAATCACACAGAAGTACACCCCTGGCTCTGGCTCGGTTATGTGGAGGTCATATTTCTATACAAATAAGAACAAAAAGTGTATTTAGCCAACAATGTCAGAGGTTTGCACACTCATATTTTAAGTAATGCTATTCACACATGTAATTAAAACACATTTTGTGTGTGCTCATGCAGCGAAGGATATCTAAAACTTGATATCCGACAAGGTTTCTTAAAATCACGAATGACCCAAAATTGACGTCATGGCGGGATGATATTTTTTTTTTATTAGAAGAGGTCGTAAACCAGGACGCACACTATGACACATATATAATAAGATGTTTTCCACATTTTCTTAACTAGCATGTCTATCACATCCAGTGTTTCTTTCAGAAATTTCCCCCGGGGGGGCACTTCAGATTTTCGTGGGGGGGGGGGGCGGGTGGCGCTATGCCAATGGCCAGAGGTGTAGCTAAGGGGTAGTAGATGGGACATACGTCCAGGGCACCAGACTTACGCGGTTGGGCAAAAATTGGCGTTGACGGAATTAATTGGTTGAAAATAATGGGTTTCAGAGTTGGAAATGGGCGTAATAATGACTCTGGTCCACTGACACGAAACACTGTAGATACGCCCCTGCTAGTGGCGTCGAAATAAGGCAGATGGAGTGGTCCAACCAGGTGTCAATCTTTATTTATATGCTGGAGTGGATTTTTTGGTCATCTGAAGTGTATGTATCGTGAAAGGGAGGACGGCAACAATATTTGGCCGCTCATGGCAGCCTTAATAATAGCTACGCCACTAGGCAGTGTATCTATCGATACCAAAATCGGTGATCTTTTTCATCAAAAAGTAGAGCGGAAATCGATGACACCGATGAATATTAATCTGTGAAGCTGTTTGGGGAGCCTGCTCCCCAGAAAACTTTTGATTATTTTAAAATCAAGAGGTGTATTTTTGAGTATACTTGAATTTGATGTTTCTATTATAACTCTTTTGTGGCAGGCCTTAGTTAGCCCAGGGCCTTATATAAACTGAATTCAACCCGTTTGTTGCGTGCCCCAGGGTAATCATTAGGCACAAGCTTATAATTAACCCTATCATGTACCATTGATAAGCGTGAGGGATGGGGTGCATAATTAAGAGTGCTAAAGACGGCCGTACAGACTCAAAATGCAGGGGTGCATTATTTTGGCTCATACTTGAATTTGTTGTTTCTTACAGACAATTTTGAGGTGGCTTTTCAAACTTTCGGATAAGAAATGCCAAAATTTGCCATAATAATGACCAAAGACATCTTAAATTTCGCACTAGCGGGACATAAACTACATTCACGCTAGATAAGTCACCCTTTAGGGTGTGCTTTTGCCCTAGATTATTCTCACCTCTTAAATCATTATAGTCCCCAGGAAATTTTTGATAAATTCAAAATTTAAGAATTCATTTTTTTCCCATATCTGAATTTAGTTTTCCTCAGTCTACACTGAATTGGGGAGCAACGGAAGAGATCCTAGTTAAAAAATGTAGGTGCCACTTAACCTTAGTGTTAGAGCAATCAAGTGCGCCCAGCAACCCCAATACTGCAGGGTGCCTCGGATATTTTAGTCTAGACAATACGCCGCAATTAGCTTAAAAATACGTCACTCAGTCAACCGCGGGAAGAGCGTTCATTAACTAATAAAAACTCTCTAACACACACCGCGCGTAATAAACCAGACATTCAATCCAACTATAACTAATGAACTCCCGTACTCGACACATGGTGGGCCATCTTGAGACATTAGCAGCCAAACATAACCAGACTAGCTATTAACCCCATAACACCCAGAACTGCTACATACATGGCGGGCAATATCCAATCCTGAATATTTGGGATCATCCTCAACATTCACTATGACGCTTGTTTCGTTGACCAGCCTTTTCCACTTGACCTCGCTGACGTTAGGCATGGCGTGCGCTGGACATGGCAGGATGACCTTGTTAGACTCGTCACATTTATACTCCAGTTTGGTGTACTCTACCTCAGGCATAGCTAGAGAATGGAAGTTCACAGCCAAATAATTTATGCAAGGAAATACTCAAACACTAACAGTAATAATAACAGTGCGAATATCAATTATTTTACAGCAATAGATGCAAATATACAAAAAGTACAAATAACAACAGGCAAATACATTTATACAAGGTGCACAGATGAGTAGTTTTACAGTAATAGAGTTAACTAAATTGAAGGTGAATTAAGAGCAACAGGCAACCCAAAATGATCATTAGATGTCTTTAGTATTTCATTAGATGTCTTTAGTATTTCATTAGATGTCTTTAGTATTTCATTAGATGTCTTTAGTATTTCATTAGATGTCTTTAGTATTTCATTAGATGTCTTTAGTATTTCATTAGATGTCTTTAGTATTTCATTAGATGTCTTTAGTATTTCATTAGATGTCTTTAGTATTTCATTAGATGTCTTTAGTATTTCATTAGATGTCTTTAGTATTTCATTAGATGTCTTTAGTATTTCATTAGATGTCTTTAGTATTTCATTAGATGTCTTTAGTATTTCATTAGATGTCTTTAGTATTTCATTAGATGTCTTTAGTATTTCATTAGATGTCTTTAGTATTTCATTAGATGTCTTTAGTATTTCATTAGATGTCTTTAGTATTTCATTAGATGTCTTTAGTATTTCATTAGATGTCTTTAGTATTTCATTAGATGTCTTTAGTATTTCATTAGATGTCTTTAGTATTTCATTAGATGTCCTAAATGTTTCATTAGATGTCTTTAGTATTTCATTAGATGTCCTAAATGTTTCATTAGATGTCTTTAGTATTTCATTAGATGTCCTTAATGTCTCATTAGATGTTTTAAATGTTTTATTAGATGTCTTAAATGTCTCATTAGATGTCTTAAATGTGACATACTTTTCAAAAATGAATTCACGAAGACCTCCCCACCCATCCCTAGGCTTAGCGTGAGTCGCCGCGCCCCATACATGCTAGTATTGCCCTTCCTGGTGTATATTATAGTCCTATCAGTCAGTTCGGTATTCAACCCATTACGATCTAAGGTTTTGTTTTGTGTGTGTGTGTGGGGGGGGGGGGTAACTTTAACGAGTCAAAATATGTTTTATTTTGTGTCCTGATTTGAAATGTTGTGCCCTGAAACGTATGCGTTAAGGTAACTACTCCTCGCCACAGCGTTAGGGTAACTATCTCTCGCCACAGCGTTAGGGTAACTATCTCTCGCCACAGCGTTAGGGTAACTATCTCTCGCCACAGCGTTAGGGTAACTATCTCTCGCCACAGCGTTAGGGTAACTATCTCTCGCCACAGCGTTAGGGTAACTATCTCTCGCCACAACGTTAGGGTAACTATCTCTCGCCACAGCGTTATGGTAACTATCTCTCGCCACAACGTTAGGGCAGCTAACCCTCGCCACACTCCGCCAATAGTAGGCCTATCAACACTAGCTTTTGACTAAACGGCAACAAGTTAACTAACAGGAATGATAAACAATAATTTCACATCTCAGGACATTACCAGTGATTCTTACAGAGAATTTGATCCGAGGCATTTCATGTGTTCGGGGATTGGGGGAGGTGGGGTGCATTTATATACAGCAAACCTTGGCATAATGGCAACCAGCACCAGCTCTGAATCCAAAAGTTGGCATAATGGCAACCAGCACCAGCTATGAATCCAAAAGTTGGCATAATGGCAACCAGCACCAGCTATGAATCCAAAAGTTGGCATAATGGCAACCAGCACCAGCTATGAATCCAAAAGTTGGCATAATGGCAACCAGCGCCAGTTCTGAATCCAAAAGTTGGCATAATGGCAACCAGCATCAGCTATGAATCCAAAAGTTGGCATAATGGCAACCAGCACCAGCTATGAATCCAAAAGTTGGCATAATGGCAACCAGCACCAGCTATGAATCCAAAAGTTGGCATAATGTCAAACAGCGCCAGCTATGAATCCAAAAGTTGGCATAATGTCAAACAGCGCCAGCTATGAATCCAAAAGTTGGCATAATGTCAAACAGCGCCGCAGCTCTGAATTCGGCGCCCACGCGCTACATAAACTGAATTAGTAGTAGAGGGCGTACAATTTATCTGTGAGGATGGCGGACATGTTTGATTTTCCATTGTATTCATTCAAGAAGGAATAGTATTCAGAGTGTATTATATTCTTGACATCCTTACATGTAACTATGTATGTTACAAGGATGTACCAATGCCAAGGATTTATTTGTGATATTTAAATGTAATAAAAGTACTGTGTAATTTATACAATCGGAGTATCTTCATCACGTTAAAGAAAGTGTCATTGAGGTTAATGGATGAATAGTGACAGCTGCAGACCATCCATTAAATCACCAGTATTAGTTAACGTTGTAGCATCAGAAGTATTACTTATGTTGCATCTGTTATACGCACTATTAATCTTTATTTGATCTAAAATGTATTGAATTTTTTTTTTTTTTGGTCTATATTTAAAATAATGCTATTATTTTAATTCATTTTTTAAAAATAAGATAATAAATATAGACCACCCTAATTTTAAAGTTGATCACATTTTTATTGAGAAATGGACATTTTAAGAAGTTATTCAGTGTTTGATACTTACGATGAGATATATTCTTTCAATGATTAAAATAGATGGAAATGTGTTGTGATTAAATTGCCCCTATTCGATTTCAGTACATTGCTAAATATATTTAGCAAGAACCATTTCAAAATATTTGAGTGATGGGTAATTATATTGTAGGAACGTGGGTTTAATAAAAAAGATTTCAAATATTTGATATCGAATTCTGAATCCAGATTTATCTTTTTATAATTGGATTATCAAATATATCCCCCCGCCTCGATGACTGGCTGCAGTATTCCACTCATTTTAATCTGTTACTGTTAGTGCCATTTAGTTTAGTTTACCATTTGAAATGTTTCGAAATAAAAATTTGGTGTTTTTAAGATTTTTTTAAAAATAGGCGTATAGTTTGGCGTTATTGTTGTACTCCTTTTTTATACTGGGGGTTGGGGGTATTTTAATACGGTTCAAAGTTTTCTACTCATGCCACGGTATTAAATCTAGAAGATAGTGACACAAACCTATCGATGTATACTTATTATCTAACTAAACCAAAGTAAAGAAACTGATTTAAAAAAAACAAACAAATGGTTTAACAAAGTTAAAGTCTATGATTGAAAGCTTACATCCAATGATCAAAGATATAGGAGCCGAATCAGAACTGGAACCCAAGATATTGGAAACCAGGCATCTGTAGACTCCTGAGTCGATAAACTGTGATTGTTTGATGATCAGACTCGGATAATTCACTGTAGAGCCCTCATAACGAGCAAGGTTTCGTTGCAGTAATTCGCCATCTTTAGACCAAGACACAGTGGTTACTGGAGGGCGGGGGGGGGGGGGGGCGGGGCGTGAGGTCAATGGAAGAGAACAAATAGTTGCGTGAGTAGATGTGGGCTTGTCAAGCACGTGATGTTAAACTGAGAGATCATGTATGATTAAAAAGATGGAGAAGGAGAGGCGGAGAGGGTGAAAGAGACAACGGAGATAGAGGAGAGAAGAAAGAAAAAGAGAGAAAGAACAGAAAGAGAGAAGGGGTAGAGAAAGAATGGGGAGATAAAGGAAGGGAGAGAGCATGTGAGAGAGATCTTGTTCCGTGCCGTTATCCGTATGGAGAAATTAATATCTTATTTAAGTTTATGGTGCGTTCTAAGACAGTACACAACAAAAGACGATACCATAAGTTAAATACTATAACAAAGAATACGATGCGCAAACCAGGGCTAATTACAATTAATACATTTTAATACGTTAATGATAAATTACAAAATCAAAAAGAAGTAAATTAAAGCTATCTGCTTACAGAATAATGATTGGCTTGTACCGGTACAATGTTGAAGAATACACAATTTTGTAAAAAGGTACAATGATGAAAGGAATCCACACACACACTTTAAACAAATCTCTTGTCTCGTAGCAAAAATAACACACACTCAAAATATCTCGTGATCAAATCATAGCAAACCTCTACAACCCTCGTCCCCTTTTATAGTCTATTCTACTGATCTTTCCAGAGACCTTACACAATGGTTTTCTTTTCAGAGTTCTCCAGATAATTCTACATAATTCTAAAGAAACAGACTATTTATTTTTTTAAATTGTAAACCAGGTCAAGAGAGACTATTTTTAGCTAGTCACACCCTAAATGCGGTTCCAAGCTTGGGGTCAGCTAGAGTTCATTCACGGGGAAAGATCTACATAACAATCTAAAAAAGAAATGAGAGAAATAGGGTGGAAAGAGGGAGGGGGAGAGTGGAACTAGAAAAGAGAGACTAGAGTGTAGAGAAAGAAGAGAGAGAGAGAGGAGCGAAAAAAAGATAGTAGAGAGGGGAGAGAAAGAAATACAAGAAAGAACAATTCCTGTTTTTGACATCAGAGAGACAAGAGACCGAATATAAGAAAGGAGAGAGACAGGAGAAAGAAGGAGGATAGAAAAAACTGAGAGACTAGAGATCAGATGGAGGATTTGAGAAAAAAGATAGAGGGGGGAGACAATGCTAATATAAGAAACTCACTGGGTGGGTTGGACATCACCCTGCACGGCAGTAGCACTGGCTTGTTCTGGCTGGTCATCAGCTGGATGCTGCCACCGGGTCTAATCACCTTTGGTGGGACTGAGAGCAAAGCACTTGTAAGGAACAGTGAAACTATCGAATCAAGGGCAATGTTCAAGTCCCCAATATTCAGTCGTCATGTATGCGTTTCAGTTCCTCAGTATTCTATGCCATATTAGATACCGTACCTTTGAATTCGACAGTATTGTGTCGTCATGGATACCCCTCAGTTCTACAGTATTCTGTCATCATGATACCCCTCAGTTCTCCAGTATTCTGTCATGATATCCCTCAGTTCTCCAGTATTCTGTCATCATGATACCCCTCAGTTCTCCAGAATTCTGTCATCATGATACCCCTCAGTTCTCCAGTATTCTGTCATCACGATACCCCTCAGTTCTTCAGTATTCTGTCATCATGATACCCCTCAGTTCTTCAGTATTCTGTCATCATGATACCCCTCAGTTCCCCAATATTCTGTCATCATGATACCCTTCAGTTCCCCAGTATTCTGTCATAATGATACCCCTCAGTTCCCCAGTATTCTGTCAAATTAGATACCTTTGAATTCGCCAGTATTCTGTCATAGATACCTATCAGTTCCCCAGTTTTCTATCGCTATGTTTCATTAACTTTTTGATGCCATCTCGACTTTGAAAATCAAAACATTAGATGTCTCCTAGGCTGTGACAATAAATACTTTTGATATCGTCTATATGCTGTGCTCATTAAAATTTAATATGTCAACTAGGTTGCAACTATTTCCCCTTTTGACACTACGGAGATTCGCCCGCCTAAATGAAACCTGTTCCTTTACAATGAACAGTGATATGTCTGACACTAAGGAAATTCATCCGCCTAAATGAAACCTGTTCCCTTACAATGAACAGTGATATGCCTGAAGGCTTCATTCTTGGACTCGAAAGTTCCGTGATCAATGACCTGGCAAGTTATGGAGTAGGAGTCGGATTTTGGCGGGATCGCCATGCTCAGTCTGCTCCGCACTGTGAAGATTGACACGTTTTGGAAGTTTTCACTCTCGACTGACAGCTCTTCCACCTGGATCAGGAGCTGTGAGTAGGAGTCTCTGAAAGATACGTTCAAACCAACAATGTAAAAATGTCACCCTCTTTGTATAAAAATATTTTATTCAAACAATTTTTTTTTAGCGAAGCACCAGACTATATCAAAGCTATAAGGTAGTTACATCAAAATTATTTGCCAAAACAGAGAATGATCATGGAATGCTTTGTAATTCCCTCACATAGCTAGAATGCAGTACAATAAATTATAATGGCATTCGCATTACTACAAAAAATTGTAATAAAGAGGAGGGGGGGAAGGAAACTGCAATCAGGTTAGCAAAAAAAAAAAAAAAAAAAAAGAAAGGAAATGAGTCAAACAATTCTTTTGCTGCCCTCCTTGGACACTACTGTTTAGTGAAAAACTATTTTTAAAAAATTACTTCTGTTTTTTCGGTTGTTTGTTCGCTGACGCAGGCTTCCTGTCGACACGTTCGTTTTTTTTTTTGCGTTCTTTTTTCAGGTTTTCCCTTTTTTTTTAACTCAAGTTCTTTTCTACAAATGACATTGGTTTACTTTCGTTGGAAGTGTTTTTTTTTTTTTTTTTTTTTTTTTTTTTTTTTTTTGCAATACTACCAAACCCGGGCGAGTTCTTGCTGTTGTCATTTTGAAAATAATAGATTTCCCTGATAGAAGATCATCTCTCTCCAAGCAACTAGTGAGCTCAAGGGTTAATACAGTAAGTGTAAATTAAACATGTTATATAGGTTCAGGGTCACGTCAGCGGCGTAGCTAGAGTGTTTGGCGCCCGGGACAAGTTTCGCACCCGGGGACAAGATTCATTTTAAAGCGCCCTCTTTTCCTTTTTTCAACTCTCAAACCCATAATTTTCATCAATAAAATAATACCAAAGCACATTTTAACGCCCCTAACTAGCTGGCGCCCGGGTACATCTGTACCCCCTGCCCCCCCCCCCCTTACGCTACGCGTCTGGGTAACGTTAAATAAATCAAAAACTTAGAAAGACAAAGCCATTTTAAAATATTTTAAACTTTCTTTTCTTTAACGTTGAATAAGTTGAAATGCAGATTAATGCATCGACTTGCATGGAAAAAAATGGCGTCCTTATATGTTTCTTATTTTGAATACCAGTCTGACTACCACTGTCATTATCACTCTAACTACCACTGTGACTACCACTGTGACTACCACTGTGACTACCACTCTAACTACCACTGTGACTACCATTGTCACTACCACTGTGACTACCACTGTGACTACCACTGTGACTACAACCCTGACTACCACGCTGAGTCTCACTGTGATTACCCCCCCCCCCCCCTGACTACACATTGACCGATCCTGATTACTTAGATTTAGACCCTAATAATATTTCATTGTATATGCTTTGAGTGACAGATGTCATATTTACCGCCATAGATGATGGGGAGCGGCTAAACCGCTGCCCTTTGAGACACATTCCCAGGAGTATGTTTGTGATGCATTCACCAGTTCTGGGCCTGTCAGTACGACGCCTACCGTAGAATCTGTCGGAGACAGAAGTTCATTAAATGTAGGAGACACAATGAAGTAAAACAAGGGGCTTTTTCTTCAATTTTTTTTTTACCATCTCTTCTTTTTTTTTTTACACAAGATATAATTCATTCAACACATTTTTCAAATGTTTATGTTTTGTCCTTTAACCTTTGGTTGTCTCAAGTCAAAACGTTTTATTTAAGCTGTGTGTAAATAGGGAGGGGGTGCTGTCCCGTATTTTTCTACCATTATATTATTCGGCCGCCGAAAGATCATCACTAGATAAACTTAACATCTGTACCTTTTCACTGAAGGCTGGCCTGGCGGTAACATTAACGAGCATCATCATAAATTCGGCCGCCTCAACTCTCCCCTTCAATGAGTATTTTCCGTTGTTTTATTTACTATAAACTTCATATTCAATTCCCCACAGAAACGAATTAACTAAAACCCACTTTTTGAAATTCGTTTTTATTAACGTCGCTTTTGTTCGTGGCTCTTCTTCTTTCTTCTTTTTATGCCTTTTTACCCCGTCTGGGGCATAGGACGTCCACAAGAATTTTCCACTCATCACGGTCCCGTGCTTTCCTTTCCAGTTGCTTCCAGGTGAATCCAATATTTTGCGTGTCTGCCTCTAGCTCGCGTCTCCGTGTTTTCTTTGGCCTTCCTCTCTTTCTTTTTTCCGTGTGGATTCCATGTTAGGCATTGTCTGGTGGTGCTATCTGGGGGGCATTGTCTGGTGGTGCTATCTGGGGGCGTTGTTTGGTGGTGCTATCTGGGGGCATTGTCTGGTGGTGCTATCTGGGGGCATTGTCTGGTGGTGCTATCTGGGTGCGTTGTTTGGTGGTGCTATCTGGGGGCATTGTCTAGTGGTGCTATCTGGGGGGCATTGTCTGGTGGTGCTATCTGGGGGCGTTGTTTGGTGGTGCTATCTGGGGGGCATTGTCTGGTGGTGCTATCTGGGGGCATTGTCTGGTGGTGCTATCTGGGGGCGTTGTTTGGTGGTGCTATCTGGGGGGCATTGTCTGGTGGTGCTATCTGGGGGGCATTGTCTGGTGGTGCTATCTGGGGGCATTGTCTGGTGGTGCTATCTGGGGGCGTTGTTTGGTGGTGCTATTTGGGGGGTTTTCTGAGAGTATGCCCAATCCACCTCCACTTTTTCTTTATGATGTCGTCATCAATGGGCACCTGATATGTCCTTTCCATGAAATCTTTGTTGGTGATGGTATTTGGCCATTTGATGTTAAGGTTCTTTCTAAGGCATGTGTTTATGAATGTCTGCTTTTTCTGAGTAATGCTCGCTGTCGTTTTCCACGTTTCTGCTCCATAAAGTAGAACTGTTTTCGCATTTGTGTTAAAGATTCTGACTTTAGTTTGAAGTTTCAGCTGCTTTGACTCACATATTTTCTTTAAAAGCACAAAAGCTGATCCAGTTCTAGACCTTACGTCCGCATCGGATCCGCCGTTTGTGTCTATGGTGCTGCCTAAGTAATTGGAGTACTCCACTTCTTCCAGTGCCTTTCCTTCCAGACAGATATGATATTGGTTGGATGAGTTTACCTTCATGATTTTCGTCTTGCTTTTATTTGTATTGAGTCCTTGTTCGTGGCTGGCTGGGCAAAATGTTCGGACGGCTAACTGACCCACTTCCCGTCAACCTATTGAGCTGAAACTTGGCACATAGACTCGTTGCCGACGACAACACAATCTATCAATTTTTCAAGCCCGCCCCCCCCCCCAATACCCAATAATCGGTTTTTCCTGTTTTTCAAGAGGGAGATAAAGGAAATATGATTCCACAGATTTCACGAAATAGAATTCCCGATAACTAAGCTAAATAAGATTCTTTTTAAAAAAAATATCGCAAGTGCGTTTTTCTTTTTTTTTTCTGAAACAGTTGGTGAAGTAAACCAGCGGCGTAAAAGCGGGTGGGTTACATGAATAATATTGCTCAGGGGCGTGTACCGGGATTTGTATACATTGCTTTACTCGAATGTCCAATGTTCATCCCCCCCAACTGCTCGATATTACCTTTAATAAAGGATTTATACGAACAACTTTGTTTTTAAGGATTGCTTAATTAAAGTCTGTTCAACATGGGTTCTGAGAAATCGTTTTTTTTTGTATAAAATTCCCCCCCCCCCACACACTTTTTTCCTTTTCTACGCACCTGAAATCTATCTTCGCTAAGTTGCCATAAAACATATTTGATTATTTTTTTTTTTACGTATCCATTGAAATATTTTCGTTCATGTCTCTTCTTCTTCGGGTTTCCTCATAAAAAATGTACCCAACCCCTTAACTTAGATTTTTATAGAAAATGCAATACTATTTACACTATTTACACAATAACACTATTAACCCTATTTACACTATTTACACTATTAACACTATTTACACTATTTACACCATTTCCCTCCTTTCCAACATCGCTGCGCTTTGACGTGCGGCTAGTTATAGGTAAATGTTATCGGTTATCGCAATGTGTCCACGACCTGGAACAGTATTTCCCGGATTCAATAAAAGACTTATAATTCATAGGCTTACCCAATGTCCCGGTGTGAGAGAGAGCGCCCCGGGTTAACGACGTCGAGGAGTTGTCCCGGTCAGTCCGATACTCTGTCCCGTTTAGAATTAAAATTTAAAGAGTCATAAATTTGTCCCATTGTTAAAGAGTCTCGAAATATTTTTTTTTTTTAAATCAGAACTTTGTGGGTATAGCATTCCAAATGACATTGTAGCTAAACTAAATTCTAATAAGTCTAAACTTACGCCACGTGGCTCTATGTATGCAAATGTTCATGTGTACATTTCAGGCCTTAAATATTAGTCCTAGGTCCAATGTAAATTTTAAACCGTTATCAAAAACCGTTACCAAAACCGTTACCAAAAAAGCTGTTAGCAAAAACCGTTACCTAATCCATTTCCAAAACCGTTACCAAAAATCGTTACCAAAATCCGCTACCAAAAACCGCTACCAAAAACCGTTAATAAAAACCGTTACCAAAACCGTTACAAAAAAACCGCTAACAAAACCGTTACTGAAAACCGTTACCATAACCGTTACCACAAAATCGTTACCAAAGACGATTACCGAAACCGTTACCAAAAACCGTTACCGAAACCGTTATCAAAAACCGTTACCAAAACCGTTACCAAAACCATTACCAAAAAACCGTTACCAAAAAATCGTTCCCAAAGACGGTTACCAAAACCGTTACCAAAAAAACCGTTACCAAAAAACAGTTACCAAAAAGCCGTTACCATAACCGTTACCAATACCGTTACCAAAAACCGTTACCAAAAACGGTTACCAGAACCGTTACCAAAAACCGTTTCCAAAAACCGTTACCAAAAACCGTTACTAAAACCATTACCCCCGACTCTCAACCCGCTCCCTGTGAGTTATTAGAAGATATATCATGCTATGTATGAAAAGAGAGAATTGACTGTATGGTTTCGTCTCACGACTAAATTGTTCATGAACTAAGCTGAATATGAACAAAAAGAACAATTACATTTCTAAGAAAAGTCATAGCACCCCCGGAAAATTTTTTTTTATTTTCTAATAATTTTTAAAAAAAATTTCCTACGCGATTTCCGTTAAGTTCAAGAACAATGTTGTATTAAATCGTTAATTTTAGGTTTTCAAAACAACACAATTGTTTTCAAAAACTTGGAAAGCTCACGAGTTCGGCTAACGTATAAATAGATTCGTATTAAAATTGCGTCGACCAGGCAAAACAGTTATTAAGCGTTCATGATAGACCCCAACATGCCAAGCCATATGGCATTAAACAGAAACTCGTCCCTCCCCCCCATAGACAACGACGAGGCCATGACAGGCAGTTCCGGCTCATACCAGCGAGAAGCCAGTAGAGGAACTGCTCATTCCTACCAAAGACAATCAGGGACTGGAACAATCTTCCAAAAGGAACAGTTGAGGCGACAACACTTGACTCATTTGCGTCTATTGCCTCAGGCCTTCCAACCCCTAGTGCATGATACCCTCGCACAGCTACTCTTGTAACCAGTGAAATATCCTCATCAACACCAGGCACAGAGACATTGCTAATCCCATCTACATTCATAGTAGCCATAATGATCAATAAATTGATCGCAGGCCCTTAATATATAGAAGAAGAAATAATAATATTATTGTAACAAAAGAAAACTCACTAAGTTTGATTTTTTTATAGAAGACTTTATGGTGAAGGGATTTTGAACAAACTTTTCAGGGATCATCTTAGTAACATGACCTATGACCATATCGAATTTGGTTGGGATCCATTTAGTAGTCTTTTTAAAATAACAACGTCGAGCTGTCTTATTTCTAGTTTATATGAAATATGTGACACAAGTTGTAAGAAAACCTTGGAAAAAATATGACGCAACAAAGCACACAAAAAACGTGTCGGCAAGAACCATTCTTCGGCGAATAAACAACGAGTAACACAAACATAAACCTTTAAAGTAAAACAAACACTTAGACGAAATGTAGTATGCGAGAGGACAGCAAGAGTAATATAATAGGCCATTAGTAGGTACGAGAGTTAATATAGCCAATAGGGGAAGGGAGAGAGGAAAAGAAAGTCCACGGCGATTATAAAAAAGGAAGGGGTGGAGAAAATAATTAACACGTGAAAGAGAGCATGACATTCGTGCAATGTGATGTCAAGGTCACATAGGCGTGTATCAGTATGTTCTCTAAGTTGACCCTGGTGGGCGTGTTGGTACAGGAAACAATGGTGGGGATGGGAAAGACCCTGGAACCGTTGTGGTCGCTTTAATTGAGTGTTTGTGAGATAGGACACTACATATTATATTATATATTACAGCATATAACAACACTTAAAAAAATTCACTATCAGTTGATCCTAATCCGTGTTTGGTAGCATTTTGCGTATGTAAGTTTTGAGAAATTATTTCACCTGCAATTAACACAATGATTGTTTTAATAACAACCTGGTGTCTAAACAGCCACCAATAGAGGAGGGGGGAAATTGATTTTCGTTTTTTTATATCTCAAGACAGTAAGATAAATTATGGCATTATAGCATTACATTTATAATTTGTGCTGAAATCTTTTTATTGAAATAAATCAGTTTTTGATTTGCTGATGATCATTTCAGCAATTTGCATGACCGCTCATGTCTGGTGTAGCGTATTAATCCCTATTTAAAGATTTGTAAGCTCTGCTCCGAGCTGTTTGAGCTCAACCTTTTTTATTTATTATTTATAGTTTCTTATTTCCTTTGAAAGTTTGCGTTCGGGACAACCTCCCCTGTTGTACACCTCCCCTGTTGTACACCTCCCCTGTTGTACACCTCCCCTGTTGTACACCTCCCCTGTTGTACACCTCCCCTGTTGTACACCTCCCCTGTTGTACATCTTCCGCTGCACCAATGACAATTGTCAAGAAGTGGTTGCAAAAAACAAAAACTTCTTCAAAATAAATTCCATAAAATTTTAATGGTCTCTTGCTTGGTCTAGAATATTCAAAATCGTATTTAACTAATTCCACCTTCGAGATGCGGACCGAGTTCATGATACCCTCGCTGATTAGCACTTGCAACCAGTGAAATATCCTCTTCAACTCCAGAGACAGAAAAATTGCAAATCCCCTCTAAATGCGTAGGAGCCAGAATTATCAATACAATGATCATGGGCCCATAATATACAGAAGAAGAAGAAGAAAAGCATGTGGACAAAGCAGGTTCTTACTTTTGATGAGCAGCTCCACCGACTCGTTGCCGCAGAAGTTTGGTTCGTTTACATAGCACGTTACAATCGTTCCGCTGTCAACAGCTTCTGCCTTGAATGTGGCTTGCAGTTTGTAGATCGTCATCGTTGGCTACAGAATAAAATAATAACACTAGTTGGGTTTATAGTTGTCAATGCAATTACTCGCCACATGTGGTGAAATGAAGATATGAACTTCTCTCTCTCTTCCAAAAGGGAAGTAGAGAAAGCTGAAGGAGATAGCTGAACGAGGTGTGTGGAAGCTGGAATCGAAAGACAGGGCGATAAGAGAAGAACGTTTCGGCGAAGAGCCTTCCTCAGCAAACAGGACACATTAAAAAACGACAAGCAATATGAACTTTTAAAAAATTTAAGTGATCGCCATTGTTATTGCCGGAAGTTGTAAATATGCTTGTTTATATAAAACTTTTACGACTAAACCAATCTTTCGCGGCACTCATTTAATTGTGTTTGATTTCATGTCTGTCTGTCTGTTTGTCTGAGCAAAATCTGATTATAAATGTTGACCCTACATGTAACTGATACAACGGAACGGGATAGAGTTGACACCCTCGAAACAAAACTTTAGCCAATACAAATTGTACTTATGTCCCACAACCAACAACAAATACAGGAAAAGTCTAGAGATGTGGCCACCATTTCAGCACAGCTCGGACTCAACCGGGTGACTCCACCCTAAGGGGGTGGGGGGGGGACATCAAATCGAAAAATTGTTTATTTACAGAGCACACACTGCTCGATCTAACCAAATTTCATGTAGGGATAACCGGTCGCACGTAAATGTTCCACACATGTAACCAAGCCAAGTGATACGGGGAAGGACATTGATTTTGATCAAGTGATTGACAGGTTTGCAGCTTTGAAGACTGGGAGAGGAACATTTATAAATAGAGTAAAATAGATGTAAACATAGCTATAACTTAACGTTGTTACAGTCCTTAAATACAATAACATCCTGACCTTCAATTAATTTGTATTTTCTTGTACTCATTGTTGTACTTGTCATTGTTATACTTTGGACTTTTTTCAGAAGAAGAAATACATCGTGGAAGTTGGGGGTGGGGGTGGGGGCGGGGATGACACCGTGAGTTTACTACACCGGGTGACACCAACCCTAGCTACGCCACTGATAACAAATATAGAATGTGCACATTTTTATTTCCCACGTTTTTTTAAACCTTTTCGCCACCGATGACGTCGACGCGATGTCACGATCACCCACTTTCAATGACCAAGGACGTCAGATAGTCGTCATAAAAAAAGGCAAAGAACTTTTCTGAAATACCAAGGACGTCACGTCGACATCAAATTTCCCTGCTATATATTTCTTTATTCGTTAATCTATAGAACAAATAAATTCCATCATTAGATAAACGGGTAAGTTAGTTCATTAGGTTTAAACTATCTCGATTCCTAACTTATTACGTAACAACATAATTGATTCGTGACGTAACAAAATGATTGATTTGTGCTGGGTTTTTATTAAAATCAATTTCAATACTAATATTTAAATTTGCATATTTGCCACATTTCTTTAATCATAGGCGTGCCTCGGCATGGTTTTATGTCACATATGAATAAACATTTTGTGATCGCTAATGAGATTTTTTTAAAATATATATTTGAGTGGTTTTAATAAAACTGTGTAATTAAGGCATTTTCCCATAATGGTGGGACACTTAGGAAATATGGATCTGAAACATGGCTCCAACACTTGTAAGTACCATTGATCGAGTTCAAGGAACAAACTCATGGTCTTGGTCAAGTGTCAAACTAATGATCTTGGTCAAGTGTCAAACTAATGATCTTGGTCAAGTGTAAAAACTAATGGCCTTGGTCGTGTCAAACTAATGATCTTGGTCAAGTGTCAAACTAATGATCTTAGTCAAGTGTTAAACTAATGGTCTTGGTCAAGTGTCAAACTAATGATCTGGTCAAGTGTCAAACTAATGGTCTTGGTCAAGTGTCAAACTAATGGTCTTGGTCAAGTGTCAAACTAATGATCTTGGTCAAGTGTCAAACTAATGATCTTGGTCAAGTGTCAAACTAATGGTCTTGGTCAAGTGTCAAACTAATGGTCTTGGTCAAGTGTCAAACTAATGATCTTAGTCAAGTGTCAAACTAATGGTCTTGGTCAAGTGTCAAACTAATGATCTGGTCAAGTGTCAAACTAATGATCTTGGTCAAGTGTTAAACCAATGATCTTGGACAAGTTTCAAACTAATGATCTTGGTCAAGTGTCAACTAATGATCTTGGTCAAGTGTCAAACTAATGATCTTGGTCAAGTGTAAAAATTAATGGTCTTGGACAAGTGTCAAACTAATGATCTTGGACAAGTGTCAAACTAATGATCTTGGTCGAGTGTCAAACTAATGGTCTTGGTCAAGTGTCAAACTAATGGTCTTGGTCAAGTGTCAACTAATGGTCTTGGTCCAGTGTCAAACTAATGGTCTTGGTCAAGTTTCAAACTAATGATCTTGGTCAAGTGTCAAACTAATGGTCTTTGTCAAGAGTCAAACTAATGATCTTGGTCAAGTGTCAAACTAATGATCTTGGTCAAGTGTCAAACTAATGATCTTGATCAAGTGTCAAACTAATGATCTTTGTCAAGTGTCAAACTAATGGTCTTGGTCAAGTGTCAAACTAATGATCTTGGTCAAGTGTCAAACTAATGTTCTTGATCAAGTGTCAAACTAATGGTCTTGGTCAAGTGTTTAAAAAATGGCATTATATTGTCCTATTGATTAAAGTAGTCGTGCGGCCTTATAAGTCCGAAATGGTAAGGTCAGGTTTTAAAGCAAATAATTTCTCTTAAAATAATTAAAGGTTTTTCAAAATGCTTTCACATGTCAAAATGTTCATCAAATGTCAACATTTTCATCAAATGTCAAAATGTTCATCAAATGTCGAAATGTTCATCAAATGTCAAAATGTTCATCAAATGTCAAAATGTTCATCAAATGTCGATTTGTTCATCAAATGTCAAAATGTTCATCAAATGTCAAAATGTTCATCAAATGTCGAAATTTTCATCAAATGTCAAAATTTTCATCAAATGTCAAAATGTTCATCAAATGTCGAAATGTTCATCAAATGTCAAAATGTTCATCAGATGTCGAAATGTTCATCAAATGTCAAAATGTTCATCAAATTGCTTACCTGCGGGGAGTAAGATTGACTCTCCTCAACTTTGAAATCTTCTGGTAACCCACCAGATCGCATCCACCGAAGAGGGGAGGGTTTTTTTTCAATTTCAGATGGCAAGTCCACAACACAGCCTAGAGTCACAGTCCCACCCTCCAGGACTTTAGGATTCCCTGTGATCACGGGCGTCTTCTCCGTGCCTGGAACAGATGAGTGTGTGCAATCTAGATACTGGACGAATTTCATTTTATGGTTTGGGCCGAAAACGAAGAAGCGAAAGCTTTCGAATGAAACCGTGAGATTTAGATATTTCGAAACTCGTTTATGCGTTCTGCTGGTGTAGAAAAAGTATTGGTTTGGCCCCCGGGGGGGGGGGGGCAGGGCCGGCCTTAGGCCAATGCAACCTATGCGGCCGCAGTGGGCCCCGCACTTTCATAGGCCCCGCGCTAATTCTAAGTGTAAATTATTAAATTAAACCATTATAACTTATAATCATGTATAGGTCAGCGTGTTTATTCTGTTTTTATGTTTTTGCAGTGTTTTTTAATCTTTTGGTTTACTTGAAGTCAACAATTCACGAAGATAGATTGAACAATTTGGCAATTCTTGCCATTGAGCGTGATCTATGTAGGAAGCAGAAATTTGATGATATGCTGTATGACTTCGCTACACGCAAGGCTCGTAAAGTAAAGTTAATTTGATGGTTATTTTGTACTTAGTAAAGAATGAATAAAATGCAAAAAGACGAATTTATTTTCTAATACAAAATCTTAATTTTCCCTTATTATCCTTATCCCTACCCAGACTTGGCCCCGCGCAATCCGTTTCGCATGGGGGGGGGGGGGGGGGTATCGATATTTTAGATCCTCTTTTTAAAAAATGAGCTTATTGTAAATTTTAATACATACAAATTTAATGAATACTTTGGCTTTATGATTTGCATTAAAAAGTAAATTAAATGGGTAAAAAATGTATTTTAAAGTCGCATTGTAAGTGAAATGTTGACTTGAAAAAAAAAAAGGGGGGGGGGGTTGGCAAAATTTATGCAAAATAGACCATTGAGCGCCCTTTCCTGTCATATATCTATTTTAATTACAATGCTACCTAGATATATTTGGTGTCGATCGAAAAGCTTAGCATGTGTATTTTTATTGGTATGCTCCACTAAAATGTCCAGACAAAAGCCCTGAAGGAACTCTTCGTTCCACTAAACCAGTGGTTCTCAACTTTGCTAATGCCGTGACCCCTTAACACAGTTCATCATGGTCTTAGGCGACCCCTTGGAAAGGGCCGTTCGACCCCCAAAAGGGTCGCGACCCACAGTTGAGAACCGCTGCACTATACCAAACATTGTCGTTGAAACACGCATTCTCATTGGTCGACATTTAAATGTTTGTTTTATTCGCAATTATAATTTATTAACCGGAAAATTGTATATTTGACCCAGATTAAACAAGAGTTGAACGAATGTCGAGCTATGTTTAATATGAAAATACAGTAAGCCAACTACATAATTATTATAGGTAACATTAATGCATGCAGACATGTGTGTGGGCTTATGATTTGAATTAAAGGCTATAACATGTCTTGGGCTTATGATTTCAATTAAAGGCTATAACATGTCTAAGTATATAAAATTGAAATAAATAGTTATATTGTTTTAAATATTACCAAAAGTTTATTAATCTCTTTCTTAACATGTGTGTCCATATCACGTGACTCATTTGATGTGACGTTCTAAACTTTTATTTTCGTTGCCAATGACAACGTTTATCCACATGATAATGATGAATGTCAATTAATTAATGAATTGAATAAGCATAGGGTTTCCCCAATGTTTATTTTTTCAAAATATATATAAAACAATAATGGAAATGTTACCATTCCTTGGGATTTTCTTTTCACAATGCTATTCACCTTTGCCAACGACAACATTTATGAGCATGATAAGGATAAATCAAAATGTATGTCACAAATGAATGATTTGATCAAACATAGAGTTATATATTTGCTGGGTGTCCTCCCTTACATGTCCACGCTTGTTCCAAATCCCAGTCATCAAAGATCTGCGGAACATGTGACCTTGCTGTACAGTCGGAGGATAGAGGCGTTGCCTGTGAACAATGTGGGCAATGGTTCCATGGTCAATGCATCAACACAACTTTTTACAACCAGCATTCTAAGGATTCTGGCGTGCCGTGGTACTGTACTGTATGCGGTGGACGGACTAACCAGTCTGTGTTTGACCTCCATGGTGCAGGGACAGACTCTACCTTCCCAGATTTCTCTCTGAATCCCTCATGCTCCACACCAACGGACATTGGAAGTTTTCAGCCACCACATTGTTCAACTCCTATGCGCTGCAGTCAGCAAGAGAAATGGAAACACAGACCATTGTTGAGTTTCTCCATGACTGCTGCTGTTGTGTTGGATAATTCTCTTACTTGGGTATCAATGGAGCCCAAAAAGCCTGGATCAATAGCAGCGACTGGATCTTTAAGATTGTTTTGCTTTGGAGCATCATAACATGGAGCAATGTCATCTGGTGTTGTGTAATGAAACACTGCTGGCACACTCTTTAGCTTAGATGCTTGGGAAATGATCTGGACTGTGTAGTGTTTAGAACGCTCCAAATATGACATGCAGGCTCGAGAGTCATTCCCAGGTACATAGATTTTGTATGGTGACGAATTGTACACAATAGACGAGACACCAATATTATGACTAGATGGAGGCCTGCTTGGACCCCAGAGCACTATGAACTGGCGGATTCTACTCTCCTGATCTACTGGGTGCTGCCAGAACACAAAGGCCTGACAAATACAAGTGTACTTGGGCTTGAAAAATACATTCAAACCAAATGACGGTAAAGGGGGAGTGACTTCTGAGAGACAAGTCTGATTGACAATGCTTCCCTTTGTAGCAAGGCATGGAGGAGTTGTAAAGATCTCAGTGCGCCCCTCATCCATCTTCCCCATAAAATTGACTGTATGTAACTTGAGCTCATACACGCAGTCAGATAAAAGATCACTTATTGTAAAGAAGCTTTGATTTGTAGAAGCTTCATTTTTTAACCGGACTTTTGTCTTTCTGTGCATGGATTCTCTTTCACACACATCCAGTGTCCAATAAAGTTTCACATTTTTTACACTGGAACCCGGATAAATAGACCAGGTCACATTGGCTGTAAGCTTGGAGTTTAAAAAGGCTGGTGTGTGGACAGTGATATTGTATATGGAGAATCTTTGAAAGTCAACAGGAGAGATACTCGCCATCTCAATTTCCTTTGCAGGCTGGGGACCATGACATGCTTCTGTGTGCATAAATGCTCATTTTCCAAAAAGAGATTTCTCATTCCATTTCACCTCAGCTTGCACCTGTATGAAATAGAGTGTGCACCATTGAAGTTTTGGAATGACATAGCTATTTCTGTCACCAGGTATAGTTTTCTCGTGCATTTGTACTCGAACATAGCTTTTTGATCCACGGGGAAGGCCATCGCTCCAAGATATCTTGTATCTAGTAACTGGGAGCCCATGTGTATGCTGTGCGGCAGCCATCTAATTGTTATCTCAGCCTTGCCATCTTGTTGCTTGCTTCTCACATGTTCCAGATTTAAAGGTTGGTATGGCTTGAGAAACCCTTTTGTATATGCCTTGACCTTGGTGAATCCCTCTGATCCATGAATATTTATCGCAGCAACCATAAAATTACATTTTGATTCAGGTTGAATTAGGGGATGGCCTTTTAGTTTTGCCTGTTTGTTAGGTGTAAACTTATATTGGACAACCACAGGATGACTGTGCAAACACCACCATCTCAAGATATAAACAATTGGTGGAAGCGCAGATGAGCTTTTTATTGTGTTCCAAGTAACAATCATTCCACCATCATTTTTTTCAGTGATTTGTAGATCGGTTGGAACAGCTGGAATAACATGATATGCTACAGGCTTGTGGCAAACTTGTCCACACCCATTATTACAACACTTGTGCAGCCCATCACAATTTAAATCATTAGCGCACTCTTGTACACATGCAGATTTAAAACCTCTTATATCATTTGGAGCTGGGCAACTGCCATATTTTTGTTTCAGCAAAGATGAAATAACATCACAACTTTCACTGCATGCACGTCTGGCATTTATATTGTTTTTGTTTCTCTCATGATTGCAATCACTCAAGCATGGCTGAATCCCTCCATAGCCAACGCAGAGGTTGTACCGGATAATTATATATTATTCCGGCGAGACAGAAAAGAGAGAGGAGGAGGAGTACTTGTTGCTGTCCATCACAACCTGGACTGCCACGCTGCTCCAGAACTAGATGTGATGACTGCGAGCTCCTGTGTGTGAAAGGGAAACTGAAGGGTAGACGCACACTTTATGTTTGTGCCTATTACAGACCCAACACAGCAGATGAACCAAGCCTCACGAGGCTCGAATTATCGCTTCAGAGAGCAACACAGTCAAATAACGCTTTTCTCCTTATAGGTGGGGGATTTTAACTTTCCTGGTTGGAACTGGCAGATTCCTGCCTTGAAGCCCAAGTCACCATACCCTGTCCTACACTCATACTTCATGGAGATGATTAACAACCATGGTCTAGAACAGTTGGTTAAATAACCCACGAGGGGGGGGGGGGCGAACACTCTTGACCTACTCCTCACCAACTGTCCACATCTCATCCCAAAAGTTGAGGTCATCCCCGGGATTTCAGACCACTGCAAAGCATATTGTGAATTTTAGGTTAATACAATAAAAAAAGAAGCAGGTCATACGAGAAATCCCAATTTATGCCAAGGCAGACTGGGATTGCCTGAGAGTTGTAACGACAGAACTGAGCTCTAACATGCAGGCGATTCAGGGAACAACGACCACAGAAGAGCTGTGGGTGAAGTATAAGACAACAATTACTGATGCGGTGAAGAAATATATACCACACAAGACCACCAAACCTAAGATAAATCAGCCATGGGTCACGGCTGAAATTGGTGGGCTAATCCACAGGAGAGACCGCAAATACAAGTGATTGAAGAAAAATGGCTCCGTTGAACTAAGAGAGGAGGTACTGAGACTCCGCCGAACTATCCAACGCTTACTGCGCAGATCGTATTGGAACTACCTGAACGGCATTTTCTCAGAGGAAGACACTCCGACCAATGGTGTGAAGAACAAGCGCTTCTGGAGCTATATGAAGCACCAAAAGTCCTCAAACGTTGAAGTTTCCCCCCTGAGATGGGATGGCCATTTGTCATCTGACCCAAAAACACAGGCTGATATACTCAATCAGCAGTTCCAGTCGGTCTTTGGTGACGGCAGAGAGTACTCAGAGGCTGAGTTCCACCTAAAAACCAACATGATGAACACAGCCTACCCCGTCATGGAAGATATTCAGATTTCAGGACAGGGGGTGCTTGCCCTCCTCAAAACCATTAACCCATACAAAGGATGTGGTCCTTACAGTATAAAACCACGAGTGCTCAAAGAATTGGCCAAGGAAATCGCTCCTGCACTGACAATCCTCTTCCAATCATCGTTGTGCTCTGGCAATGTTCCAGCAGACTGGAGAACAGCGCATGCCACTCCAGTCTACAAGAAAAGGGAGCATTCTGACCCTGCCAAATATCGTCCGATATCCATCACCAGCGAAGTATGCAAACTATTGGAGCACATAATCGTAAGCGCAGTCATGAAGCATCTTGAAAGCAAAAATATACTCAATGACTGTCGGCATGGCTTCAGTCAATAGATCATGTGAGACCCAGCTCCTTGAGTTTGTTGAAGACTTGATGACAAATCTAGAAAACAGCAAAGCAAACTGATGTGCTGGTGATGGACTTCGTTTGCTTCTACACAAACTTCAGAGATATGGGATCCAAGGCACTACTATAACATAGATCTCTAGCTTCCTCAACAACCGATGTCAAGCAGTAGTGGTGGACGGAGCAAGCTCGTCCTTTGTCAATGTTAAGTCAGGGGTCCCCCAGGGCTCGGTGCTAGGCCCCTGTTTGTTCCTAGCATACATCAATGACCTACCCGAGAAACTACAAGAGGATCTCAATCTGTTGGCTGAGTGGGAGGCGAGCTGGGACATGGAATTTCATCCAGCCAAGTGCCAGACACTGTCAGTCTCTAGAAGTTGTACTCCTCTACGCGACCAGTATGAATTGCATGGTCATTTGCTTGAGTCAGTTTCCTCCGTAAGGTACCTGGGTATTACAATTCAGAGAGAGGTCCGCTGGGACAAGCATATTAACAATGTGTGCAACCAGGCAAACAAGACCCTGGGGTTCTTAAGGCGTAATCTAAAGATCAGCAACACCGGTGTGAAAGAAAGAGCCTATAAAGCCTTTGTCCGGCCACTTTTAGATTATGCATCTTCGGTCTGGGACCCATTCACTCAGAAGAGCATCGACAGGTTGGAGGCAGTACAGCGACGGGCAGCACGCTTTGTCCTGAACCGCTACAGGAATATCTCTAGTGTTGGCAGCATGCTGGAAACACTGGGCTAGTCTCTATTGGAAGAACGACGACGACAGTCCAGGCTCTCCATGATTTACAAGATAAATAATGGGCTAGTCCACTGCTCTGGCATTAAACAGAAACTCGTCCCTCTCCCCGATAGACAGCGACGAGGCCATGACAGGCAGTTCCGGCTCATACCAGCGAGAAGCCAGCATAGGAACTGCTCATTCCTACCAAAGACAATCAGGGACTGGAACAATCTTCCAAAAGGAACAGTTGAGGCGACAACACTTGACTCATTTGCGTCAATTGCCTCAGGCCTTCCAACCCTTAGTACATGATACCTTCACACAGTTACTCTTGTAACCAGTGAAATATCCTCAACACCAGGCACAGAGACATTGCAAATCCCATCTACATTCATAGGAGCCATAATGATCAATAAATTGATCGTGGGCCCTTAATATATAGAAGAAGAAATGAAAATTAATAATATAAATATTACCCTTCCTTTAGTATTTTTTTTGCCACAAAACTATTTACCTTTCTCTAAAGCAGCGGTTCTCAACCTGTGGGTTGTGACCCCTTTAGGGGTCGCGTGACCCTTTCCCAGGGGTCGCCAAAGACCATCTGATAACACATATACTCTACAGTTATGAAGTAAAAACAAAAATAATTGTGTGGCTGGGGGGTCGCCACAACATGAGGAACTGTATTAGACGTCATTAGGAAGGCTGAGAACCACTGCTCTAGAGCATAAACGAAAGTTTATTTTGGATATCTTGGACAAATAGGTGATCACGCAGTTGTGAGCACTGTTCGCAGAGAATTAGTCATTTATCATACGATGACAGCAAGGCGAGGAGCAATAAGTCAGAATGCCGGCCGACAGACAGGGTGACAGCCTGACTTCTGGTAGACAGCCGAAAGCCTCAATCACTGTCGGCCGAGATCGAAAATAAACCGAATGTTAAATTATCTGTTTCGACCGAAACCGAAACTACGCCGAAAGGGATCACATGAAAGCGAACCCGAAATTCGGTCGGCCTCTAGTGCAGTTTATAAAGAATGAGGGCATCTATAAGATATAGGTCGGATGGAGATCTATTCAATCTCAGGAGGCAAAGCTATTACGAAAGTCAAAGATGCAACTATCTCCAAGTCCAAAAAGGGTTAGCATTTACGCATACCTTTCTAGTTCTTCCAGAAAGACTAAGAAATTAAAATTAGTGGTTTTGACGTCATTTTTTATGTAACATGTGGCCCCGTTTTAGACTTTCCCGAGGTTTAAGAAAGTCATATATCTGTACTCACATATTTTGGTCTCTGGCACGTCCCTGGATGAGATGTTTTTGTAAATGTTTTCGAACTCGAAGACCACCTCGCAGTACAATTTATTCTTTTCCATCTGTTCGTCGACGACAATGGCGCTAGCCACTAAGTAAGTTGTGTTGAGTTCACAGCGTTCATTTTCAACAATGGTCAAGGTTTCGTTGATATTTTCCCACAACACAGTCCCGTTCTCATTTCTGGGGAAAACATATTTCTATAGTAGCCAATCCTATCTCATATCAGCTGCTAGAAAAAAAAGGGGCGGGGTTTTATATATATATACATTTTTACACTATAATATTTATGATTGTCGTGATGAATTCATCGGCATCTGATGTATTGGAAAATAAGTGGAAAAAATTTCTTACTTCCAGAAAATGCTAGGTGGAACACTTGTTGTTTTTGTTGTTTCACACACCCAGGTCTTTATTTGTGGGTAATAAGTGGCTACTGCTTTTTGGGGGGTACCTGGGGGAAAAAGGATAAAATTTGGCTACAGCTTTTGCGGGCGTACCTTGGAGAACAGTGCAGCATTTGACTACTGTCTTTGTTACGACTTGCTGTCAAAATATGTAGGTGGTCATTGCCCGTCTCATTAGACAAAAAAAACCAGGCTGATACTCTCCGTTGAAATTCTAATACGTTTATATTGATTATAAATTGTTCTTCGTTTAAAATGTTGTGTTGCTTTTTTCCTGCATTGCCGAGACAAATGTAATATTCTGCCGCGTGCATGGGAATTCGCTTTCTGTTCAAACTAAAATATGTCCCACAAGTGTCTATGGGATAGTCAACTGCCCCCCAAACCAAAGCCTGTTTAAAAAAGTTTGAAGACCTCTCATATGACTGATGGCCACACTAATTTATCCAATTGAATGTTCGCAATGGGCATTTTGAATGAACTCAATTCAATGCTGGGGCTCAAAGAATTAGTATTTTAACAAGAAAAACGGATCGATTTTAAGCATGTAAAAAACATATTGAAAGGTAGTTTATTTCAGTGGTTCTCAACGTGGATCAAATGGCCCTAAAGCTTATTTTATAAGAGGTCATGAAAGAGGAGTAAAACATATAATTATTAAATAAGACAAAAGGATTTACACAAAAGTTTATTATTTTATAAAAAATATGTACATGAAAAGGAGTAAGGAATCAGTTATTTTTACATCGGGCGGTTGCCCGGGCGACCACCACAGGAGAAAATCATCATTGCATTGAGTGACCCCTGTGTCAGTGGTTACACTATTTGACCCCAATGTTAGACATGGGCACACTTATTGACCCCATTGTAAGTAAAAGGTTCACTGATTGACCCCAATGTACGAGGTCGCACTGAATGACCACAATGTAAGTTATGGCCACATTCAGTAGCCCCCAAATAAATTATGGTCACACATATTGACCCCCATGTAATTTATGGTCACACTGAATGACATCAATGTAAGTGATGGGCACACTCAGTGACCCCCAAATAAATGATGGTCATACTGATTGACCCATTGTAAGTGATGGTCCCACTGATTGACCCATTGTAAATGATGGTCCCACTGATTGACCATCACGGTCACACTGATTGACCCCAATGTCAGAGATGGTCACACGGATCGATTAAAATTTAAGTGCAATGTGGTAGACTTCGGTGTAGACTTCAAGTTATTGCATTCAGAAACGCAAGCCACACTCTCGTGAGCTACGCACTTACGTGCTTCGTGCTCAGCTTCCATGCTGTAGAGTCCGTGCGAAGTTTGTGACACTCCGCACCGTCTCCCCAAGACCACAAATCTAATCTACTCAGTGGGCATCTACTTACGAACTGATTTGACCACAAATCCAATGTACTCAATGGTCATCTACTTACGAACTGATTTGACCACAAATCTAATGTACTCAGTGGTCATCTACTTACGAACTGATTTGACCACAAATCCAATGTACTCAATGGGCATCTACTTACGAACTGATTTGACCACAAATCTAATCTACTCATTGGTCATCTACTTACGAACTGATTTGACCACAAATCTAATATACTCAGTGGTCATCTACTTACGAACTGATTTGACCACAAATCCAATGTACTCAATGGTCATCTACTTACGAACTGATTTGACCACAAATCTAATGTACTCAGTGGTCATCTAATTACGAACTGATTTGACCACAAATCCCATGTACTCAATGGTCATCTACTTACGAACTGATTTGACCACAAATCTAATGTACTCAGTGGACATCTACTTACGAACTGATTTGACCACAAATCCAATGTACTCAATGGTCATCTACTTACGAACTGATTTGACCACAAATCTAATGTACTCAGTGGTCATCTACTTACGAACTGATTTGACCACAAATCCAATGTACTCAATGGGCATCTACTTACGAACTGATTTGACCACAAATCTAATCTACTCATTGGTCATCTACTTACGAACTGATTTGACCACAAATCTAATATACTCAGTGGTCATCTACTTACGAACTGATTTGACCACAAATCCAATGTACTCAATGGTCATCTACTTACGAACTGATTTGACCACAAATCTAATGTACTCAGTGGTCATCTAATTACGAACTGATTTGACCACAAATCCCATGTACTCAATGGTCATCTACTTACGAACTGATTTGACCACAAATCTAATGTACTCAGTGGTCATCTACTTACGAACTGATTTGACCACAAATCTAATCTACTCATTGGTCATCTACTTACAAACAGATTTGACAACAAATCTAATGTACTCAGTGGTCATCTACTTACGAACTGATTTGACCAGAAATCTAATGTACTCAGTGGTCATCTACTTACGAACTGATTTGACCACAAATCTAATGTACTCAATGGTCATCTACTTACGAACTGATTTGACCACAAATCTAATCTACTCATTGGTCATCTACTTACAAACAGATTTGACAACAAATCTAATGTACTCAGTGGTCATCTACTTACGAACTGATTTGACCACAAATCTAATGTACTCAGTGGTCATCTACTTACGAACTGATTTGACCAGAAATCTAATGTACTCAGTGGTCATCTACTTACGAACTGATTTGACCACAAATCTAATGTACTCAATTGTCATCTACTTACGAACTGATTTGATCCCAAATCTAATGTACTCATTGGGCATCTACTTACGAACTGATTTGACCACAAATCTAGTCTACTCAGTGGTCATCTACTTATGAACTGATTTGACCACAAATCTAGTCTACTCAGTGGTCATCTACTTATGAACTGATTTGACCACAAATCTAATGTACTCAATGGGCATCTACTTACGAATAGATTTGACCACAAATCTAATGTACTCAATGGGCATCTACTTACGAACTGATTTGACCACAAAGAAGACATTGGTAAATTCTGAGAGAATAGCGGTGTTGCACCAAAAGTCGTTGCAGTTCAGCTTAAGGTTTGCACGAAGAGTTAGCGTTCTTACAGAATTATGATGGGTCTTAAAGAAAAAACGAGGAAATATATGAATTTTCACATAGTAATTGATTTATATGTTATAGGCTATTTCTTTTGAACTAGCGGTAACCCTTCATAAATTGTTTAATAATTTTTTTTAAAAATCTTAGAAATAAGTCGGAAATTAAAGAAAAACCTCATTTCAACAAAATTAACTTGAATTATTTCATTGAAAAGATTAGATTTAAAAGTATTAATTACTATTATTATTATATAATTTATTATCATATTACTAGTTATAGCTAGCCAAACATTGGCGGCGGCAATGCGTGAACTTCCCATCTACTAAAGTTACTTGACAAAACATGATTTCAAGTAACGCACATTTAAGAAGCCCAATTTTTGTTAAACACTTTCCTTCCATGATACGCCACTGCACACATTTTATTTCACGCCCATGAACTATATTAAATATTCTGATTTCCCAAACACTTTTAAAACGAATATTTATTAAACCATATTTAAATTGAGACGATTTCATTCTCCGAAAAGAAAATAGTGCGCACCAAACGCAGTTGCGTTACTTTAAAAAAAATCCTTTAGCGTAGTTATCGGGAATTCTATTTTCAGCGCTATCCGGAAATGGAAGCAATCACGCCAGCAGCGTAATATATCTAAGAGATTATATCCGCCAACAAATAAGGGATATTTTGTAAATGGACTACGATGAGTCACTTCCTTGTTTTGTCACGTGATATGAACAAGCCATTGGTAGGCTGTCTGCTATATATAACAACGCATAACAACAGATAACAGCTGATCAGCCATTATCATTAATTTTAAAGCAAAATGTTTGTCTCCATCAGCGCTTCCCCAATGTTTATTAAAAATTTTACTTTTCAAAATATTCTTGAAATACACTTGTTTTTTAAATGACATTCATAAATGTGACAATAATTATAATTCAGTTATGATTAAAGGAAGAAAGTTGTTTGAATAAAAATTTGTGAGCGACTAGTGTGTTGCAGACAGTCTCCCGGAAGTCTCACTCGTACTTACGCTTATCACGTGACAAAACAATCGACTCATCGTAGTCCATTGAAATGTTGTATGTTTCAGCTAATCAAAACTCATAATTTCCCTTACACTGAAAGGCATGTCAAAAAGATGACGGATGCTTTCACTTTCAAACATGAATATAGATTTAAATTTGAGAAACTGAATCAATTGCCCCAAAAGTTACTGCGAATTTAAAACAGTATATGAAAATTGATGACTCAACAAATTGTTTACTTTCATTAGAAGTTTTTAAAGACAAGACAACTTCTTTGGTGAAATTACGTCACTGAAAGTACGTCATTGAAAGTACGTCACTGAAAGTACGTCATTGAAAGTACGTCATTGAAAGTACGTCATTGAAAGTACGTCACTGAAAGTACGTCACTGAAAGTACGTCACTGAAAGTACGTCACTGAAAGTACGTCATTGAAAGTACGTCATTGAAAGTACGTCACTGAAAGTACGTCACTGAAAGTACATTGGAAGAAACAATGCGTCACGAAGACGTAAAGATGTCCATGACCCCAGGTTGAGCTTACGAGACTGTCAATAATGTGGAAAATGGGGCCCAGCTGCGTAGTATTCAAGTGCAACGCTTTTCCAGCGGTTTTTCCCTTAACATAAGAAGATATGGAGTTGAGAGCTTGATAAAACATTACCCAATTACATGCTGTAGGCTATAAGACATTACCACATTCCACGCTGTATGAGACATTACCCCATTCCATGTTGTTTTCCCGGCGTCTTGAAAAGGAAAGTCAAATGCATACGTTGATGACCACGTGACCAGGGCTTTGCTCGAGTCCTTGCCGTTCATTCCATCCATGCCATTCATTGTATCCGTCACATAGGTACAGGTGCCCGTCACGACGGAACCCTCCTCATAGTATCCGCCGCGTGGGAGTACAGTGACGGTTGTAGTACATTCTGCTTTGAAAAACACATAAAAATCCAGACACCCAATGTTACACGCTCTTTGAATCTTTGTGATGATAAAGTCAAACAAACTCATAGCTGGTGATCAAACGAAACAACGAGCTCACTCATGCGTGTAACAGTGTTACTGTGTCGGTACGTCATTTGTTATTGTTACCGTGATCGTGTCATTGGTACGGTGTCAATCTGACATTGTTACTGTGATTATGTCATTGTTAATGTGTCAATATGACATTGTTGCTGCGGTAATCTGACATTGTTGATTTGATTATGTGATTTTGACTGTGTCAACATGACTTCTGCCGTGATTATGACATTGTGTATGTGGATATGTCATTAGTATGGTGCCAATATGACATTGTTGCTGTGAGTATGTGATTGTTCTTGTGTCAATATGTCATTGTTGCTGTTATTATATCATTATGGCTGTGTCAATATGAAGTTCGTGGCTAGGATTATGCCATTAACAAAATTTCTCAAATGGCGGCACTCTTCTCAACTGGCGGCACATATTTCAGGTAAGACCACAAGTAATTTCAGCCCAAATGTTTTTAGATGGACATGACACAAACCCAGAAAAAAAAGGGGGGGGGGGGGAGAGAGTAACAGCGTGTGTGAAATACACTAACGTTTAAAAACAAAGAGTAGCTGGGTTTATTATGACACCCAGGTTGGAATCAAACATTTTGCCACCCTCACGAAAAAATAATGTGCAGTTGACCCAAAATCCCACCCCTAAATATATTGAAAAAGGTGCCGCCCGGCACGGACCGCCCCATCTGCCCACACCCCCCCCCTCACCCTTTTCCTGCGTTAGTGGGTAAACCCATCAATGTAATTACTTCATATGATTATAAACGTTTCCAAAAACAATATGTTAGTTTTGGTCTGTAATTTGTGAAATTTAAACAGTCTTAAAAGTCTAGAAGTAGAAGTAGCCAACCTTTACGACAGAAGCTCAGGATCAGTGTTGCAAACAGAAACTTCCGTTGTGCTGAAAGACTTGGGAAGGGAACCAACTCTTTCATTCTGTGTGACTTTTAAAACATCTTCAATCTTGTCACCTGCTGGGATAAGGGATATGTGTAGATTTCTTGGAATTATTTAGCAGCTGGACTACGCTTTGCCCCAGGGGTGGCGGGAGAGGTCATAATAATCCGAAGTCCACTCTTTACATATATATATATGTAAGGTCTAATTAAAGGAAGTCGCCCCTTTGGCGTTCCTAGGGTGGCCGGTTGGCTCGTCATTGGGGCGAAAAATTATGGGGAAGCCGCTTGGCGGCATCTCCCGTGAACTACCATCTGTGAAAGTAGGGGGCATTCTGCGAATTGGGGCTCTCGGGGTAGGGGGTGGGCAAAAGTGCCACGGCTCGCGCCGCCGACTTCAATCCCTTTTGCGTAATTTTCAGGCGTTGGATCTTTACATCTAACGAACACTCACTCTACATCTATAGTTTCATTTTCAGCTTTTTCAATTCTTATGTCCACCTTAAACAGATCTCTTTAAGTCTTCGGCTTTGCCTTGGTTGGCATAAAATGCACAGTGGTCTGAGCATTCAGGCTGCATTACGCGTACGAAAAGGCGTGCCTTGGTTGGCATAAAATGCACAGTGGTCTGAGCATTCAGGCTGCATTACGCGTAGGAAAAGGCGTGCCTTGGTTGGCATAAAATGCACAGTGGTCTGGGCATTCAGGCTGCATTACGCGTAGGAAAAGGCGTGCCTTGGTTGGCATAAAATGCACAGTGGTCTGAGCATTCAGGCTGCATTACGCGTAGGAAAAGGCGTGGCTAAGGTTAGGTGCCGCAGAGAGCGGATCAATATTTTTACCAAAAATGCCACCCTCAAAATAAAGAAAAGAAAGGTGCTGCCAGAGGCGGACCACATCCTCCGCATCCCCTTCCTACGCCTAAGCCACTGCGCGTTCGATGCGCCCTTCCTTATTTCGATTGAAATTCTTCGAGGAACACGTTAAGTAGGCTGTCACCACATCTTTAGTACCGACACACCCCACAGTTTTATTAAATAGACTATCGAACTCATTAATATGCAATTGTTTTTGTTTTGTCTCTACACAGCTGTTCCTCATTACATAAATGTATTTTAGGTTATTGTCCCGATTATGTCTCTTTTCTCTTTTGCTAATATTTTTATGTACAGCGCGGTAAGCCTAGCCCTAGGCTGGGGTACCGCGCTATATAAGACAACTAATAATAACAATAATAATAATAATAATAATGATTCTTTTTTCTGGACAATGAAACATACAACTTTTTTTTAAATATCTCTATAAAAACATTTGGAACATACTGATCTTCTAATATCGATCTTCCTGTACTTGGCTGGACATTAAAATAGAAGAGAGAAAAATAACACTTTCGACCATGCAGGTGTTGCTGAGCAGAGTTATACGATATCACCATCTTCCTGTGCCGTGATTTTTTTTTTTTTGGTGGGTGGGGGGCGATAAAATACACCACTTATTATCTCTTGCTAACCACGAGACAGCGCAAAATTCGCAACATTCGTCCTATTGTTAATCCCCAGTCAACTCTAGCTACTATATATTACTGTGAGGCTCAAATAGGGAGAGGGAAAGAAAACAGCAAAAGCCCAATAACAAAGAACCCAGATGTTTTCGATTGTGTTCGGGGCATGGCAGTTTCGCTTTCTGGCCCGGTACTGGGCCGTGTTACCCGTGACTTGGGAACACTCATCTAGAATTTTTTTTTAGACCTGATTTTTTTCCCCGTTCATAGACTTGCAAACTGTTCGGCTTAATTATATTTTTTTTACCCCCCCCCCCCCCTTTTCCAACCGGAGGGTCATTCGGGTAGGGTAGGGTGGGGCATTTGCCCCCCACCCCCCTTTGAAGTTGCAGGTTTAATTTAATTTGTAGCGCCTAGTGTTATAAACAACTCAACAAGCCGGCCAAGTTTTGGTTTCCTCCCCCCCCCCCCCCCCCACAACAAAAAAAAAAAATCAACAACTGGAATGACGTCCCTGCGCACCCCTCCCTTTTTTTCCCTCTTGCTCTGGTCTTTAGCAACTAGATAGTACAAAGATCTCGTGAATTGTGCAGTACGCCAGTGAGATGAGAATATAGCCGCGTCGGCCTGTGTTCAATTCGAGCAAATATGAAATACCAGCTCATCTCCTGTAGGTGAATCAAAGTTGTCAAATAGTTGTTACTGGAGACACTATCCCGGCTCTCTTTGAACTGGGAAATCTGACAGGAATAGCGGGGATTTAACACCACGAGAAGCTCAGAAAGACATATCTGGGTCCCGAGAAATTCGATCCCCGAAACACTACCGTGTACTATCTGTACATATCTCTGAAAGTTAGTAGGAAGAAGATAATCGCTACAAACAGAAAGAAGTAAATCTAATACCAAGGCTGGGTGAACAAATTGTGAAACAATAATTAATTTTAAAGCAACACTGCCCCTTATGTAGAGCAGCACTGCCCCTTACGTAGACCAACACTACCCCTAACGTAGAGCAACATTGCCCGGAATTGCTCCTAACGTAGCGCAGCACTACCCTAACATAGAGCAACACTGTCCCAAAGTATATGAACGTTCAAATAACCAGTGTCTTATAGTTAGTGTAACACATACACACACGTCTGCGACTGTCTTAATGTGCAGATTGGTGGTTTAAGAACCGGAGAAATAAATCCCACACCACTCTCCAAATGTCATGATTAGAAATCTGTTGGCATCACAGACAGTTCAGATGCACCCTTTTCACTTGAAGTGGTTTTTGAGGAATTCCCGTTTCTATGCGCAATTTTGTTTTTCAAAATGTAATTAATGCATATTCTAAAAAGAATCTAAAATACTATTTTGTCCTTTACCTAAAGCAGGCCAGCACAACATACGGCACGCGGGCCGCGCGCGGCCCGCCAGACCAACTTTGCGGCCCGCGAAATAACGAAAAATTCCTTATTATTTTCTTAATAGCTCCCCCCTTCCCCCCCCCCCCCCCACCGGTCCTATTTTCTTTCGACCCGCACAAGTTTTTCATAAAGTATGACGACCCGCCTTTAGGGTTTCTTTCAGGCATATCTTCGGGGGGCCCTGCCCCCCAGGGGAAAGTCAAGTGCCTCCCCCCCCCCGGAGCAAAATGTGTACAAAAGTGTACACAATTATAAAGATTATATTTTTTTTTTAAATTAAAAACTGCTAAATGCTATTTTTTAAACAGTTTAAAAATGATTAATATCTGGTCCCTTTAACCTAATTGAACCTATGAAATATCGCTACGCTCGATATATTCGATGATACTGCATATTTAAGGTGTATCTTGTTAAAATCGTATAGTAATCGATTGGAAATATCGCATTGGCTGCTCCAGATTATAAGCCGATGACTTACTTCCCTTTGTTTGCATATATCGGTCTTTTTAAAGGTTAAGTGACACCTACATTTTAAAACTAGGATCTCTTCCGTTGCTCTCCAATTAAGTGTAGAATGTTGCAAAAAGAAATTCAGATAATTTTTAAAAAATATATATTTCTTTGGAATATAAAGATATAAGGGGCGAGAATAATCTATGGCAGTGGTAAAAAAAGGTAAAAAATCAGCAGCTGGACCAGTGCCGTAGCGAGCTTAATTCGCGCCCGGGGCACAATACCTTTTCAGCGCCCCCAATACCTTTTTAGCGCCCCCCCATTCGAAAACAATACAATATTATAGTAAAATAGACCATTTGGCGCCCCTTTGTGAGTAGCGCCCGGGGCATGATGCCCCCCTTGCCCCCCCCCCCCCCCCTCACTACGCCGCTGAGCAAAACGATCAAAAAAATTTTGAAAGCCAAATTTCTTTTCAAGAACATGTAAAGAACCATCTTTTTCGCAGTCAAACCCAATTTCTGGCCGAGACGCACTCTGATCTAGGGCAAAAGCCTTTCCTTAAGGATGATACAACTATAATGGTCGTAGTTTACGTCCCGCTGGCACGTTTTAAGATGTCTTTGGTCTTTATTACGGCTGATTTTGCCACTTCCCACCCGAAAGTTTGAAATGCCATCTCAAAATTGTCTGAAAGAAACAACAAATTCAATTATGCGCCAAAATACACCCCTGTCTTTAGCACCCTAAATTTATGCACCCCCTTCACTCACGCTGATCAATGGTACAATATAGGGTTGATTATAAGCTTGCGCCTAATGATTACTCTTGGGGCACGCCACAAACTGAGTGAATTCAGTTTATGTATAGCACTGGGTGCCATAATGCCTACCACAAAAGTTTAAAAATGTCTTTCCCCGTTAAAAAATTATAATAGAATCATTGAATTATTTGAATTCAAGTATACTCAAAAATACACATCTTGATTTTGAAATAATCAAAAGTTTTCTGGGGAGCAGACTCCTCAGAACCCACCATCGAACAAGATTCACCGGTGCCCCTTAGTTTCCACCCTACTTTCCAATGAAAATGAAAGCCGATTTTGGTATCGATAGATACAAAGCCTAGTGGCGCAGCTACTGTTAGTGCCGCCCTCCCTTTCACGCTACAAACTCTGCAGTTGTCCAAAAAATGCCACACCTGCATATACAAAAAAAGTGACACCTGGGTGGACCACCCCATCCACCCTATTTCGACGCCACTAGCAGGGACGTTTCAACCATTAAATATCATCAAAGGCCTTTTCGCACCCTCCCGCTAGTTGGGCACCCCATCTGCCACGCCTCTGACAAATAGCACAACCCCCCCCCCCCCCCCCCCGGAAATTTGAAATGACCCGGGGGGGAAATTTCGGAAAGAAACACTGCCCGCCTTCATTTTGAGTTGTGCAGGCCTGACATAAAGGATTAAATGGGTTGGATATAGGACCCTCTTGGTTTGGTTATAGTACTACACAATAATAGACAACAGGGCTTGACTTTCAATGGAGTAATTAAATTGCGGAACAAGATATGTTTTGGCTTGAAAAAAAAAGACAGGGCAATTAAAAATAAGTTTCGACTCAACTTAATGCTTCTTAAGTAGACAAGGCAAACAAGAAATAACAAATTATGTGACAATAAAAACTTAAGTGTTCCAAGATCACAATATGTAGAATCTCAGTCCGTGTATAGGCTCTCATTCTGTCTAGATCCTACTGAGTCGTTGAAATATGTGAATATTCCCCCAAATTATTGAGGTATGTGCTGGTATGATCCAGACCAGGGGTCACCAAACCTTTTTTCACGGCGGGCCGGATAATAGACAAAATGACGAGCGCGGGCCGGATAATCCTTATGTACAATAGTCGCAAGCTAGAACGAAGCTCTGGGAAAAAATACGAAAAACTTAGTCAACCAACATATTAATTTACTAACAAAGTTATCAAAGAAGGCAACGTTAGCAAAACGATAGCTACATCAGACCTAGTGCGCACATATCCGAATCTCACAAATTAAGCAGCAAAAAAGATTTGTGAGATTTGTGAAACTAACGTTTGGCTTTCAAGATATCATCAATGTTTGGTTTCAAATTGTTGCATCCAATCAAGAGAATTGCTTTCAAATTTTCATCAGTCAATCTCATCCGATGTGTTGACTTCACATACCGTCCTTCATTTTTGAAAACATTTACTCACAGACACAATTTGCACCACATTATACATTTGCCCTGAGAGGGGAAGATGGTGGTGCAGATTTGGGGGGTGTTGTGTAAAGGTGTGCCGGGGATGGGAGTCTAAATATTTAAGTCTCCTAATTGAAAATTTTAGTAAATCCTCGCTTTTGTTTTCTTCGTTGCTCTATGACATAATTTTGTGACATAATTATTTTGTTTGTCTGTCACCTATCTACAAATTGTTGTAGTTCTCAGACTATGATATATCAGCAGGAATAGGCTTAATGGATATTAATTCTTTTTTTTTAACCAGCTTTTCCTTAAAAAAAAATAATAATCAAGCTACTTTGTAGGTTTTCAAAATTATGATGTCATTAATTCTTATTTAAATACATCTTGTTTTATGCTGATCTGACTTCGAGTTTGAACCACGTTAAATTTCAAGAGTAACTTTATTTTTAGCACTGACATGCTGTGTTAATGTGATCTGTACGTCCACTCAATATAAATTAATATCTATAGCAGAAACGCGTCTGCAAAACAAAGTGACAACAGATTGCAATATAAACGTTGGTCATCTACTTTTAGATGTTAACGATTTTGAAGCTGGCTTAACTCGATTCCACTAGGTACTACGAAGCGATTAATTATTATATAGACTGTATATTTATTTATAATATTGTAGATAGTGGTCTTTTCCTCCCCAACCTGTAAAAAGTGGTCTATTCCTCCCCAACCTGTAAGAAAGTGGTCTATTCCTCCCCAACCTGTAGAAAGCGGTCCATTCCTCCCCAACCTGTAGAAAGTGGTCGATTCCTCCACAAACCTGTAGAAGTGGTCTATTCCTCCCCAACCTGTAGAAAGTGGTCTATTCCTTTCCAACCTGTAGAAAGTGGTCTGTTCCCAACCTGTAGAAGTGGTCTATTCCTCCCCAACCTGTAAGAAAGTGGTCTATTCCTCCCCAACCTGTAGAAAGTGGTCTATTCCTCCCCAACCTGTAGAAAGTGGTCTATTCCTCCCCATCCTGTAGAAAGTGGTCTATTTACCTATAGATAAACAGAGGCAAGAGCCTAAAGCCTACGCTGACATTAGCACAAAATTATTACTGGCATCTTACAAAGCAAATCATTTTACATTCATGTGTCCACTACAATTATTTTAAAACAAAACAGGTTAGTTCCAGATTTTCACACAAAATAGCTTCAGATACTTCCCTATGACTCTAGGCTAGCACTCAAGTAATGACATTATGAAATTAGTTGTTTTAAACATTTTATTTCACGTTTTTTTCAACAGTTAATCTTTGCATCGTAATTATTTTAAAATGTAAATGACTATTAAAATATGAAAATCCAATTTACCTCAGGGCACATTTAATAATATGTTTGATGCAACCATCAATAGATACCTTTTATTCACACATTAATAGATACCTTTTATTCACACATTAATAGATACCTTTTATTCACACATCCATAGAAATCTTTTAATCATACATCAACCTGTATAATCTATTTTTCATATTCACACATCATTAATGCATGTAAGATTGAATGGGGGAAAAAAACCCATCAAAAGTTCATGATAAAAATATAGACTGTTGTCAATGAAACTAGCAAAATACCGTATTTATCGGCGTATAACACGCACTTTTTCTTCCTGAAAATAGGGTGCAAATGATGTGTGCGTGTTATACGCCGATATAATGTTACGTTTTTTTCCTAAAATTTCCTTTTTAAAATGAGGTGCGTGTTATACGCCGATAAATACGGTAAGTTAAATGCAGAACAGACGCCAGAACAGATGTTTTAATTTGTTAATGTAAATAAAAATGAAACCATTTCCAGCCTCCTTCCACTTTTTTATTTTTATTTTTACTTTCAATATTTTAAGACTCTGCATTATTATCACTTAAATGCATTTCTTGAATTAAATCTCACTTAAAGAGATTGCAACCATTAAAATCTTAGCACAAAAAAATTCAAATGAACAAACTAAAAATCCCCATGTAAAGGTTTGTTAAATACTTAATGTACACAAGATAACATCCAAGTTGATCAACTCAGCTGGACTTGAACAGTGCTGTGGTCAGTTTCTCGGTTTTCTTGATGAGCACAATCCTATTATGTTATAGAACAGCATTAAAATGTGGCCATTAAAGAATGTAATACTGGGCAAATAAAATTTATCCACACATACTCTTTTATCCATTTAAAGATGACTTTAAGGCAGAGGTTCTCAGTGTGTCTGCTCTGACACCCTGGGAAACCAAAGCGTCTTTACAGGGGTGGCGTGAAGTGTTTAAAAAAAACAACACCACTTAAACATATTTTGTTTCTGGTGTGCCCTGCTTCCTGCTAACAACCAGCCCTCCCCAACTCCACATCTTTTATATTAATAGTAGTATTTAATAGTACTGAGTGAAATAGAAACTGCCACACAGCTTTCATGCGTGACGTCTGTGCTCAGCTCAGGTTGATTTCTTTCTTTAGGGGGAGATGACTATTATATTAATCATTAAAGAGCCATGGGTGTGGTGTAGGACTGTCAGTATGACTATTGTTTAAAGGCCTGTTATTACACCAAATCTAGCAAACTAGATGCATTGATTGATAACTGTTTTGGCCTACAGAAATAGACATATTTAAAAATGATGTTATAAATTACACTTAATAGGCAAAAATAAACATTACCCCTGTTCTGACTCCAGACAAATGACAGGGCTTGGTCCATTAGGATTTGCCAGTTTAGCTGCCTGGCTAGCCAGGGCACTGATTGATCCACATGCCCTAAGGGGTGCAGAGCCTTTGGCTGAAATCAATTTATTTTACAAATGAAATAATTAGGTAAAAAGGTAATTACTAGGTAAATTAACTCTCTTGAGACTGGGGCTTTTTGGAATGTCCGTGCAAAGAAGAGCCTTTATCACAAGCCCTGCACTTATGTTGCAAAAAACAATTATTTACACAAAAAACTAATACTTTACAAATATAAAACTATATATATTTTAGTAGGGAATTGAATAAACTAACATGATCTTATGAATCAAACGGAAACCTCATTATTTATGCAATGAGATCTTCTGATTTGAATAATTGATGCATGCAATTTCTTTGCACACTTTGAATAAAGTCTTACTTGCAGAACTTTGTTAAATTTTTTTATTCTTGAAACCTAAATAAGTCCTAAAAAATTTGAAATGAGATTCATTGTGAAAAACTACATTGAGTATTCCCCTGGGGGTCCTTATGACTTTTGGCATTTTTCCAGTCACATATTTTTTAAGCATTTATATGGGTTGATAGGAACAAAAAAAATTGCTATAAATTAAAAGAACACTGTTAACTATCAATGGAAGCCCCAAATAAAAATGGGGAGATGAGCAAAAAATGCAGGAAGCAATCTGATTAGCTGGAACAAAGACCAGCCAGCCAATCTCAAGGCCTGAATTATTGGGCAGATGGATCTGCCATTTGACTTTTCAACATTTGACTCTGGGCCGATCGATCGGCCCATCGGCCCAGCTGTCTCAAGCGGGTTAAAATATGTGCTAAAAGTTATCATATTATTTTCTCAATTTATATTAAATAATTTTTCTTTTTTTTTTTGCAAAACATGACAGAGATGTTTTAGTTAACTTAAATTTTGTTATCAAAAGCCAAAAAAAAAAAAAAAAAAAAAAAAAAGATTTTAAAATATTTTTAAATATATACTAAGTGACTTGTACTATTAACAATAAATTTAAGCACTCTTTTTACAGTGTATCAGGGTATCAGGAAGCATTGGCCCTTTCTTAAATCTATTAAAATTAAAATACTTCAAGAAATTTGAGTTGCTCATTTCAAACCAACACTATATGTAAATATAATTGTTTTGCCTATTAAGACATTAAAATATTTATAATTGTTGTATGTTACCTCCCAAACAAAGTCCATTATTATCCATGCAAAGAACCCCTGTAATTGCAGGATTATGAATTCTAGAGACAAAATTAGAAATAGAAAAAGGATCAATTAAATGAGCATATAACTATCAAGTAACTAGCAGTTGAAGTAATTAAATTTTTATTAAATTTATTTCACAATATTAAGAAGTACGTTAACATATCTTCTTTGCAGGGCCCATGAAACACACAGTCATAGTACTATATAAAATATTATATTTCACATTTTGATGCCAGTTTTTTTTCTACATATTTGTAAGTATTTTCCATGTTTTCCATAGTCTGCAATTACCATGCAATCTTCTAACCAACACTGCCAGTGTATTTTTGTATGAGCTAGAGGCCTAATGGTAGACTAAATTTTTTTAATTACAATTATAAATTTTGACTTCTTAATCTTGATTAAAAAAAGGTAATAAGGGGGGAGACTGCACTCAGCTAAGTGCTATAATATATTTTTAAATTTTTGATATTTTTTAATTGTATTAGTTTTTTCTGTTTGTTCGCTGAAGAAGGCGTCCTGCCGACACGTTGTGTTCCTTTTTTCAGGTTTAACCCTACTGTGTTTTACTAATTTCCTAATCTTGATTAACATTGTTGCACCATCTACTACTTTTTTCAAGTTTTGAGTGTCCCATATTGATATCCATGGCAACAATTCAACATGAATCTTTTTTTGCACCATATGATTTAATAGTTCAGGCCCAATGAAGTAACTAATAATCATAACCTTCTGAGATCTGAGGTCGGTGGCAAGAGGCTAAGGTTTATGTAAAAGTTTGAACCAACTTTTCCCATTAATGACTTCTTTTTTGTTCCCAATTGACAGAACTTAAACTTTTACTTCTACGAAACTCAAAAGTAAAGTTTCTTCTGCAGTGCATTTTAAAATGTATGTCTGCCATCACGCCTTTGCACATGGGGTGAGACCCTTGTCAAAACCTGGACCGAAAAATAAACAATTACAATTGTTTCAAGCACCATCCATATTCTGGCAGGTAGGTTGTAGGCTAAAAATGCCACAGGGTTTTTCTGCCACACAAGGTTTATTAATTTTTACCAACTCAACACACTGTCTGATTTTGTTCTTCTTAATTCACAAAGTACATAATATACAAAGATCCAACAGAACTTAATACAATAACCAGGAACCACTCTAAGAACTCAACATACTGACTATAACTAATAACTCAATGAACTAACTCGCAACAACCGCGTTCACCCAGTATTAATAAATCTCACTTGTTTTTTTTTTACCTTGCAAATCCCAACCAATCTTACCTCGCCCTCATAAAACTATTCGCCAATTCACAATAACAACTTACTATATCACACATAAAAAAGTCATGCTCACAAATCCAGTTCTTAACAACTGTCATTTATCTAAGACTTTAGACTTATTTAAATTATTATTAAAAATATTCATATCGTCTATTTGTATATTTTTTTACATTGACCTTTGTAATTTTAGTTTTTACCACCTTTTCATCTTATTAATTTTATTTATTTTGGGTCTTATATTTATATTAATTTGTAAAATTAATTAATTATTAATTATCTAGGCCAGATGAGAACAATTTCAATTAATTATTAAGAGTCTTATTTAATATACTATAGTTACTGTAGGCTCACAATGCTATATTTTTGTTTGTTGTGACATCACAAAAAAAATAAATTAAAAATCTACAATTTTCTAATTTTTTAAAAATCTTTATTCAATTAACTTTAAAAATATTAATTTGAGGTCGAAATTGTCTCTGCTATTATTGGTACAGTGAAACTCAGTCACGCACACCTTCTGCGCATATCGAAAAATGACGCAAAAACTGCGGAGGACTTAATTGTTTAGCGTTTTTCGTCACAGTTTTCTAATAATACTACTACTACATCTTAATCCATTATCATTATGGAAAAATGTTAACGAATAAAATAAAATCTTAGTTTAGTTATGAAAATTGTATGTATGTTTTGAATTTTTTTAGGTGTGAGTTGACACTAAGTTGGTGGGGGGGGGGGGGTTGATTTGTGAAACTTTGTGACAGGAGGAGGGGGGGTCTGAAAAGGTCATTTGGCTAATTCAGATAGATGGTACCTCATCATTAGGTTTAGGGATAGATTTAGGGTTCAGGTTAGGGTTCAGGATAGATTTAGGGTTCAGGTTAGGGTTCAGGATAGATTTAGGGTTCAGGTTAGAGTGAGGGATAGATTTTTTTAGGGTTCAGGTTAGGGTGAGGGATAAATTTAGGGTTCAGGCAACCAAGATGACGGCCATGAAGATAAAAAAACGCGGTACAATCTATACAAATTTACCGGCCATTTTTTTCGTGACATTATTTGCGAACGACCCCTAACTAGGGCTACTCATTTGATGCGTCTTAATATTGTTTCGAATTTGGGATGAATATTGCAATATTATAGAGTATACTAGTATAGTATAGACTATATTATATAATAGGGGGGGATAGAAAATATAATTCTACCCTGACTCCTTCCTACTTAAATTATAATTATTTGTTAAAATATATTGTTCTTCTTAAACAGTCTACATACGATTCTTCTAGTTGTATTTCTAACGCCCTTTCCATTTTCAGAACAGAGTACAGAAGAACAAATTATAACTTCTTTCGTTACTTTGTTTACAAGTCACAAGTCAGTTAGAAAACGGAAGTACAGACTTAAATCTTTTAGTATTGTGGTAAGATTAGCTATGTTGCCAAGTTCCACAACCCTAAACAAATTCTATGTGACCCGGAAGTTGTTACGGGGTGTGGCCTGTTTCGTGGCAGTGGCATTCTACATTCAACTTGTATATTGTTTCATCATCATTTGTGTTGTATAATTTTATACTTCAATAATACATGGTTCATTCAATGACAATAAACATGTAAGTTTTGAAAATAAAAAATAGAGGAAAGCTTTATTTGATTATGTAGAAATACTTTTCTTACTCGAGCAATGTAAAAATGTCTACGACCGGCACTCGACTCAACTCAACGCTGCGTTTGCTGTAATTAATCTATCACTTGAGCGTCGGTTATGATAAAATAATGTTGTTCCGGTTTGAAATGCCATTTTAAAGATACATTTATTTTATTGATCCCAAATAAATTGAATTTTTTATGACATTGTACATATTCATTTCAGCACATTTCATAAATAAAAGATAACATTAACATTTTAAAACAGAATTAACAGAACAATTTAAATTTACACTTATTTAAATTTATGTAGTATGAAAAGAAAACAGTAAAACAGAGTTTCAGTTTAAATAATATACAATCTCCACGAAAAAGATTGCGGGACATGAACTCATGTAAATATGAAGGGAAAATACGGCAACTTGTGCCAAGCTGTCTATTATAGTCTATTCACTTCTACTTCTTTGTGCTTTGCGTACTTCCATATATTTTCAACAGTCTGTATCATATTGTATATCGACACCAGCGTCATTTGGATTAACAAAATTTTGTTGATGAACAACAATGGAGTGTTAGAAGATTCCTTGTCTGATCTGGTGTATGTTTTTATATAAGCCTCAAATTTGTATGTGGTTCTCAACCTGTGGGTCGCGACCCCTTTCAGTCCCTTGAAACCTTTTGGGAGGGGGGTAGAAATTGATTTCCGACCAAGTGAGCCCATGACAACTGACCACAAGACATTCAAACACACGAAAAGGGAGCCCGCTGATAAGTGACCAGACAGACTATGAAATCACCACAAATTAAAAATATATATACACTTTTATTAAAAGTTTTAACAAATATTGTCCCACTTACCTTCTGCCCCCCCTCCCCACACACACACAAATCTAGATATGTTATAGTCATTAATAAATGAAGGAAAGTGCAAAAGAAAAGCGGCGCCCTGGGCGAAGCCAGAAACTACAGTAAATGAGCCCCTTGATATGGACACCCCTGGCAAGTACCACCTTTACATGCCCTGCATGGGATTGGCCCACAGTTTCCAAGATGCCTACAACATGAGATATTAAATATTTAAACTTTTCTAAACCCACCTCTGGTTTAGAAAGAAATATCGGACACCCAGACATATTTAGATAAAGTAATACAAAATAAATACAACATTTATTTAAATCTAGATACATCCTATTGGGCAACATAAAAATTATATCTTTAAAGACATAAGAGTTCTCCTTGATTTACAACAATGGTGCCTTATCTCGTACAATTGGTTTAGTGGTTGCTGTTTTCAAACAAAAAGACAGTGTCTTACTTAAAAAATACCTTTAATAATGAAATAGGTTGATTATTTATAAAAAAGCTCATTATGGAATTTATTGCACTAAAATAAGCAATTACAGTTCAGTTAAATAACTATAAAGAGTTTCTTATAACATTTATATTTTTCATATATCACCCTTTTAAATAAGTACCAATTCCATGGCATTAATTCTAACTAAATACCTTATATGTTTTATATTATTGGGACTATATTAACACTCTGTAGTCTGTCTTAAGCTAGGATCACACTTCAGACCTAAGAAAACCTTAGAACTTAGAGTTAGAATGACCCTTCCTTTAACATGAAGCTTAAAATTAAAAGAGTTATGAGCCGCTCTATATGTTCTGATAAATTTATAAACTTTACTGGTTTTCTTTAACAACATTAGGCCTACTATAAAAAAGTATTAATTTTATGATTAGGGTTTAGGCCTAACTTACTACTTTAGTAAAAGCTTGACGATTAAATGTGACCTATCATCTTTATTGTTGTCAGTTGTAATTTGTATGTGCTTTGGCAGGGCCATGGGGAAGGCTGGGATAGTATGCTGTATTCTTAGTTCAATGATCAACGGTTGATTTTTATTTTTGTTATTTAGTGTTTACTAGATAGCTGCCTCGCCAATGTTGGGCTGACATGTCTATTCCACCCACATTATTAGCCTAAAACTGGGATGATTATTATGAATTTGAATTTAGGGTTTTCTTATTTATTACTATATTTAAATTATAAATTATCATGATTAATTATGTTGATTTCTAGAAATGTATGATATTGCAGCAAATTAATGATACAGTTTAATGATTAAAATCATTCTGTCATCAAGTCCCTTTATTTAGTCTCCATATCAAGCTAACATTACGTTTACTTTCTTAATTCTTACATAAAAATAAAGTGTTTTTTTTTTGTTTGTGTGTATGAATTATATTTTCAGCTTACATTAGAGATTAAAAACGTGTACGTTTTCCGTACTGGAATCACTGAAATGAAAGCTTTAATCCTTGTTGGAGGTTATGGCACCAGATTACGACCATTGACCCTGAGCATACCAAAGCCCCTGGTAGAATTTGGAAATAAACCCATGTTGTTTCACCAACTGGAAGCTCTTGTTGATGTAAGTCTAAAAAAGCAATGGTTACAATCATATAAAAAGTATTTGTTTCTTATTGGTAATGCTGTAAGTCAGAAAGATTTTGGGGGGTTGGTGATGGCGAATGGAATGAAAATGTGTGTAATAAAAATGGTGTCTGGAAGTTTAAAGTGTAGACTAATTTTACTTCATTGTCTAAACTGTCTTTATCATGCTATATCAGGGTTTAAAGAAAAATTCTTTGCTTTGAGCTTTGAAATTATGATATATCATTGTCTATTCATGAACACTTTGAAGAGAATCCTATTTTTAAAATCATAACATTCATTTTGATAGAGATGAAGAGAATGATCTTTTGTGTGAATTAAAAAAAATATTTAATAAATCGTTTTCTAACAATGACTGCTCAGGTCTTTATTTATATTATTTTATTACGGTTTGTCATATGTTAACATGTGTCTTACTCCAGCTTAACCCTTTCTTATCAAATGAAAAAGATATATTTAAAAAAATGACATGGCCAACAATCAAATTGATAAGGAACTAACTTCTACTAAATCTGTGATATAAGGCTCATCATTCACCTGCGGCTTAAATAAATATCAATAATATTAAGAAAATAAATGTTCATTCCACCTGTGCTCTTTCCATCCCATTGACCTTGCCAAATGTGACTTCATTACATTAGAAATAGATCAAATGTTGTTTTAGAAAGCTGTGATTTTTTTTCAGAAAATATTTCTGACTACTTTTCAAAGTGTTTTAATTATTTTACTAAAACATTTTTAGTTTTATACTTACTCTAATGATTCTCCAATTTTTATTTCTTGCAAACAAACAACAAAAAAAGAGGGGGGGGGGGTGTTGCGGTGATTGGGCTATCAGTATTATCAGGACTAATCTAAATTGATGATTGGGATTTTAAACATTTATATTTTAAAAAGAGATATTGTTCAATTGGGGGGGTCAAAGCAGTTTAGTTGTTTGTTTTTTTTCTTTTTTTTTTAATGCTAGCTATGGTAGCGTACATCTAATGCAATAATCAATTATAGTTGCAAAAAAAGTATAATACTTGTGGTAACAGTCAGCCATAGACCAAAGCCATTAATGTTGAAGGGGAAGCACCAAATTGTTCAAAATGTGATTTTAAAAATCTGTTTGATTTATTTAATAAGCTCTCATTTATTTATTGATTTATTGATCTTTTTATTTGTAAGCTTTTGTTTTGTATTGAACTTAATACTTTCATGATTTTATGTCTTAGGCTGGGGTCAAACATATTGTATTGGCTGTGAGCTACAGGGCAGAGCAAATGGAGAAAGAAATGGAGAGTTTGCAACTGCAGGTGTGTATTATATTCATATGAATTATTCCCATTACCATGAAATTAACATCTACAGTTAGATCAAAAACTTGTTTATTTTACTATGAACTTATGAAATAAGCTGTATAAGTATAAAGGGCCATCCATGTAGTTCATATGCATAAAAAAGTCAAATTTTACTTTTCCTTTTTTTATGACCCCACCTTGCATACATACAATGAGCTTTTGTAACACCCCCCCCCCCCTTTTTTTTTTCCCCAAAGAAAAAAAAACACAACAAAATCTTATATCTTATATACTTTATATAACTATGACGTCACAGTAAACAAAATGTGTCACAGGTATTCATCGCTGGCTGTTAAGCAAACCCAGTGGTTTCCAAAATATACTCCTCATCGCCCTGGCTGCCCGTTGCCCTGGGGTTGGGCCCTTAGAATGGGGCAAAAAGCAACAAGGGCCAAAATCGTCTTCAGATAGGACCTTAATAGTGAATTGAACTATAAAATCCCATATACTTCACAGAGACAAAGGGTGCCATAAGTCAAAGTCATCCTTATATTGGTCCACTTTGAAACCAATGTGATATCTATTGGTCGTGGCGCCAACAGTAACCCACTTGAGTAACTACTGTTTGCATTTAAAATATATAGCACTCAGTCAGCTACATATGTGTTACATTTATTTGTACCCAACCCTTTATTTGATTTTGTTGATGTATTCCCTATTTTGAAGTGTACTTGTTAGACTTGAACACATGGAGCCTGGTGAAAACCTGAATTTGACATAGCCACCAGGAATAAAAAAAATATTAGGAACCACTGGTGTGGTCCAATAAAATAATATGTCACATGCAGGTTGAACATATGGTGAACTAGATATTACTGAACTGGAATAATTCTACTACTGACTATTTGAGCAGATCTAGAGAGTTCATTTGTAAAAATACATTATGGTACATTGGGATGTTAACTTCTACAAGACATTGAGTGATACTTAAACAGCATTAAAGATAAAAATATGCTTTTTTTTTTGGACTGTCAAGAGTTTCATGATGATTATTGTATAACAAATGTACATACTTTCTGTCACAACCCCCCTCCCCCGCCATACTTATGCATAAGCAAAATCTCCAAAATGGACAACTGCCCCCTCAGGGCAAAATAATATACGGATGGCCCCTAAGAGGGGAGAAGATAGTTTATTGGTTGTAGCTTGCAAAAATCTTCTTTATTAATATGAAGCATTTGAGGGACATTTATAAGGAAAAGGAAAAAGAGAAAAAAAAGATATAATGGGGAGGAGGATTTTGGCCTGATTAACATAAAACTGTTCTTCTTCTTCTATATTTTGAGGGCCCATGATCAATGCATTGATCGATCTGGTTCCTATGTTTGTAGAGAAAATGTTAATAACAAATAAAGTCAGTTTACTGTTAACTTTCTCAGCTTGGTGTGAAGATTTCCATCTCACTTGAGAGTGAACCCCTGGGAACAGGTGAGTGGTCCATTGATAGAATGATCTTTTTATTGTTGTTTAAACACCAATCCTTATTCCCATTGCTCCATATAAAACACCAGTACTTTTCCATTGTTCAATCAATAGATTTCCTACTGCAGGTTTGACTGTTTTAGCTGCTGTGTAAATTAGGTCAAATAAGCAAAAACCAATTTCCAATTTGAGAAAAAGAGAAAACATTATCCAAACACATGTCCAAAGTTCATCATAAATCTTTCAGATGGTTTAATTGCATCATAAATATTCAGATGGTTTAATTGCATCATAAATATACAGATGGTTTAATTGCATCATAAATATACAGATGGTTTAATTGCATCATAAATATACAGATGGTTTAATTGCATCATAAATATACAGATGGTTTAATTGCATCATAAATATACAGATGGTTAACCATTTCGCAACCAATGACGTTGACGCAACGTCACGATCACCCACTTTCAATTACCGAGGACGTCACATTGTTGTCATAACAATGAGGCAAAGAACTTGTCTGAAATACCAAGGACGTCAAGTCGACGTCATATTTCAATGCTATATATATATCTTTATGCGTTAATCTATAGAGAAGTTAAAAAGCCAATTGGATAGAGAATGAGAAATACCGAAAATTTCTTCTTTTTTTCTGAGTCAGCAAAAATCGATGCCAAAACCCAGCGGTAATGAAAGGGTTAAAACTGCTTCCAAACGTTGGCCTTTACATTGCATTAGGCATAAATATTGGTTCTGTTGAGCTGATCAAATCTTTAAATTCATAGAAACCATCTTATTCAAGGAAATTAGTTTCAAGGTTTTTTTTTATTCTATAGACCTACATATCACTTAACATGGTGCTCTCAACTTTCTAACAACTTTAGTTTTTTTTTTCAAATAAATTGTAATGCCTTTTTTTCTTGTTCTTTATCCAGCTGGGCCCCTGGCTCTGGCAAGAGATATTTTGTCTCAAGATGATGATCCATTCTTCGTTCTAAACAGTGATATTATATGTGATTTCCCATTCAAAGATATGTTACTGTTTCATAAGAACCATGGCAAGGAAGGAACAATAGTGGTAAGATTTATTTATCAGAGAAACTTCCTCAATAATGTTCAACTGCTATGTTAGGTAGTGCCAAATGAATAATTCTTTACAGGGTATCCCAGTCTGGGTTTTCACATATGTAGTGGCTCTTAAAGACGATTCAATGTCATCTTCTACCAGTGACATGTGCAAAACTACATAAAATAAGTTGCAATAATATTTATTCTTAAATTATTTGTGACATTTCAAATCTAATGTCTGAAAATAGAATTCAGTATTATGTCAAATTATCATTTAACTGGCCTTTACTGGCTTTAGTTTTGCACAACCTTGAAAAAGTTGAAAACCACAATTGTTTAAATGCATCACATTATTTTATACTGGTGTCTAGTTTCTAGTAGTTAAATTTCATGAGCCATTCTTTGCCTAGGTAACAAAAGTGGATGAGCCATCCAAATATGGTGTGGTCATTTACAATGCAGAAGACGGGCAAATTCAGAGGTTTGTGGAAAAGCCACAGGAATATGTCTCAAACAAAATCAATGCTGGCATGTACATCTTTAGTCCATCCATGCTCAAGAGAATAAAGGTCAGTGATAATTGTAGGTGTTGTCTGTTTTGTATACATATTTAATTTTAATGTAATGATATTGATATCATGTGTATTGCCAGCTGAGTTGTAAGTTAGGAATCAAGTCAATGGCTTTGAAAATATTTGTCAGATTTGAACTTCATGATGTATATATTGGGTTCAGTCTTTGGAATGGTTCATTCCAAAAACGGATTTGGTCATTTTTAATTTTGTCTATTCACAGCTACAACCAACATCCATAGAGAAAGAGGTATTTCCTAATATGGCTGAAGATGGAAACTTGTATGCAATGGAGCTGCAAGGTGGATATTTCTTTCATGTGATTTTTTGATATACATAAATAAATACAAGGCCAACTTTTGTACTGTGTTCTATAGGCCCAATTTGTACTATTGGCCCAATGTATAGTCTTGATTGTTGGCCTAATGTGGGCTGTGAGCCTAATTTTACTGAGGTCTGTGAGGCCAATTTGTACCATTGATAGTTGTTAATGACAAAGTTACCACAATGGCTATGCTACTTTGATTCTCCTCTTGCAGTTAACTTTGCTCCTACAGTAAAAAATACATTTTAAATGAAGTAAATGATATGTAGTCAAGTTAAAAAGCTGACATCTGGTATGTTGTTCATTGTGTCTTTTGACAAGTAATAATCATACTTTAAAAAATTAGATGAATTGCATAATTATTCAATTAAAATTTACATTACTATTACATTTCAAACCAAAATATTTACCACTGTTAGGTTTCTGGATGGACGTTGGTCAGCCAAAAGATTTCCTTACTGGCATGTGTATGTATTTGGCTTCACTGAAGACTAAACAGCCTGAAAAATTACATCAGGGGCAAGGAATTGTTGGAAATGTTCTAATAGTACGATCATTTTTATTAAAACCATTATCAAAAAGAAATTATGGTAAACTGAAATTTGCTAATAATAATAAATAAATATTATATTTGTTTAACACTATTATTTAATATAATTTATAATTGTTTTTAAAAAAAACAACATTGGTCTTGTTTCATTTGATTTACTTCGTGTGTCATGGAATGATCATTTCATTTAGTGAAATTTATCAAATGGAAAATCTTTTAAAACCTCATTAATTTATCAGTTTGGTTCTCAATCAGGTTCATCACACCTAGAGTATATAAAAGCCCATTTGCCATTAACATTTGCATCATCTGTTTTTATACCATAAAAGATAATATTTCATTAAGAAGTTCAGCAGCTCAAAAGTGATTTTAAAAAACTGCAGTAATATCTGAGACTTCCAACAAATATGCGTTTCTGTCGTTTCACACTTCCTCCACAGTTTAACTTTATATTTGTTATGAATCAAATAATTTCTAAAAATATATGAAATATCTCTTTTAATATGGTGTTTTGGTTTCCAGTGAGAGAAATAAAAAATGTTAACATAAATTAACCGACTATCACACTTCTTATATCCAACAGGACCCCACAGCTAAAATTGGTAACCACTGTAGGATAGGTCCCAATGTCACCATAGGTCCAAATGTTGTCATTGAAGATGGTGTCTGCATTAAGCGTTGTACAGTGCTCAAAGAAGCTCACATAAAGTCACATTCTTGGCTGGAGTCTTGCATCATTGGCTGGAAATGTGTTGTTGGGAATTGGGTGAGATTTTGTTGTTGGGAATTGGGTGAGATCTTGTTGTTTGGAATTGGGTGAGATTTTGTTGTTGGGCTCTGGGTGTGATTGTATTGTTGGTCATTGGGTGTGATTGTATTGTTGGACATTGGGTGTGATTGTATTGTTGGACATTGGTGTGATTGTATTGTTGGACATTTGGTGTGATTGTATTGTTGGACATTTGGTGTGATTGTATTGTTGGACATCTGGTGTGATTGTATTGTTGGACATTTGGTGTGATTGTATTGTTGGTCATTGGGTGTGATTGTATTGTCGGACATTTGGTGTGATTGTATTGTTGGGCATTTGGTGTGATTGTATTGTTGGATATTTGGTGTGATTGTATTGTTGGACATTGGGTGTGATTGTATTGTTGGACATTGGGTGTGATTGTATTGTCGGACATTGGGTGTGATTGTATTGTTGGACATTTGGTGTGATTGTATTGTTGGGCATTTGGTGTGATTGTATTGTTGGGCAGATGCCAAGTACTCACAAGACAGTCTAAAGGGATCTCACATATCTACTCTTTGTAGAAAAATGAGTCAAAACTGTTAAGCTTATTAGGCATTTATTATTTTTTCTTCTTTTAACTTTAAAAATCTATCAAATAGTCTATAAAGACCTTAAAAATCTTATAAGAAAAGTATTTTAAAAAATAGCCACATTTACTATGTCAATATTTATAACATTTTATGAAATTATGTGTTTTAGTTCTAACTAATTTGTTTGTTATATTTCCAGGTGAGAATGGAAAATGTATCAGTCCTTGGTGAAGATGTGATTGTAAAGGATGAATTGTATATCAATGGAGGCCGCATCTTACCTCACAAATCCATAGCTGAATCTGTGCCTGATCCTCAGATTATCATGTGATGCAACTGACAAGTTTAGTATAATATGTACAAAATGAAATCTGTATTTTATAAATTAAAGACCCAAAAATATGTTCCACTGCTGTAAAAGGTATAACAATTTTATTGAATGTATTATCAATATATTTTCCTTACAAAGTGACAGCTTTTAATGTATGCATTTTTAATCAAAGTTGGAATATTTGTATTAATCAATTTTTGCAGCGGTTATATTAGTGGCCATATTGAAAAGATAATTCATTTGTATTTTAATTGTAGAAGAATTGCAAGATGGAACAGAAATTGACAAAAAATACTGATTCATCTAATGGTTACTATAGGGGATATGCTGGCCATATAAATAACACAAGTTTTGTTGTCCATGAAATGCTGGTAAAATTGTACCTTAATGTGAGATGCTGGGAGGAAATTACTATGTTTTGGGTTAATTTGATTGGTTTAAAGAATTGCTGTTAAAAAAAGACATGTCATATACAGCATTTTATGTGTGAGCCATATTATTTACTAATTTGCTGGTTCTTAAAGATTTTATTTTGTATTGAAGTAAAAATCACTATTTATTATGACTCAATTTTTTTTATGGTCATGTCACACTCCTTGTTCACATTTCTTTCTTTGTTGAAATTTTGAAAGAAAAAATGTCTTAAAAATGTTATATTTCTTTAAATGTTAACAATTATGATGGTAATACACTTAATTGGGATATATATATATTAATTCAGTTTCTTTAAATTTAAATCTACAATTTTCTGGAGGTGAGTCTTGTAAAAAAAATTTATAGACATTCCATGTATTTTGGCAAAAGTAGTTTTTGTTATTAGCTCAGTGGATAGCAATATTTCAAGTGATTGTCTATTTATTGGTTTTTGGGTGTGACTTTTGGTACGGTATTTTAGTTTCATTGAATTTATCACTTTTTAATTAGCTTTTAAGCTGAATGGATTTATAGAATAAGAAATTCTTTACATTTGTTTTTATAAAAGTTTCAAATATAAATTTCCAGGAGTTTATTTTGTCCTATTAAAAACCAACTACGGTACTGGAAATTTTTAGCTAATGAAAATTTGAACATTTCTGTTTGTTAAATAGTTTGGCATAATATAAAACAACTCTTTAGACAAAGCTCATTTATATTCATTCCCACATCATATTTTATCAGAAAGCAATGTTCCTATATCTGGGATAAACCACATGGCAAATGCACTTACAGGGTTTATTCATTTTAAAATATAAAGGTGCCAGCTAAAAAAATTAATGATGAAATATGTGTTAATGGAATTTAATTTTACAGTCAGCATAAAATAGATCATTACCGGTACCAAATATAAGGATGCTCTAATATTTTTATGTACAGCGCGGTGAGCCCAGCCTTCGGCTGGGGTACCGCGCTATATAAGACAACTAATAATAAAAATATGCCTCAATGTTTTGTTTATCAATGAATTCCATTTCCATGTATTATTTTGTGTAAAATCACATGGATTCAACATAAAAAGAATTTCCCAATGCAAGATATGATCCCTGTATGTATGTGTAAGATGTTAATTTTGTCGGCATTTCCTTTGTTGACTATCTTTCATCCCTTACAAATGCACAACAAATCCTCTTGACCCTTTTAAAAAACAAAATGTTTGTCATGCTGACCACACAAATACAACTATATTTAATGTCAATGGAGAACTGAACTTCATGCAGGTACTTGCATCATAACATGCATTTGAGTAAATCATGTGGGGCCAAAAATTACACCATATACCAAACAGTTACTTACATGACACTTTTCCATACAAATAATTTATTCTGAACACATTAGGATATGTGTCATAGCACAGTTTTTCATGAGATGAAATGTGGTTTAAGAATCTCAACAATTTTGAAAACATTATTGAATCATACTATAGTTTCAACTAATATAGACATCATGGTATATATAAATATGTTCTTACTTTGTCCTATTGGTCATCATTTTCTATTGGATGAATGGGTTCATGTAAGGAAGAGCTGTTTGTAAATGTATCATTTTTAATGACCAATACTTGAATAATGCAGGGGTAACTATTATTAAAATGATATAAAACTGGTTTATATTTTTTTTAAATTGGCGTTCTTTTTTTATTTTTATTATCGTTAAAGACAAAAGAACATCGATAAAGCATTTCATTCATATTTATTCACATAAATAAACACAACAGTCTATGTTATGATCATGAAAAGTTGTCCTCAAAGCTGTAATCTGGGCCACCAAGTCCTTCCAGGGCTGTCTCAAGGGCATTAGATAACTTTCCAGCCACAGCGTCTGCAACAGAAATAAAAGTCAATATATAATCAACTGGAATAACACAATGCGCAACATTTTTTTAATTATTAAGACATTTATATGTTTTTTCTCTTTATTTTTAAGAGCTTTATGTATATGTTTCTTATCTAACCAACCGATAATTTAAAATTAATGCAATTAAATGAGGAACGGTAACGAATGGAATAATTGAATAGCTATGTTAGAAGGTTTATTTGAAATTGTACTTATGACCATTTATAATAGTTTGTTTCTGAGGGGAAAAGCTTGTTTTAAAATTTTCCAAAGTTAGCCGGTGTGTAGTCAGTGAACATGTTTCTAAAAGAACAGATGGAATGTTTGCATTGCTAATTGCTTCCATGACTTTGCATTGAGTACATAACATAGAAACTTTACAACAAAAAGTATACCACCAACCTGCTCGCTTCCTTTTCTTTTTCTCTTTCTTTTCAGCCAACTTTTTGCTCTTCTTGGTTGTTAGTCCACCTACTTTTTCAAGTGCTGTTTTTGGCAGAGGACCTCTTGGTTTAACTTTGTTGGTAGTAAGAGGTCCATTTCTTTTATTTTGTTTCTTGCCATCCACTGAATTGTTCCCCAAAGTCACTGTTACTCCTTTGAGCTGTGAAAAACATAAGGAAATTTCTACAATTTAAAATAAAACAAAACAGTTAAAAGATATATATATATAAATATATATACAAATATATACTAGTTCTGAAGAACATTCTAAAAGCTGTTCTGTAGACCAATGTACAGTACACCTCAACAGAAAACATACACATTTGTACAAATTGCATAGGATAAAAGAATACAACTTTGAGAAGAGTTCTTCCATCTATTTAATTCATTGTAAAGCTGTTTCATAAACTGACACAAGGATTTTGCAAACTAGTTAGAACAGGAACAAACCCTGTGATGTCATATAAGAGGCAAACTATGAGATAAAGTTGTATACTTGCATTTGCAATAACACATTACTAGAGTTTAAATGTCAAAGTAAGCCATTAACCTCTTTACTGTCATCTTCCATTTCCTCTATGTCCTCATAGTCATCATCACTAGCATCTTCATCTCCCATATTCTCATCCTTTTCTTGCTCATCCAAATCTTCCTCTCTCATCACAGCCTTCAGGGAGCCCACTGATGACACCAACATTGAGTTATCTTTTCTTCTCAGTCCTGGATGAGATGGTTAAAAAGATACGAGAAAGGTTTACCAGCATTGTAGTGACATAGTGTGACACAGTGTGAACCTTTCTTTCAATTTGTTGAGTCCACAATGGACTACGATGAGTCGATTGTTTTGTCACGTGATACGTGTAAAAACAAGTAAGACTTCCGGGAGGCTGTCTGCAACACACTAGTCGCTCACAAATTTTTCTTCAAACAACTTTCTTTCTTTAATCATAACTGAATTATAATTATTGTCACATTTAATGAATGTCATTTAAAGAAACGCGTGTATTCAAGAATATTTTGAAAAGTAAAATTTTTAATTAACACTGGGGAAGCGCTGATGGAGACAAACATTTTGCTTTAGAATTAATGATAATGGCAATGGCTAATCAGCTGTTATCTGTTGTTATGTGTAGCAGAAAGCCTACCAATGGCTGGTACGTATCACGTGACAAAACAAGGAAGTGACTCGTCGTAGTCCATTCAATGCCCACATTTCACATTTAGTTTCTAACTACCAGCATTTCTCTATCATCACAGATTGCCTACCATTTAACATTCTTGTCTCTTCCACCACAAGCTCATCAATGTTAAAGTCCTTGCCCCATTCTGTGACAATTTTAGCCTCTATATGGCTGGCAGCATCATTGGCTGGTTCAGGGGGCATGGTGTAGTATGTTATTTTGCCCCTGTGTTTTGTAGAAGTGAAACATGAAAATCAATTACCACCAATTTTATTAAGAGGCAAACATTTCTTATATCCAATAGGTTTTACAGATATCGACATGTGCCATTTCATTTTCAGCTGTTATGTATATCACATCATTTAGATTTCTTTAAGGTTCACTTTAAAAGTCCAAATGGCATATTATGGTTCCATATATATATTTTGTTCTTACATGTTCCAGTCCTGAAGCAGTCTCCTGCCTGCCCTGCTGATATCTGGTATGCCTCCTTTCTTCAGTTTTCCCATTCTTGTGGCTAATAAAGTAAGGAATTCATTGACATCTTTGTAGTCTGGGACGTTGTAATGAAGCATCATCTGATGTTGTTTTAAAATAGTACATGATTACCAATATACAAATATTTACAACACTTATAAAAGAAAATCAATAAAAAGAGGTAAACACATTTTTTTGGTCAAAAACTATCAATTTAAATAATCAATAGTTACACGCTGCTGTGTCAACAACAATGAATGGTGTAAAGGAGGGAAAAGATCTATAAATAAACTAGTCAGTTTATGTTCTAGTTATCACTCTGAATTTCATTTGGTCAACTGATGTTTTTTTTAACCTCTTTTCACAATGAGGCAATCCATTAAATTTTTAGGCTTAATAATTTACATTCATATACTTCCATAGATTAACAAAAGCATATCTAAAATTTAGCATTATTTTGGTAATTTATTTTATATGCGTTTAAACCTTTTTATATTTCATGCTATACCAGAGCTACTGACCTGCATTTTCTGACACCTAGACAATATTGCTTCAACACAGGGAATTGGGTCCTCCAGAGACTCCAACTGTTGAAAAGAAAATTTAGCCCTCACTGAGTAATGCTTGGCTATAAACATAAGAACCAATCAACACACAGATTATCTCAATAGTATGAAGATTGAAACTGTGGCAAAGGTGAACAACAATCAGAGATGTATTTTATCTGTTAGTGTAATGCATGGGCTGAAGCATTAGTGAAGTTTCAATAATATATATGACAGTCTTACCTTGACAACATTTCTCAGCACAGCAGCAACATCAGATGGACTGTTAGTCATAACAACACCAGGGCTGTCTAACAATTTGATATGTTTGTCTAAGTGGACAGATTGCATTGTTCTGAAAATTCGTTTGAAATTAGTGGAATTAGTGGGTCATTTGGCCCACCAAATACAATGCATATCACCAGATTTAGGCCACAGCTAATGGTAGAGAATAAATAAAAACTAGAAGCACAAGGTAAAGAAACGCTGCCTTAGTTGTATTAAAAATGTTAAGAATTGACTACCAGAACAGACAATCCTCACCGTTCTCAATACACAAAGCTCACCTGGTGACTCCTGGTATGGCCCCAACTTCACATGCCTTAGTTCTTTTCAAACTGTTGATGATACTACTTTTTCCTGTATTTGGAAATCCTTTGAACAAGAAATTTTAAAAAGAGTAAGCAATGAATAAATGAATAGACATGCTTAATTAAGTGCTTTTTAATCATTATGAAATACTTTATTCACAAAACAAAGTTTTCAAATACCGGTACTTTAATTTACTTTCTGGAGGGTTTTTCGGTTGATTGCATAACCAGATCTTGAAAACGCATTCCATACTTAACATTAACCCTCATAGAAAACTTCAGAAAATAAAATTGAAACATGAACTCAACAAAATGTTCTAGCGTTCAGCTCTCTTCTAAATTATGTCCTTCATAAATTTAATTTAATTAGACGCCAAATTTAGAGAACAGCAGCTACACAATCTAAAAATCATTCCATCATAGAATCCTCTAAGGATATCACATACCCACTACACCAACATTTATAGCCATCTCAGTGCTACGACAATAGTTCCTGAGCAACTTCATGAGAACATCAGCGCCAAGACAGTTGCTGGATTTAAGAAGATCGTCACTTGCTACGGCGTAATCAACTTTAGTTTGTGTCTGGTAAGAAAAATATTAATCTTGTCCAACCAGATATAATCAGGGTAAATGACCCTTCAATAAAATATATTTGTAAAATATCTCCAAATAATCATGATTCCGATTTATAGACAGATTGTATGTGGTCCTGGTATACACTTAATGAAAATATATGGTCACCACTGTTAAATTAGGTATTCTAATTGAAAATTACACAATTGAAATGAAATATAATTCAACGATTCCCCTGAATAGAGCTTATCTTCATCAGAACAGAACCGCCAATTTTATTGCTGTATCTCAAATTATAAGAAAGTAAGGAATTTTTAAAACTCTGGAACAACATCAATTTTAGAGCACTCAAAAAGAGTATTTTTAACATCCTCTATCCTCTAAAATACAAGTATTTTTAATACAGAGTACATTTAAAATGAAGCTGAGTTTTGGGCACTCACCAAACGATCTCTTTGTTGTTGGGTAGAAGCTTTAAATGCAATGGCTGGTAGTTCTTTCCTCAAATGTTTCAGCCAGGCCTCCACAACCTCTTTAGGTACAAGATCTATGCAGAGAAATGGATAAACATATGGTAAAAACTCTACATAAAGGTAAAAGAATGTAAATTTGAAAATTCAAATATTTTTAAAAAGGTGGCTTTACTTTTCTTCAGGTCAAGAAAAAAATTCCAGAAATTATTAAAATAATGAATGTTAAAGTGTGGCTTTACCTATTTTGTTAAGAACCAGAACAAGGCGTTTGTTACCAGGTGCTGACCGTACTGCCTCTTCGACCTCCAAACATCGACTGCCTGAAGGATCTCTTGCATCGAGTACTTCTAAAATGACATCAGCAGCATCAATAACCTGCAATAAACTTCCAACTTCAACCAATGTTCTCATGTGCCATAATATACACCACCAAATAATTTAACACATTCTCTACTATTGCGACATTACCCCCCCCCCCTCTCATTACTGATGTTACCCATTGTGTCATATTGGCTAGCAACGTACACATACCTGTTGGTCCCGTAAGAAGCGTTGTTTCCATGCTAATAGCATCGATTTAATTTAAAAGTAGGAAGTTGATTTAGCTGATGTTTTATATTTATTTCGGTTTGTGAGCTACGAGTTGTAAAGTTGGTCTAATATTAGTGAATGTGCGATTGTGTTGTCTGAGAATTTATTGCTATTTTTTTTAAGTTTGATGGCTGGTTCAGTGTCTAAGTTAATACCGATATTCTCTCAACAATAATACCGGCAATGAACATAAATCAGATATTGACGTAGATTATATAAAACTACTGAGAATGATAATCGACTTTGAAGAATGATACTGGTGGGGTCTGATGACAATGTGATACAATGTCACTGAATGTTGGTCAGACAATTTAACAAGTGTTACTGATCAGACTGAAAGATTTAGAGAGATAAAAGGTTGCATTGATAGCTTTCCGATTGAGAGCATCACAGCAGATTATTTCAGACTGTTTATGTAGACTAATGAAAATGGAATGGTACAGTTTTATGCCATGGTGGTGATGGAAACAAACAGACATGCCATACAGCTGTCACCAAATGCTGCGGCCCAAATTAGGCAGAAAATGTTCATGTTACCATTCTTCATCTGATGATAACAAGAAGGACAGTGGTAGAACCAGGGCAACAACAATTGGCTTACAAGGATTGCTGATTTTCAAAATTTCAAGAGACCCTAAAATCACCCCAAACCGCCTAAAATGCTTAAGAAATTTTTATAAATTGGTTAAATTGCTTTACAGCAAAAAGAAAAGTAAATAAAACTATATATTTTTAGAAATGTTATTCATTTGTCCATTTTTAAAAATATATTCTTGTTTTGTTAAAATTGCATGTTTAGTGATGCAATTATTTTTATACAATTAGAGTGCTTGTACTTATCTCCCTTTGCTTAGTACTCCAAGGGGTGTTCCTGTGTTTTGTAGTGAATAGGTTAAGGCCAGAGTATAGACAATGAAGCTCTCTTATTGTTGATCTCTGTTTTAACATTTCTCTTATAAGGATGGTAAAGAAGAAAGTAAACTTATTAATTAAAATTACCTTTTTGAACTCTTTGTAGAATGTTTTCCTAGAATTCTCAATGACTTTATTTGCATTTTGAAGTTTCTCTGGCTCATCACCTCCATGGTTCTAATAGAAACAATCCAATTAGCTAGTTAAAGTGGTCTTATACAATACTAAACTAACTAATTAGATTAACCTGATTTTTATAAAATCTGACTTAGGTTGCAGAATGAAAACTATATGTTAAGGATTTTCTTTATTCAATAAAAGTTTATGTTTACCTGTCTATCATAGGCAGCCTGGCGCTTTTCTGCATCTTTAACGAAATCAGACAGATTCCTGTTCTGGTTTTGAAGTCTTTCTCTTGCTTTTTTCCTGGATGCTTTTTTCTTTTCTTTTTCCAATTCCAACTACAAATTTACAGTGATAAAAACATAAGGTAAAAGATTTTGCAATGGGTGAAAAAGATTTGCTTCATTTAAAATTGATGCAGTTAAGTCAAAATGCTTGTTCAAATTTAGAAAACTTGAACTATATTTTCCCTTTTTACATTTTCAGCTTTACAGATAATATTTAAATCATAAAATCTGGCTAAACAGTAGTCTAGTACCTATTCTGAACAGTTTTACTAACCCTTTGTTTGTAAGCTTGTGCCTCTTTAAGAACTTCTTCCTTAAATGGCAAGATATTGGGGATTCCTGGATCCTTCCGTACTTCTAGCAGAAAAAATATATGTACAATTAATTTGTGCTATCAAAACTTTTTTTTTAAATGTGTATCGTACTTCCTTTTACACAAATATTTCTATAGCATACATAACTTTTGCTTCTAATAGAGCATTATGGACTACTGTCCGCATTTAGCCATATGCAAGTGATTACAAATAATTACAATGTGTCCAGCCGAACTGCATTAAAAAACTAGATAGCTGTTACTTAGCAATGAATGTTGCAAAGAAATAGTCACAATTTTAGCAACATATTAACACTTTACAGACAGTCAAAGTTTTAATACCATAATGCTGCCACTTTAGGCTACCGCAGTTCAGCCTTAACTTAAGGTCTTTTTTATAAATGTTTATTTCCTTGCCAATAATACCTGCTTTACATAGCTGACCAGCTCATTCCAACCCAGCAATTTACCAACAGCTGGGGGATGATCCTGGATGAATTTGAACCCACTCTTTCTTGATAATGACATTTGTAGTTCTTATCCTACCACTGAGCCCTCAAAATTATGCCCATTGCCAATGATTTAAGAAAACTCCCTACCCCCATCAAAACAGCTTAAAGAGTAAGAACAAATTAATTTTTTTAAATTAATTATTATGTGGCATACATAATTGAGTGACACAAAAGCTGAAATTTTTATTTTGTCTGATTTCTTCTGCTAAAGGATATTAGGTGATTTGCAGAAAAGGTTATTACAACATACTTTTTTTGGAATTTAGTTTGTCTGCTTTCTTCTGCTTTCTGTTATGTTCTCTAACCTGAAAGTATAAAAAAGAATAGGCTTATGCTATTACCTCTAAAGATTTCTTATGCATAAATGCAAATAAACTGATTATTTAAATTTATAAAGTATAATTTTTTTTAAGTACAGGGGAAAGAGTTATATAAGTATGCTTACCTTTCTCTCTACCTTGACTCTATGTTTAGTTGACTGCCGCTTGCTCTTCTTACCTGTGTAGTGATGTTCATTAATAATGGTCATTATTAAATTTATAGCACATTCAAATTTAAAAAAATATTAAGACAAATCTATCTTGGTTCCTGGGCTTATCAATTGTAATGAAAGAAATTGTTGTAATTTTAAAAACAACAGTTAAAAATTATTACTAAATTGGTTTTGGCCAATCACCATATGAATATTGCATATTCATGCTTAGGCCCTACTGCAACTCAGGGCTGGGCTTAAAAAAAAGGGGGGGGAGGGGGGGAGAGCGACCCCAGGGCCATCTATAGGAAGCACCAACATCGTAATTTTTCCATACATACTCATGGATAAATCATATAGCATTATTGCTGAATTGGGGGGTGAGGGGCATTTTCAGACTTCACCCTGGGCACTAAAAAAACACATTACTGTTTCAGGTGTGATGCCATCGAACATATTGGACTATAGTAAAGCCGTCACTAAAGGTTAATGTCAACCAGTGCTGTAAACTCATGGTGTTACCCCTCCAGACTTTTCCATGGACCTCTGCATGCCTTTTCTGGTGGCAACCTGAGCTGATGAAACATGCTCTGAAGTCTCCTGGCACCTTTCTGTCTTGTGTCACCCCAATCTATTTGTATTTCTGGAGGGAAGACTGCTAAATCATTTGCAGATCCGGTGACACAAACTCTACTTATGTCATGGTCTCAAAAACAGCCAGACGCTGGAGTCCTTCAAAACAAATTTAAAAACTCATCTATTTCGCAAACACCTGCTGGAATGATGATGTCTACAATCTTTTCCAGCTTGTTATAATCTCCCAGCTTAGTTTTTGTACCGCGCTTCGAGCCTTTGGGAATGAAGCGTGATTTTTCAAATGAACTTTATTATTATTATTATTATTATGGTCAAGGGACATAAGTTATGGTGGCACCCTGTTCTACGCATTCTGTTGGCACCAAGTAGTCCAGCTCTTTTATTTACAAAGATATAGATCTATTATATAACAGAGCCAAGCAAGCTCTGCCAGATTTGAAATCTTCCATTTAGAACCATTTGTGTCACACTACTACTCCTTTTTCCCCAATGGGTATCACCCTGAGCGGTCCGAACCTCTCAACTGCTCTCATGACTCCTCTGGCCTATATTACATAGTTTAGCCTATAGGCAGTAGGTCTATAACTATAATTTGCCAAGCGATATTCTATCATAGGATCTACTCTTAGTAAGAGTCTAACAGCTAGAATGTAGACTGCAGTTTAGAATAGATTCTATATATTCTAAATATACTTATCTAGAATGGCATAATTCAAGTTTGAGTCAATTGACGCAATCCGTACCCCTTTGAGTTTATGTGTAAGATTCTCTCCCTTTTCATTATTTGGAATATTTATAAAATAATTTCTAATCTTTAAACTCAAATTTATGATTTCTCAGTACAGTATGTAACTGCAGCACACAACACGGGGCTTTACGGTTCATGTTAGGCATTTGGTAATAGAATTTAGGTTTGAAGATTTACGCCTAAGTTAGAGGGACTAAATTTGGGGGGGGGGGGGGGGGGCCCGTACACTTGAGTTTGGATTAAATTTTAACGTTTTGTTCCTAATTTATGTTTCTCTTGACTTTCAGAAAGTATGTACCAGTAGCTAAAACAGCACATTCTCTCTTTTCCCTCTCCCCATTTTGGAAGACGTGTTTGCACTACATGGCTGACTGCTTAGTTGCCATGACACGTATGCTGTCATGGCAACTAAGATGGCAGTCGTGGGAAATAAGTGAAAGAGCAGTTTGCGGAATTTACCCAAGCCCAAGTCTGAAAAAAAAAAATGCCTAAACTAATAGTAATTAAAAATAATTACTTTTAGTTTAATTCGGCCTAGGCCACTACTCACTAAACTAACTATACTTTATTTGAAGGAATTAGTTGAATTAGAATATGTACAGGTAATGATAATATCTATTATTGCGTAGGTCTAGACATTTATCAGCTTAGTGAGTGAGCTGAATCAGAGATTCGGGTAATTAAAAGTTAAGTGGTCCCGCTTGAAACTTGTGCGGCATTGAATAATTCATTGATTGTTTGAGTCAACCGTACTAAAAGTAATAATAGACTATCATTTATTGTACTATTTTTTTAACTATAGATCATTATGAGACTAACATATATTGTGCTTACTTATTTTAACCATTGTTTTAGCGTGATATATTCATGAGCTAAAAATAAAAGTAATATGAACACGTTAATGTTGTTAAGATTGCAATCAACTTATAAACTTGTAATGAAACAGGAAGTTGAGGCCATGTGTTTTAATTTTTATGTTTACTACGGAAAATAAAAATTTCGCCACACTTGACAAAAGGAAAGTAAATAATTAAGATTTTGAGTTGGGAAAGGTTAGAGAGGATAATTAGGGACCGGACGGTTTTTAAAGAAATTGTTAATGGCCTATGTTCCACTGGCCTTAAAAAGGCAAAGACGAAGAGTAAAAATAATAATAAATAAACTTCTTTAACTAAGAAAAACAATAAAAAATAATTCTCCATATTCTCTCTTTCACTACTCTCTGTCTTGACTTATCTCCCTCTGTATGATGTATGAGCATCAATTCTCAATATGTCTGTCCTCTCACTTTATCTCCCAATCAGTTCAGTGTTAGTGAGTATACACTACACACGATTACAAAGTCTAAGAACTGAAAAACAAGTAGCAATCTATTCATTATTTATTCCACATTTTGCACTCTACTGCTGTACAATAGACAGATGCAGTGATATTCCACATTTCAAAACCTCAACATGACATTATGATCAGGTTATAATTCAGAACCTAAAAAACCCATTTTAAACACTCATGGAATTCATTTATATTATATTATAATTAAGTACAATTTTTGTTATAGTATTTGGAAATATTTTTTTTTAATTTTTATAACAGTATTTGAATATATAATTTATAATCATGGTTTGATAATTATAACTATTTATTACTAGTACTAGTATTTACACAAGTTGCACATAAGAACTTGATATTTTAATACCATTGGAATTCAGAAATCTGCATTTGTTCACAATAAGTTTAAGCTAGAACTTATACCTTAAATGTAAATCTAACCACAAACAATCTTGCTTTGACTAACTGTGGGGAGGTACAATGAATGAAATCATCTCAAAACTGAAAAGAAACTCTTGCAAAATTTAATGCAATTTTATTTATAATGCCACAAAACTCTCTTAACAGTGCATTCAAAGATAACTCATTCTAATTAAACATTATGTAATAGAGTGAACAGCATATTTATTATTTTAAGAGGTCAGACAAAATACAATTCAATATTTAATTGCAGAAAAGGTTGCCATAGTAGTTCGGTGACCTTTCTTGCATTGAGTTCTACATGTGGTTACATTAATAAATTTCAGGAAGTCAAAGAGGGTCTGTGAATTTATTTTCATGAGGTCCATTGTTGCATCTCAATGAATTCTTCTCTGGCTAAAATTTAATATGATATAGACATGTATTCTTCACCTGAACTCCTCATAAAAATGTGAGAATGTCAACAATTGTTAATAATTTAACATTTAAGAGTTTTTATGATTTCAGAGTAGATGAAATGAACAAGTAAAACAATACAAGAAACATAGCTTAGAGATTATTTTCCACATTTTCAATAAGCAAAGAATTAATTATATACATTCATGACTAGAGACTTTAATTTAAACTTGATCTGCTGGCTAACTCCATCGTAGCAAAGGATAAGTCACATAAATCTACAGTTTAATCAATGCAATTTTTTGTTCCATAGTTTATGGGCAGCAATTTTAGCAGAAAAAAATGTACACTTAATTACAGAGCTTTCTCAAAGCAATTTTTTTTTATTGGTGTGCATTTACTAATTCTAAGAGCTGCTGCATATTTTTATCAATGAATTCAAACAATTTAAACCATTTTTTTAAAATTGAACTTTTATAAATATTTTTCTGCTAGTATATTTTTGAAATCGCTCATCTTATTATACATGGCAAACTGTTCATACAACTAGTAATGTGTTTATGAAAAGCTTATTAAAATGATGAGTAACTGATAATTGAATTACAAATTCTTGATTTAATGTCTTTATAATACTTATTAATTAACCAAGACGAATGAAAACTGCAGAAATTTGAATATATTAATTGAAAGGAATGTTTAAGAATTACTAAAAACAATACAAGAATTGGAAAAGTCCCATCATAAGGCTGAATTGTCTATGATCTATTAATTGTTTTGCTTTTCTGACATGGTTCTTGCATTAATATGTGAAAACATTCATAATTATCCCTTTTTTTTCTACATGGTTAAAAAAAAAGATGCAGCATAAAAAAAAATTTCATGCTCTTAGAGATTTTTGTGTTCAATTCAGCTTTTTAAATGAAAAACACAATTTCTTTCAGATATCACAGGTACAAAAAAATTCAATGTAAATTTGGCTGTAATAATAATACCAAGAAATCTTAATGGCTATGAGTAAATATAATGGCAACTCTTCAGCAACTATGTAGTTCCAGCAGTTTAAAAATAAAGAACCCATTGAAAGATTATATTTGTCCAAGACAAATGGTCTTTGGTCTAAATTTTTGTTTGTTGGTTGCAGTTGTAAATCAACAAGGTCTCCGGAAATAAATCTTTTAAAGTAATTGTAATCTTTTTTCACAGTAAATCTTGAACACAAACAACAATTGTTTATTTTCTAACTGGGCTTTAATTAAATGTTCTCAACCATAAGATGTCTCCAAATGTTTTTGTTGCAGAAGCCTTATCTGAAGTTTAACACTTAAGCAAATCATTCTTTCCTCATGAATCTTTTGGCATAGATCTGCATTCTTCATCTGTAAAACATCAAAAAATTATAATTGTTTTGCAATTTTAAAATTTACCTATGATAACCTCAAATTTTTAACCTAACACATTAAGAAGTATCATTACCAACAATAAATTAAATTTAACAGTCCTATTTTTTTTATAAATCTGACAAAATTAACTTATTTCTATGATAGAAAATTAATTAAAATATAAAGAAGTTTAAACTTATAGTTTTGTACTTACTTCCAGATGTTCATTGTCTTGTATGAGCTGCGTCAAAAGTTCCTGCATGTCATCCTCATCTTCACTCTCATCGCTGGAAGATGAGCTGGTACTAAGGTCCTCTAGATCAGAATCCTGCCTGAGGTATTGAAGTTCTTGAATCTCTTGCGTAAGTCTCTCCATCTCACTGCGCTCGGTTGCAATTTTCTGTCTCAGTTCATCAGCTACAAATAACATGCATCAGTGCAAGAAGAAAATGTCCATTTGAATAAACACTTTTATACCATTATAACTGATTTGAGGTGATTTTTTTTCAAACCATACCTGTCTTAATTAGATTTTATTGCTAAATTTCAAAACTTTGCTGGGGTGAGGTTGAAAGCAAATTTGTATTATATACTTACACTAAAATAAATTTTTAGAGGCTAAATATACTTTGCGCAAATGCTAATGTTTATTATTTATTTTATGTTATTATTAAAAAATATATTTTCAACCATTTCTATTTGAAATGATTCTTCGCTACTGTGACCCATCCACTATTAAACTGGGAGATATGGCAGAGGTGATTACAGGAAAAGGCTTATCTTAATAATAATAAAAAAAATTCTATTGCACATTATCTTTTCAATTAACTAATTCATTTTTTTTTTTAAATTAGAGACCTATGTTAATAAGACAACAGTCCAAGCCACTTTGTTTTACCAATAGCAAGTAATTCTTCCTCCTCCAACTTCAAGGCATATTCTTCATCTAACAACTCCTCAATATCAACATCTTCTGGAATATCTAGAATACAAAATTGAAACAAACTAATTTTAACAATAATTACAAATTAATAAAGTAAAAAAATTCCAATAGAAAGAAAGCTATAAATTTAAAATTCTCAAATCATAACTTAAGCATTACAATTACATGTTTTAAAATCATTACCGTATTTTACAGACTAATAAAAAGGACAGAATTTTAATAAATAAAGTTACTTAATAGCACGAACACTACTGTAATTAAAAAATTATATTACCATATTCTTCATCGTCCTCATTTTTCGGTAGAACTTGTTTCTTCTCCCCTAAAAGCTCCTCTTCCAACTCCCTAAGCTCTTCTGACATACGGATGTGCTCCTTTTTGGCATCACTTTCCTCGACAGGTTTCTTAGGTTTGGGAATTTCTGCCTTCATTGGTTGAAGGAGTGCAGTGGACATAAATGGCGGGTTGGGAGGTTTCCTGTAGACGTACTCCACTTTCTTAGGCTGTGGTGGAACATCCACTTGTTGGGGCTTTCTCTCTGGCTTGACTTGTTCCACTTGGACTGTCTTGTTCACATCACTGACAGGAACTGTTGCATTCTCCTCCGCAAGCTCTAATGGTTTCCCATGAGGAACTGGACTACTTTTGTCAGGGACCATTTCAACAGAGAACCTACTCACAGTTTTAATTTTTTCATCTAATTTCGATTCTTCTGTCTTGATGGGTTCTTCATTGGTACTCTCAGCATCAGCCGATTTTACAACTACTTCTTCATTTGACTTTTCCTCTAAAGTTTCCTTGACCGCTTTGTTCACCTCACCCTCTTCACTGCTCTTAGGTTCAGCACTGACAACAGTTAGTTTCTCACATTCAGGTGTTTTGTCTTCTTTTAAAATTTTACTTGCTTCTTTTACTTGATTCTCTTCTCCCTTAACAGCAACTGATGCATCAATTGAATCCTTTTGTTCTTCAATCTTCTCCTCTGCCTTTTCCTCCAAGCGATTTTCTGTAGTCTCATCCTTTTCTTCAACCACTGTCGCTTCCACTACATCTACTTTGATGTCTTCCTCAGAACCCTTTGTAACGTTCTCTTCCACCTCTTTTCCTTTCTTGTCATCTTCCATTTTTTTAATGTCCCCGATCTGCGGAGCTCTTGTTTTTTTGCTACTTTCAGCAAACTTAACTCCCTTTTTAACCTCTGCGGCCGGTTCAGTTTTGGGCTGAGTTTCCTCTTCAGGTTGCTTCTCTACAACAGCTACAACCGTCGTAACATTGGTAGCCATGGGTTCTGGTGCTGGCCTCAGATCAAGGTGCAGGTCCTCTGGAGCACTCAACGATGGGATTGATGCAGTAGAAGACCTCTTTGCATCTAAATTTGTGCGGCGTCTTTCTCCCATTTCAACATTTTTCTTTGCAGTCTTGATCTGTTAGATAACAATACATATACAGTTACAGCATGTATGTTGACCTAGTTTTTATTCACTAAAAACCATGGTAATTAACCTTACCTCCCCTCCCCCTTTTTTGTTTTAGCATTGATGTTGCTGATTAAATGTGAAGCGCTGTACCAACCCCACCGATCCCTTGATTGGGAAAAGTTTGTTTAAGTTCAAATACGTTATAATTTGTTCTAAAGAATGCTATCAGATGATGCGATTTCTAGAATTTCTTTTCTGGAGGGTTCCAATTTTCTCCCTATAGCCGGGAAAGATTTTTACAAATTTTCCTAGACATTAAAGGTGGCTTACAAAACTGTACCCTGTGTGTGTGTGTGTGTGTGTATTAATATTTGTATCTTTCGAAGATTATACATTTTCACATGCTGTGCTGTAAGTTAATATAGTTTTCATTTCTATTTGATTTTGTATTTTTGTATACATTTTTAACTTTGGTCTCTTTTTCATTGTATACTGGTTTTCAGTCCTTTCTTATGTCCTATATATTGTTAAAAAGAAACTAGCCAAATCTTAAAACAGATTAAATTTGCAAAATCATACAATGGTAAGTAAATATTCATTAGTCTGTTAGATAAAAATAAATATGCATTAATTTTATCTGATATGGAAACAATATATAATTTACTTGATATATAATTTACTTGATCTATAATTGTTAGATATTTTAATTATAGTTACAAAAACAACATGCAACTGCTAATATTTTTAATAGTAACATTAGCTCACATTTGAAACTGTATTTTTCAATTACCTTAGTTGCTTACAGACAAAGGGTGTACATTAATTTATAGGTAGCAGTAATGTAATGCAATGTAAAAAAAAAATACCTTACTGTTATGTGGAGCTGCCATATAAATTAGTATTGAAAACTGATTTATTTAAAAATATTCACCTCATAAGTCATGGATGACCTCATTATTGTTTTAAATTTTATTGAGTATTCAAGATAAACTTAAATTTAAATTGATGTCTTAAGGACTCTGAGATAACATTGCAGTTTTACTGGGCTTTTCTTTACTAGTCAACCGGTACAAGAACAGAGAAACACTTAATACAGTTACAAGAACAGAGAAACATTTAATACAGGTACAAGAACAGAGAAACATTTAAGACATCTCATTGGAAAAATTTGGAGGTTTTTACAGTAAAGTTAAAGAAAAAGCAATAAAAACATTGCATTATTAGTAATAATTAGCATTCTTAAACTTAGTATAGTTTTATAGAATTTTTTTTGTTTTGTTAAACCTTTCTCTTGAGCTGAGTGACCACTCTCTGAACCTCCCAAAGCTGATCTACAATCACTGGATCTTCTCTTCCAGAATTGACCTCAGTATGAAGCTGATTCAGAAGAGATTCCTGTCAAAAAAGACCATGCAAAATTTACAGACTATTATCAATGTAAATCAAGCTATTTTTTCTTTAAAAGCTCAAGGTCTTGAAAGATTTTTTTTTTTTAAATCTATTAAAATTGTTTGGCAAAGTTTCATGACTGAAATATTTCACAATTGTTAAAATATTTCTACTTATATTTAATGATTCAAAGTATTTTAATGTAATGAAATTATTTCACAGAAATTCCCAATCCTATTTTATCTTATGATTTTAAAAAATTAACCTGTTTAGCTAGTTCCTCCTCTAATGCAGAAGGATTATCTGGCAACTCCAGAGACCATTTGGAATGTGCAGGTTTTAGTGGGGGTACATATCTACCGAGAGAAAATACCAATTTTTTTTAAAGTTTTAAAAATTTTGTTTGAAATGAAAACATCATTTAAAAAAAAAAATAATGATGTAATTATTCTCTTACTTGCGTAAAAGCACATCTCCAAAGAGCTCATGGACATGAGAGAAGAGAATATTTAGAACTCTGTGACTAATCTGCATAGTGGGACTAAGAACAATGCTGACATTTTGTAATGTCATCTTATTTTCCTTGGCCTGAAACAAAATTTTGAGCACTTACACATGACCATTACTAACTACTAATAACGAATAGATGATTATGGTAAAGGTATATATTTCTTGGTTTTAATTAATTTTAAAATACATAATCTTTCCTTTATATATATAAATTGTAACCACTTTTAAAAACAGCCAGTTAAATAACTATTTGTGAGGCCCGTATAAATTTTGTTCACATTTATATTTAAATAATTTTATTATGTTAAAAATGACTAATACGAAGACAAGATTCACAAAGTTTTACTGTCACATATAGAAATAACATGGTTTAAACATGTTATAAAGCACCCACCAGTTCAATAACGTGTGTCATGTGAACTATCATCCAGCTAAGTAGCAACCTATTGCAGGTGGGTAAATCAGTGATCAGCTTACTGAAGGCTTCGACTTTCTTTTTGCTGTTTTTAATGGCTGTTTGGTAGAGAATCAAACAAGCATTAGACTTTATGTCCTGTTTCTTTAAAATATGTTAACTCATTCCCGACGGATGCGACTAAATGCGTCCTTTGAGGGTTCCGACGGATGCGTCCAAATGCGTCCCGGCGCATGGCGACACACCTCTCTCGCATCCATCGAGACTTCCGGCGATGGCGTGATTCTGCGTTGTTTCAATTTAAAAACCAGATGTTTTTATCTTGTTTCACTTTTAAACTACGTGTGCTTAAGTACGGCGCGTCAATATCTAGTATGTGTTCGACCGAGGTGCCGAAAATAGATTTTTTGGCCATGGTTCATTATTTTTTCGACGCTAAAGTTATATTTTTATTAAACCTTATTCATTCATTGATGCATTCGTCCTTAATTCCTTAACATTTATTAATATTTAGCAGCTTAAAAAATATTTTAAAAATGTAAATCAATTTCAAAACCGAGTTACTTCCCTTTTCTCAGGAAAATAAAGTAAGTACGGAAGTAGCACTGCCGGAGGGAATGAGTTAATGGATGTGTGATCATGTCAAGCATTACTCAATCATTGTGACATTTGGCAGTTTTAGTTAGATGATTCAATGTGTAGCCACTCAACAGTCCAATGTTAGGTTTTGTATTTCATTAGTTCTAAGTAGCACAAAGCTCTCTCTGTCTGTTACAATAAAATAATACTTCATTAACTCACTAGAAGCCTCCTCAAATTTTGGCATTAGTGCAGTCGTCAGGACAGGCTCTGGCAAATCTCTCAGGAACTGCTTCAGGAGACTGGCTACTATGTTTGGCTCATGTTCAAAAAGGTGCACAGTTTGCTGGCGGTTGTAACAGTCTTTGAGGTGCTGGACCTTTGACTTAACACCCGAGATCCTATAAATGCCTTCACATGCAAGGCCTGGAAGAACCAATGTTTTATATTTGTTAAGATAAATTATTGTTTTTGCATTCTCACAAAAAAAAAAATCAACAAAAATAATCAGCTGGCAATGACATAAAATAGAAGCAAAAATAAAACTGTACATAAATTAGTTAGTTACAACACAGACAAGTTCCAAATGTCAAATTTGTATTTGGTTTTGTTCACTGTGTGCTATTCCTTACCACATTCCTCAATGTAGTCAATGCATTCCCTGACTATAGCAGGAAGCTCTATTCCATCATGAGACTTATTTCTCTCTACTGCTGTAGCAAGGGGCACACCAAAAATTGGATTCTCATTAACACCTAAAATGTTCAAATAAGAGCACAGATTGAGAAGGTTTGCAACACATATGAAGACCACAGGGGAAAAAACGGCAGGGTCACATATTTGTTGTTTTGAGATATTCCATTTTTAAAGTTCAAAACTATGTACATTAAAAACGTGTTAACATAATGTAAATTTTTCAATGCATTTCACAAGTGTGTCCACTTTCCTGAGTTATTAAATAGATAACGTAATTCAATCTTGAATGTAACATGCTTAATTTCATTATAGTAGAGAGAAGGGTCAAAATGGACTCTGCCGTTTTTTCCCTTTTAGTAGTTTATAAAGGTTTTATCATTGCTACCTATCTATATAAAACTATTTTATAAGTCAATATTCACGTTTAGGCAAGTCCTTTTTGTTTACTATAAGTATAAGAATGTGGATCATGCCAATAATTATCATTTTAAAAAAAAATTATTAATACTTTAACCTGACAATCGGGTTTAAAACCATTCTTTCTAAGTTTCTGGTGTGCTTCTTACCCAATTTTGACCCAATATTAGTTGTTTTTTCTCTAGCAGTAGCTATAGGAACTAAAGAGTAAAGTAAAGAGAGTAACAGACAGAGATAGCAAGACAGAAACTCGAAGATAGAGAGTTCAGGCGAGTCAGACTAGTCAGAGCGACAGAGAGAGAGACAGACCTATAAAAAAAATGGAGAGAGACAGACCTATAAAAAAACAGGGAGAGAGACAGACCTATAAAAAACAGAGATAGATCGACTGGGAGAGACAGACCTATAGCAACAGAGATAGAGAGACAGACATAGAACAAAAACAGAGATAAAGTGACGGGGTAGAAGTAGAAGTAAAGAAATAGACGCAAACATTAATGAACTGAATATAACAAAACAAGGGTATAATCTGATAAAAAAATACAAATTTTATTTTTTAAATCCAATTTATTGAGATTATAATAATTTGCTTTGTTTTTTAAGGTAGGAAATTAAAAAATTCAGCTCCGTTTGTTAACTTTTTCTTCCGTTTGTCAGTTAAGCGAATATCATCAGTCGCCATCTTGAAAATTTGTTTACCCTAACGCTGCCTCTCATTGGACCTTTAAGTCACGTGACTATAAATGTCACATGATATTAGTGACTTTACCTTCTTTTCCATTGTAAACATTGGACTATGCTCCTTTTTCCATTGTAAACGGATTTTTCGTTTCCCTTTTTCTTATGGACTTAGCCATATTTTCTACTTTAAACTTAATTCAGCACCTTCTATTTTCAATTGTCTATTAGCCAGGGGCGATAACTAAAAAAAATTAAAAATGTGACTCTGCCGTTTTTTCCCTTGAGGTCTTCATATAGATTTTACAATTATTATAACGTCCTTTCCAACAGAAAAAATAGCAATACCGTGGCGATAAGCTTACATGTGTTTTCAAATTCTATCATTTCAAAAGTGTATGTAAAAGTAACGTGTTCCTTACTTGCTTCAACTATGATGTTGGCAGGATCACTGTGAACCGTCTTAAGTTTTTTTTTCTCTTTTGTTTTGTTCTTTTTCTTTTCTTCTTTCTTTTTCTCCTTTTCTTCTTTGGACTCTTTGTCTTTTTTTTCCTCCTGAAATTTAACAGGAAATAAAAATGTTAAACTTTAAGCATTAAAATATTTAAATGAAACTGACATAGTACAAGGTGGACTAACAATTTTAATCTTTTATGTGAACAGCACTTTTATGTCAAATTTCAAGGAATCTTTAGATAAAATTAGACATAAACTCTGTCCAATCACCATGACAACCGATCATTATTACTTAAAATAATTATTGATCACTTAAGATTTTTTTAAACATTTTAAAAAAAAAATAAATCAAATAAGATTCATTTTCATGAATGAAATGTAACAGGCCAAATAGTTGTAATGACATCTTTAAAAGGCCAAAATGTTGTAACGACACATTCTTATTGAGAAAAATGTATTTAAACCTTTTCCTTTGTTTTTTCTTTCCGCACTGTCACTGGAAACTTAAAGCTTGGTTTAATTCTCTCCTTTTTTGCTTTACTTGGACTTCTGGGAGAAAGAGATTAATAAACATTAATTAACAGGACACTAAAGAGTTTTTGGATGGGTTGGGGGGAGCTTGATACTTATAAATACTAATTAAAAGAATTAAAAGAATTTTGAGTTAATTTCTTCTTTTTTTTTTTAATAAAGATTACATTGTTAATATTTACAGATAAATATTATCAAATCTGTGGGATATTAATTATGGTAATGGAGCAACTCTGAGATTTCTTTTTAAAACTGGAAATACTGATACAACCATGAGTGCTAGAAATTTTTTTTTACATTATTCACTTGACATGCATTGTTAGAAAAATTTAAGAAAGGAACATATATTTCATTAAAGTTAATAAATGGAATAACATGGACAGTGGGCTGGAATGTATATTCTGCACCTGTATGTCCTGTTCCCTTATCAAGGTGCCATGTTTGTAACTTCAAAATTATATACAATTAAAGAAAATTTCAAATAAAACGGCTAATTAGAAAGTTTAAATTAACTTCCAATTCAAATGTTCAACTCAATTTAGTAGCGAACCATACTTAATTTGATCGGCTAATTTAACTTCCATTTCTTCACAGTTTTCTTTCATACTTAATCTCTTCTGCTAACACTAGATGCTCTTCTTCTGAATCTTCCTCTTCAAACATCTGATAGCCCTTTTCTTTTTTTTCTTTCTTTCCATCCCTCTTTCGACTTGAATCTCGTTTCCTTTCATCATCACCTAAAAAATAAAAGGGTTGAATATATGAAAACACTGCTGAGCCTCAAAATAAAAAATAAATACATGAAAATCTTATATAAATATTCATTAGTCAATAATGAAACAAAGGAAATGTAGCAAATATAAAACAAAACAAGAATAAACAAGAAGTGATGATCACTAGCAGAAAACTGGTTGTTACCATTTTTGTTTTGTTAACTAAGCTTCTTAAAAAAAATAATCATCATTCAATCAAAGATTTTAAGAAGAAACATAGTTTTTAAAAAAAAAACGTTAATAATAAAGAAAAATAGATTGCTACTTTGAATAATTAAGACAATTACACTAAGAAAAAAAGTTATAGTTATGCTTAGCAGCATACCTGGATAAACATCTGCATCTTGACTTTCAAAACTCATTTTCAAGCCAGTAACTGCTGATAGACAACTGTAAGTAAAAAAATTGAAAATAAATATATAAATATATATATATGTAATGGAAATTTAGGCAATTAATCTAATTTCAAATTGGATATGTGCATATTTTGATAATGCATATCGTAATAATGATGCAATAAGTAACTAAATTGATGAATGCCCCACCCAAAAGTAGCTCTTTATTCAAGATCTTTGTGATTTTGTCAATGAAATACACTTGCAATTTCAAAATCTTTTTAGCTCTGAGTGTTAGCCTAAGTAGGCCAATACATTACTAGAAAAATATGACCTGATGTTACGGGGATAATAATGGAAGGCCTTTTGTGATACTTTATAATTGCTATTGTGAAGTCGTTACATCTATCAATTGTTTACATATATCACTGAAAAATATTTACGAAAATATTCCAGGCCCTTGAAATGTATATTTAGGAAATAGTTAATCAGACTTTTTGTGTTTTGAAAAGAAGTATCTATTTATTGATATGTACGCTTTTAACATTATTTTGTTTTGATAAATATTGATTAATGTACCTATGCCTATCCTACCCATTTTCAGGACCTTGAATTTACAACAACAAAAAAACAAACAAAAATTTAAAAAATAAACCCATGTCCTTAAACTTACAACAATGAATTAAAACACCATTATAAATATATGTAAGATGAACAGAATTTGATATATTGGTATCTTTATTAAAAGATTACCCGAAGCTTGTCTACTACATTATCGGAAAATCATAAAACACAAAATTCTTAAGAATATCTTTACTTATTTTTCCAATCTGTAATATTCTTGAATTGATTTTTTTTTAGAAATATTATTAATCTCATAAAAATTTACACCTACCATGAATTTTATTTTCGCAAAATGGAAAATTTTTCATTATTTTCATCTATTGAAAGAAAATTTTAACCTCTATTTGTTCAAGCCCCTGAACTATATTGGGAAAAAACATATGGCTCTACTTTTACAGTTTAATTTTCATGTTCATTTGGTTAAATTATTTTGTTTTTCTGACATTTTAAACATTATTCTTTCATACAAATTTTTTTTAAACTACGATCACTGAGAGAATCAGTACACGTATGTGAGGTCTGAAAAATGGCCTCTGATCAAGTTACAGGCCCCCATGGAGGAGGAGAATCGGGGTGTAGTGACATTGACAGGTGTACGGATTTAGGTCCAAATGTGGAGACGGGAGTCATAGAACAAAGGCTAGCACGTGAAGTTGGAAGGAAATGAAAATGAGTGAAAAAAGGGGGCGGGGTGATGTTAGTAAATGTTCTAGGGCAGAGATTCTTAACCTTTTTGCAGCGCTGCCTCCCTTCTCAATTTCAAAACATTGTCAGCAACCCCCCCCCCCCCCCCCCCGGCTCCCTGCATTAATTGTTGATTTTTTTTAAGGCAGCAATAATTAGCAATTGTAGCATATACAATTTTCTGGGTCTTCTGTCTCTTCTCTTAGTTTGTTGAGAATGACTTAGTTTAAGTTTGTTTTAGCAGTTTGAGTTTGTTTAAGCAGTTTGAGTTTGAGGACGATGTCTGCACACTCAGTCAGTGTCATTGACTCTCTTGAGTAAATCGGCTCCGTTTTTCCTAGTCATTAAGTCAAATTAAGTTTAAATTAAGTACTTGGCTTGGTCTTTTTAGTGCAACTTTAAGTTAGAGTCTAAAGTTAACCTCTTAAGTATCGAAGTATCTTACTTACTTAACTCACTTCAAGTCAATTGTCTTTCTTAACTTTTAGCAGTCACTGCTAAGAAGTGAATTAATTTATAAATTTAACGTTTTTTAAGTGAAAGTGGTGATAGATTAGTCTGTCTGCTTAAAACTAATGCAATAAAAAATATAACTTAAGAAATTTTTTATAAGGAATATGGTCTGGAAAATGCACTTTTGCATATATTACGTATGACTATAGGCATAAGGCCTATAACTAATAGTTTAAGTAGGTTATGCCTACTTACGTTTTAATTCATTAGGTGGGATTTTTGATGATGTTTATCATTAAATGTTTTATCAACTTCCGCTTATAACGTTTAAAAGGGTTCCTTCCCTTTAAAATTAAAAGTTATCCGTGCGATTGTACTAGTTGTAGTGACAGTAGGGGCTTAATAAAAAAAAATAAAAAATAATAATAACAAAATAATACAACTTTTAGAAAAAGACTTTCTAACAAAAGCGAGTTTAAACGCACTAAAAAGTCGAAAATAATTTTAAATTTCTTAAAATGATTTACACAAAGAAAGCCCGTGCACTATGTCATCTGTCGTATCTGTGTACTGCACTGACAGTACTGTACACTATACTCTATACAAATGTACATTGACGACATTGTCAGTGTATAAGATGGCCTATAACTATTATAATAACTAAAGTACTATAATATAAGTTAGTAAGTAGATGCCTATAAGTTAAGTAAAGTGAGTGCATAGCAAAAGGTTTCAAATTGAATGTAGATGAAATATGGGCTAATGCGAAGTTTGCAAAACCCTGGTTCCAATATGGCCAAAACCCTGGTTAGGGATACATTTAGGGCTCATGTTAGGTTTAGGGATAGATTTAGGGTTTAGGTTAGGTTTAGGGATACATTTGGAAAAAATTTTCATTTATTTTTAAAGGTTTTATTCTTAATTTTACGGGTCACGGCAATCAAGATGGCGGCCATGGTAAAAAGGCGGTGCTATCTCTTCGCATTTACCGAAATATCTTTTATTTTTTATAAATTTTTGAAGAAAAACAATTCTGCACATACATTTTTGCTAAATGTAGGATACTTAGTGTTATCATGCAAAGTGAGGTCCAATGGGACGAGCATATTAACCATGTATGCAACTAGGCTAACAAGACCCCAGGGTTCTTAAGGCGAAATCTAAAGATCGGCAACTCCAGTGTGAAAGAAAGGGCCTATAAAGCCTTTGTCTGGCCGCTTTTAGATTATGCATAATCAGTATCATTCAGTATGGGACCCATTAACACCCAAAAGAGCTTCGCCAGGTTGGAGACAGTCCAACGACGGGCAGCACGCTTTTTCCTGAACCGCTATACTCAGGGCTACAGGAATACCGCTTTTACAAGATAAATTAATGGGCTGGTCCACTGCTCCAGCATTAAACGGAAACTCATCCCTCTCCTCCATAGACAGCGACGAGGTCATGACAGGCAGTTCCGGCTCATAGCAGCAAGAACGCAGTACATGCACTGTTCATCCCTGCCAAGACAATCAGGGACTGGAACAAGCTTCCAAAAGGAACAGTTTAGGTGACAACACTTGACAAATTTGCATCTATTATGTCAGGCCTTCCTACCCCCAAGTTCATGATACCCACGCTGCGTAGCCCTTGCAACCAGTGAAATATCCTCTCCGACACTAGGCACAGAAACCTTGCAAATCCACTCTACATACACAGGAGCCAGAATGATCAATACATTGATCGTGGGCCCTTAATATAAAGAAGAAAAAAATATTATTTGCTACATTTTAGTGCGTTTAAACTCGCGTCTTAGCATACAAATTCAAGAATTATCTACGACTATACTTTATAGGTAATGAGAAATGGGTTCCATTCAATGAGGAAAAGTGAAAACAGCATATATATATATATATTTATTTATTTATTTTTATTTATTTATATATAGATATTTATATATAAGGGCCTAACCAGTAGCAACCATGAATACAAAAAAGTTGAATTGAAGTCTGCAAAAGTGATTTGCCTTAATAAAAACAGTGGTTCTTAAATATGTTAGTGCCGCGACCCCTTGATAATATTAATTATCAAGTTGTGACGACTGAAGCTGGATTATGCTTAGAGATTTTTATTTAAAACATTTTTTTTTAGCTTGTTTGTTGGTTTTGTGGGAGTGGGGGTATGGTTATTGACTTAATTAAACTTATCTTGCATTTTACATTTACACGACTACAGCAAAGCATTTCACAACATAAATTATATGTTATCTCTTACCAAATTATATCACAATATTAAATGAAGACTTTTGTAATGTAAGTGACACTTATAAATTGAGACATCCTTACTTTCCTGCATAGTTAACATATCACTAGATCTATAGCTTTTGTTTAACTACACGAAAATATTTTATTAAAAAAATAAAAAACTGCAATGAAACTCAGAACTTTCTATTCGGTCCTTAAGTAAGTCCCTCCCGTTATGGGCTGCGGTTATCGGCCTATTGTAGCCCAGGACTATTATTTACAGTAAGGGGTCGTTCGCAAATTACGTCAAGCAAAAAATGACCTTTTCAGACTGCCCCCTCCCCCTGTCACAAAGTGTCACAAATTCTTAACCCCTCCCCACCCCCTTTTAGTGTCATGTCGCCCCTAAAAAAATTCAAAACATACATAAAATTTTCATAACTAAACTAAGATGTTATTTTATTCTTTAACTTTTTCCTATAATGGATTTAGATTTGGTATTATTAGAAAACTGTGACGTAAAACAACGAAGTCCTCCCCGAGCCGAATGTAAAATGGCCACACCAGCTTTTGCGACATTTTTCCTATATGAGTTTCACGGTAGGCCACTTATTATAACTGAGGCAATTTCGACCTCAAATTAAAGTTCTTAAAATATTTAAATAAAGATTTTTCAAAAGTAGCAAATTTTAGATTTAAAAAAAAAAAAAATTAAAATGTGGATGACGTCACAAATTTGTGCCCCCCTCCCCTGTCACAAAGTGTCACAAATTCTCGACCCCCCTCCCCCCCCCCCTTTTTTTTGAGCGTGACGTAATTTGCGAACGACCCCTTAGTTTAAATACATGAAAGAGAGATGCACAGTGTGTTTCCTTTTTATTTATTTTTTATTTTTTTTTAATATACATACCGTAACAAACTGGTTGAAAAAAGTTTTGGAAATTGTAATTTTTAACCTTCAGACGAATTTATTTATTTTATGTTATTTTTTCTGTGTAAATGTCGTCCATGGCGTTCTTTCATAATCAATCTCTTCTGCTAACTCTCAGCGATCTTCTTCCCGAATCTTCCACTTCAAAACTCATTTAAAAAACTTTGCAAATCTTCACTTCAAGTTTTTTTCTTGTAACATCCCTAACGTTACACATTTAGTTCAGAAATATCCCATACAATTGAACGTCATATGTTGCGGAAGATTTAATTTTTGAAAATTTTTCAAATTAAAAATGTGAATTCTTTAGGTAATCATTATTATACTTTAAAGAGCTCTGTGGGAAGGCGCGCGTAACCAGGACATATAATATTATTATGCCGCCCACGACAAGATCTAAATGTTCGCAACCACCAAGCTTGATAAGCCTAGTTGTATACAGGATAATGAAGATTTAGAACAAATAGAATCAAGCTACACAAAGGTACTTGTAGAGAAGACAACATAAAGGTAGAGACGACATTTTAATTTTTTTATGATACTGCTGTGATGTCGTTGTGTTGTCACAGTTGCTTCCCTTTGTTGTCAATGCGCGAGGCCCGTGTTTCTTGACTTGAGATTGAGAGGCCATGTTGTTTTTCTTGTAGCTCTTCATTAAACACCCAGACACAGAGGCGCAGCGTAAGGGGGGGGGGGGCAGGGGGGTACAGATGTACCCGGGCGCCAGCTAGTTAGGGGCGCCAAAATGTGCTTTGCTATTATTTTATTGATGAAAATAATGGGTTTGAGAGTTGAAAAAAGGAAAAGAGGGCGCTTGAAAATGAATCTTGTCCCCGGGCGCCAAACACTCTAGCTACGCCTCTGCCCAGACACGAAGCTGAAGAGAGGTTTTAGTTTTCCCTGTGCTTTACATAGTTGTACTAAATATAACAGATACACATTTTTTTAATGTTTTATTTTAAAATATAATTTATTGACCTGCTCACCGAATTTGCGCACCCCACCCCTTTTTTTTTTCTTCAAAGGGACGCCCGTGGCAGGTGCTGTGTATTAAAGTCTTTCCCCATCCTTTGTACTCATCTGTCTGTAGGTAACAAGCATAATAACTAAAGAACAGCTCTCCAGATAATCAATGTTTTACACAACAATGTTTTCACCCGTGAGAATGCTCCGGCCAAATGTAACAGACGCTTACTTTGATAGTAATGCAGGGGTTAAATGTACGTCACTTTGAGGTAAGGTCTAAATAAAATCTAGGTATACATAAAATGCTTTTTATTTATAAAAATAGTTTAATGATCGTAATTTTTTTATTTTTGAGTATGTAAACACATTTTTTTAATTACATCCACTTTATCCGCTACAAACGTGCATGAAATTGTTTCAAGTCAATGGTTCTCATGACTATGAAGCATGTCAGTGGAATAAGGTCACATTATCACCGTAACAAAGCTAATGTAATAAGGTCACATTATCACCGTAACAAAGCTAATGTAATAAGGTCACATTATCAACTTTAACTAAGCTAATGTAATAGTGTTATATTATAGTTTTAAATAATAAGCAACTGAGGCACCATTCACGTAGCCGCCATTTTCTTCTATGTAATCTTGCGGATGACTTGTTTCACCCTCACCACACTCCTCAGCTGTGCGCCGTGGATGATGCACGTGGTTATCAGTGAGTGACACCTGGCCCACGTTGCAGTAAATGTTGTCTGCTGTTTTGACGTCACTGGGCGGATGTGGCAAGATGTGGTCATTTTGAGGAACAGAATACATCGCGTGTACATCACTGACATGCGGCCTGTCTTGTGTAACTGACGGCGTATTGTACTCCTCTTGAGGAGAACACACGTGATGTCGTCTCATTTCCGGTGAGCACGTGATGTAGACAGTATCCCTCGGGTTGACCACGCCTACCTCATATTGCGAGGGTGGTTCCCTGTGAGATACTTCACCCGACTGGACGTCGGTGAGGCATCCTTCGGATTTTCGTCTGATGATGACCGGAACGCAATAGCCGTCTTCATCGTTGTATGGGACGGCAACATCTTGGACATTACAATAAACCCCGTGCTCTGTATTGTCCCCTGGCTTTTCCGCTCCATCGTTGATGTTATATAACTTGCGCTTCAGTGTCTCGCTTCTCGCCTTATAAACAGAACGTGGAAGTGGCACTGGTTTAAAAGGTTTTTTGGTCAACACGGTATTTACCTCTTCGTAAATACTTTCCGACCTATCACTGCCCGGATTGTCTCTAAAAGCAGAGCCAACCTGGGGCACATTGCTGATCTGAGGGGCTCTGCTGCTTTTAAGTACATTGCTGTTCTCAGGAACTCTTCTGTTTTCAAACGCATTGCTGTTCTGATGTATAATGCTGTTCCGATTTACCCTGCTGTTCGAAACGTCCGCACTACCCTTCACTGAGACTGGATCCTTTGACAATAAATTTGCTTCCACGTTCTTAACCCCCACAATGACTGCTACCGGTTTCGGAGAGGATGGAATGGTCAATTGTTGTATTGTGTTACCAGATAGATCCCTGTTAAAATGATTGTGTCTGAACACAGGCGAAGTGACTGAAGTAGATGCCGGGTGTTTGAGATTGTCTGTCCTAACGAGAGACATGTCGTGTCTGTCACCACGCTCAGTCAGTGGTTCTCGGTCCACGTTGGCAGTCGTAACATAGCCATGGTTGAACGCCGGGTTCTCCATGCGCAGGGGTTCACCCAAGTCGTCGCTGAAACCCCTGTTATGGTATCCCCCTCCAGAGGGCGCCCCGTGTCTTAATCCGCTCGTGTCTATGTCGTGGAATGTTCCGTTCGGTAGATTACAATATTCTCCATGGGGATCCTTGTCGTTAAATGCGTGGGGCTGGTGGGAATGGACGATGTCGTTGGAGGGGGCGATATAGCTGGAGTGGATGATGTGGTTGGAGTGGATGATGTTGCTAGGATCAGACGCTTGGTACGTGACGTTGTTAAACTGACGAGACTTGGAAGTCTGGATTTCATGGGCTGGTTCTTGATTCAGGTTCTCATTTATTTTGTAGCGTTTGTTTCTGTGATTGAAGAAAATCCTCCTTTAAAAGTAGACTTAACATCCTTATTAATCTATGTATTTTGTTAAAAACTTTACAAAGAAACATTTTTTACAGCTTTTGTTGTTGTTGTTTTTGTTTTCTTTAAAAAAATATTTTTTTTAAACATCAAATTAAATTTAATAAAAATAGTAGAACACTTTATATCAACACTGGAACATTCTTATCAACTCGTAATTTAAAACCTTCAACTTTTTTACCATGGACATTAATTAAACAATGATAAAACACTCACGCTTTAGCTCGGTAGATGATTGCTCCTACCACGAGTATTAACATCAGAGCCATGCCTACTATAACAGCCAAATACCAGTCCTTCCAGACGCTGTTATTCTAGAGAAGTACAGATGGCATAAAAAAAGTAAATGATTTTTTAAATTCGCTTTTGATGGTGACTGTCTGGCGGGCAAAATATTTGGACGGCTATCTCATCGATTTCCCGTCAACCCATTGTTGTGTTGAAACTTGGTAAATAGACTCGTTGCCGATGACAACATATGCTTTTAAAAAATTCAGTCCCCACCCCCCACCCCCCACCCCCCCAAACACAAAAATGAGGTTTCCCTGTTTTTCCAAAGGAAGATAGAATAAAATTCCCGATAACTGCACAAAATGAGATTATTTTTAAAAACATTCGCAAGTGCGTTTGGTGCGTAATATTTTATTTTGTTTTTCTGAATTGATGGCCAGGATTGCACAGACCACAGCAGCACTAAAGAGGTTCAAGAAAATATGGAACGACAAAAATATAGCCCCCAGCATCAAAATCAGGATGATGGGCTTATTAATCCTCTACATTTTCTTAAATGCCTGTGAGTCCTGGACATTAACAGCAGAACTTGAAAGAAAAATAAAGGCGATGGAGATGAGATGTTTCAGAGGCATTCTTGGCATCTGTTATAGACACCATATCACCAATGAACAAGTGAAAGAAAGGATTTGTCAAGCAAATTGGGCAGTACGATGACCTCCTGGTGTCTGTATAAAAGCGTAAACTTGAGTGGTATGGGCACGTTGCCAGAAAACAAGGGCTCACCAAAGAAATCAAGCAGGGCACAACTAGAGGAGGAGGAAGAAGAGGAAGACAAAGAAAAGGATGGGAAGACAACATCAAAGAGTTGACGGGATTAAAACTATATAGGTGATGCTATGCGTAGTGCCGAAGACCGAGAGGAATGTAGAAAGATAGTTTTCATGTCATCTGTGGCGCCCCAACGGTCCAAAGACTAAGACTAAGGGACATGATGATGATGATGGAGATGATGATGAAATAGCTGATGAAATAAATCTGCGGTGTAAAAGTGGGTGAGGTATTAGAATGTTAATATACTAGTTATAGCCCGCCGAACATTGGCGACAGCAACGCGTGAACTTACCATCTACTAGATAAAGCCTGCCAAACATTGGCGACAGCAACGCGTGAACTTCCCATCTACTAGAGTTGCTTGAAAAAAACATGAACTCAAGTAACGCACATGTAAGAATCACAAGCTTTGCTACACCCCTTTTTCCCCACGATACGTCACTTCACACTTTTTTATTTCACACCTATCAACTATATTAAAAAGTCTGACGCCCCAAACATTTTTAAACATAATATTTTTACACCATTCTTAAATTGAGACGATTTCATTTTCCGAATAGAAAATATTACGCGCAAAACGCAGTTGCTTATTTTTTAAAAAAAATCAATTCGCTTAGTTATCGGAAATGATATTTTGCGCGCTATTGAACTCATTATTGAACCACACTTTCTTTCAAACATATAGAACCATTTGTAAAATAATCACAATAACAAATTCGCTGATTAGGAAGCAGTCCACGAGTCATACCAGGAGCGTAATATATATATATATATATATATAAGAGATTTCAGGGGCGTAAAAAATGTTCGGTTTCAAGCCTTGAAAAAAAAGGTGAGGAGGCCTCTAATTGGATTCTTACAAAGTGCGTTATTTGTATGTATCATAATGCATGTTTTTTTCAAATGTTCATCACCACCCTCAATGCTCTATTAATATTACATTTTTAAAGTCTTTATACGAAAAACTGTGTTTTTGGGTTTTGTTTAAATCCTTTATATTAACTTCGCATCTGTTCTTGCGTGGCTGGCAAAATCTTCGGACGGCTAATTGACCCACTTCCCGTTAAGCTATCGAGCTATCAAATTTCCAGCCCTACCCCCCTACCCCCAAAAATCAGTTATTCCTGTTTTTCAAGTTGAATGTGAAGAAAAATTCCCTATAGCATGCGCAATGATATTCTTTTTTAAAAATATATCGCAATAGTGTTTGATACGTAATAATTTCTTTTTTTTTTTCTGACATGGCGAAATAAATCTGAGGTATAAAAGCATTTAGTCATTATAATATTAATATATTTCAGAGGCGTGAAAAAATGTGATATGCGGTTGCGAGCCGTGATTTTTTAAATTTTTTTTTTGGGGGGGGGGGTGTGGGGGCACTAATTGGGATTCTTAAAAGTACGTTACTCTTATGTATGTTTTGTCAAATTATCAGCCCCCCCCCCCACTCAAATTGCTCGATATTAAATTTCCTTAAGTATTTATACGAAAACTAGTTTTTAGGGGTTATTTGATTATTGAATGTCATTAGATCGCCAGGAAAGCGTCACGGTTGCCAAGGGGCAAAACAATTTTCAAGGGATACAACAACTGCCTAAACATAAAGCTTTATAAAATTAATAATTTTCCAATGGATTCGTAGAATTATCCTAGAGTTCTCCCCGTTGCCAGTGGCATCACTGCTAAAACTGTCCGTAGATTTAATGATTTTATACCTAAATACAAGGGAAGGGCTCAAAGGGAAAAACCAGTGATGTCAGGTTTTGAGAGTTTTGAGAAAAATTATAATAAAGTTTTAAAATTCCTCATAAAAGTATCAAAATATTAAAATTTCTAAATATTTATTTATTGACTACTCAGCTTTTTCAATTGGACCCATGTGTCATATTATTCTATTGAATGGAATGTAGCCACACGGGAGATAACTTGCAAATTTCGAAAAATTGACATCACTGGTTTTTCCCTTGAACCCTTCATGTGTTTTTGGCGTGTGGTCCTGAAAATGTATCAGAGGGTCAGTGAGCTGCAGTTCTTATGTAATGTATATGTATTTAAAACTTTATTCTAAGAAGATGACCGTAGCCTTTATCTGACTGGTGGGGTCCATGGAAGAAAAAAAAGGTTTATACGAGAGGGAAATGTGTGAGATAAAAAGTCACTTTATTGACTATATACGTCATTAGATACTATACGATAAAGACATCTCATTTACCTGGATGCTTCCACCCTCACTTCCCGCAAAATCCGCTTCGCCACGTCCTGGGGATGGGATTGAAAACAAATACCATTGTATTTACAATCATGCAAGTCTGAGCGTAGATGTGTCTTCTCCCTCCCTGTCTGTCCCCTCCCCTGTACATCCGCCCAATTCTAACTCTCTCTCACTTATCTTTTCTTCCCCTCCCTCCCCTACCACTCCTTTCTAATTCCCCATCCCTCTAACCCACCCTACCCCTACCCATCTCTTTCACCCTCTTCCCCCTTCTCTCTCTCCTCTCTCTTTCTCTCTCTCTCTTTCTCTCTCTCTCTCCCTCTCTCTCAACCTATGTTATGCTCTTCGCTTGACGTAGCAATATGATTTATTTTGCTTAATATAATACAAATATCAATAATGGTTTTTATTTTGTCAAAAATTAACAATCTCTATAGGACAATAATGTTTTGTTTTTAATATCTCCTTCCGTAAAAACAAAACAATTAATCACATTGCCTCAGTTTAAGTTGTTGAAGTCCGTTTCCGGAAAATTGATCGACGGAAATTTGGTTGAATCATTTTTTTAGTTTACGCGTTAAAATTTTGCGTAAAATTTCTTTTTAAACGCATTGTTTTGTTTTACTATATAGTATAGTGCGTTCATAAAGAAATTTGGCGAAAATGTTAACGTGTGAACTGGAAAAAAGATTCGAACAAATTTCCGCTCGATCAGATTTCCGTCGATCAATTTTCCGTCGACGAAATTTCTTTCGATCAAATTTCCGGTAAACGTTGAAGTCTAATAACTTGGGTATATAACTCATCTATCTTTATTATTTATATGAACACAATAATACTCTCCATACCACGAGCTTTTATTTATTTAAACTTTATTACAATAATATTTTTGGTGGACTTATATTTTTTTAGTTGATTATTATTATTAGTGGTCTCATACAGCGCGGCACCCTAGCCTAGGGCTGCCCCCCCCCCCGGGGCTGTATTTAGTTTCTAATTCTTTGAAAAACACCCGCGTTGACGCCCCTTCCTACGTTCAGGTACTTCCCACCTTTTTTTTTCATCCCATCTCTATGACTTACCTATACCGCCCCTGGCGTGTGTCACAAGGGGTTCAGGTGTCGTTGTCACAGTTTCACTCCGCGTGGTTTCAAGTACGTCACACCACTGACCGGTGTAACCAGGCCTGCAGAAACACAATGACCCCGAGGGCGTGTCCAAGCAGGTGCCCAGGTTTCGACAAGGTTTGAGGTAGCAAATGGGTGGCCTCTGTTCACAGTACGTGCCTGGTGAGTACAGGTCAATAGTCATGTCAAAGGACTGAACGTGACATGGTCTGACATATCTAACGTGACGTGGTCGAACCTCACGTGTCTCACGTGACGTTTTCTAACGTGACATGGCATTCCCTTACATTGCGTGGTCTAACGTGACATTGTACATGCCATGGTCTAACATGGCGTGGTCTAACATAACATGGTCTAACATGACATGGCCTAACATGACATGGTATTCCCTTACAGGGTTTAACATGGCGTGGTCTAACAAGACAAGGTCTAAACTGACATGTTCTAACGTGACATGATATTCTCTTACATGGTCTAACATGTCATGGTCTCACAAAAATGGCAAGATCTGATGCCGTAATAGGAACTTAATGTTTTCTTTGTATGTCAGATAAGATCACATTGTGTTACCACGTGACATCAAAATCCTACCTGCGGTGCCAGGGGGACAGTTACAGGTGAAAGACCCGGCCTGATTCTTGCACGTGCCACCATTTTGACACGTGATCTCTAGACACTCATCAACGTCTGCCTGACAGTCAGAGCCACTCCACCCTGGACGAATTGAATGTGAAGTTTAATGTGCGCTAGTATTTCTCATGTTGAGGATGGCACGGTATATATTATATAGTATGCTGCGGTATATATGATATAGTGTGATATGGTATATATGGTATAGGATGGTCTGGTATATATGATATAGTGTGATATGGTATATATGATATAGTATGGTCTGGTATATATGATATAGTGTGATATGGTATATATATGATATAGTATGGTCTGGTATATATGATATAGTGTGATATGGTATATATGATATAGTATGGTCTGGTATATATGATATAGTGTGATATGGTATATATGATATAGTACGGTCTGGTATATATGATATAGTGTGATATGGTATATATGATATGGTAAGGTATGGTATATATGATATAGTGTGATATGGTATATATGATATGGTAAGGTATATATGGTATAGTATGATATGGTATATATGGTATAGGATGGTACTATGTTGTAACGGTACAGTGGTGTTTGGATAATTTCCCTTCAGCTTAGTTCAGCGGTTCTCAACCTTCCTAAAGCCGCGACCCTCTAATACAGTCCTCATGTTGCGGTGACCCCCAGCCACAACATTACTTTAGTTGATTTATGGTTAAGATAGGTTTTCCCATTAAAGTTTCCCTCTGGTTTCCTCAACTGTCCTACATGTCAGCCTCTTGGTATGTCATCCTCTTGGTACGTCACCATCTTGGTACGTCATCATCTTGGTACGTTATCACCTTGTTTAGCCAATACAGCTGAAACTATGTGGTTTTTTTTTAAAAACAATGTTTGTCTTTGTATTTGAACTACCGAAACGCCATTATTGTCATAACTGCTAAACCAAGAATCAATTCTTTAACTGAATCAAAGACCTTTCAGGCATTGCCTGGTGCCAGTACTCGAGTTACAGAACGCGTGTTCCTGTGCGGGATTGAGCACCTGACAGCGGATCTCACACGAGGGGCCGTAGAAGCTGGGGTCACACGTTGCACTGGTCCCAAGCGATAGACTGTGGGGGTATTTGTGAATAAAGAGTTAGTGTTGTCTAATATTTGTCTATGCTACAGTTTTGTGCACAAAGAGTTAGTGTTGTCTAATATTTGTCGATGCTACAGTTTTGTGCACAAAGAGTTAGTGTTGTCTAATATTTGTCAATGCTACAGTTTTGTGCACAAAGAGTTAGTGTTGTCTAATATTTGTCGATGCTACAGTTTTGTGCACAAAGAGTTAGTGTTGTCTAATATTTGTCTATGCTACAGTTTTGTGCACAAAGAGTTAGTGTTGTCTAATATTTGTCGATGCTACAGTTTGTGCACAAAGAGTTAGTGTTGTCTAATATTTGTCTATGCTACAGTTTTGTGCACAAAGAGTTAGTGTTGTCTAATATTTGTCTATGCTACAGTTTTGTGCTTGGTCTTTGCTGAGGAGCCGCGTGTCTTTGTGAGGCCCCCTTCAATTCGATTAAAAATAATTTCTATTAAATTGTGTACACATAAATAAAATTAGTCCTATTCAGCTACCCCCCCCCCCTTTCCCCTCTCAAGCGGATATTAAGGGCCCATTCAAAGTCTCTGGCTTCAGATTATAGATTTGAGATCGTGTTTGGGGCCCTTTCTACACCACAGACAATAGATACGTTTTCAGATAAAATTAAAATATATTTAAACATAAAACTATACTCTAGGGGCGTTTTTTAAGTTGATCAAACTACCTTCCTCTTCCGTAGAGGGTTGTCCAGATGGTTTGGGTGCCTTGTATGAACGAGGTGGGTGTCGTGGTCAAAGCAGTGACCAGCACTTCGTTGCACTGACCCTTGAACATTTCTAGCTCTCCACAGCATTTGATGTACACAGATATTCGTACAGGACCCTGCGATGAATCATGTTATATTATGTGCACAGATATTCGTACAGGCCCTTGCGAAAAATCATGTTATATTATGTACACAAATATTCGGAGAGGACTCTGTGATACACCTGTTAATTTTTGTTTACACCAAGATACAGTTTAGTATTTTCCCTATTTTTAATCTGTAATATTTTTTCCATTAAATTATTAAATGAATGTTTTTTCAATTGTTTAATGACTGAGTTTGTTGAGTGTGAGGCAGTACATGAATGTAACGATGCAATACCTTCCAGGATGGAAAAATAGATAAAATATCTTCCTGTGTGGAAGGTTAGATGAAATACCCTGCATGATGGAAAGTAGGATGAAATACCTTGCAGAATGGAAAGTTAGATGAAATACCTTCCTGGATGGAAAGTTAGATGAAATACCTTCCAGGGTGGAAAGCTAGATGAAATACCTTCCAGGATGGAAAGTTAGATGAAATACCTTCCAGGATGGAAAGTTAGATGAAATACCTTCCAGGATGGAAAGTTAGATGAAATACCTTCCAGGATGGAAAGTTAGATGAAATACCTTCCAGGATGGAAAATTAGATGAAATATCTTCCAGGATGGAAAGTTAGATGAAATATCTTCCAGGATGGAAAATTAGATGAAATATCTTCCAGGATGGAAAGTTAGATGAAATACCTTCCAGGATGGAAAATTAGATGAAATATCTTCCAGGATGGAAAGTTAGATGAAATATCTTCCAGGATGGAAAGTTAGATGAATTACCTTCCAGGATGGAAATTCCACGGTGAAAGGATTGCGAATGACGTCGCGGTTGTCTCTGTTGGTCAGCACAGATGAAAACGAGATGGTCTCCCTTCCCAGAACTGTCGTAGGGAACGGGCTTCTGTCGAGGTTGATCAGGTCTGTCTGCACCCTTTCCAGGCTGCACGGAGTTTCTGGGTCGTAGCTGTAGTTTTTAGGACAGCGACAGCAACAATGTTCGAAGTGTTGATGGGGTATATTCAAAAGTGATGTGTCCTAATGTTGTTTACATTTTATTTATGGTTTCGCGTGTCTTTTTCAACATTTTATAATAAGAAAGGATGTAACAAAATGTATTTAAATATTTATTTATGTTTCCTAAACTCCGTGTTTGTTAAACCCCATGTTTGCTAAGCCCTATGTTTGTTAATTTTCTAGAAGAAAATGTATTTACAATATAAATTTTAAAAATTTTCAAATAGAAAGAGTTTCAATCATAGATTGGAACGCTAATATAAGCACTTAATATATGTACAGTTTAAAGAAAGAATTTTTCAGGAATGTGTTCAAATATGATACGCAGATTTGATATGAGTCAATCACCACGAACAATCGAATATAAGGGCCAAAAACTACACACCTATTTTCGTAGTCCAAGCATATTAAAAACCTGTACTGAGTTGGGGGAGAGCATTCAGTCTTGGCTGTCCAAGGCCAGTCAGCCGGTGCTGTCGTGCTGTTGCTATTCCCATCCGTTTTCTGAACCTCCTGGAATATTCCCGCGTTGAGCTTCCACAGGGACTTGTAGGCCTGTAGGTCGTAGTTCAAAAATGTGAGAATCGCAGTGCTTCGTTTTCAAAATAGAATTAGCGTTTTTTGAATAATAAGTGAAGGACTGCGTTCAAGCTGTGTGAAGGAAAGAGTAGATCAAGGTGTGTGAAGGAAAAAGTAGAACAAGGTATGTGGATGCAAGAATCGAAAGACGTTGCAGTAAGAAAAGAACTTTTCGGCTAAGAGCCTTCCCCAGCAGACAGGACAAATGAAAATACGAAAAGATATAGAAACTAGTAGTTTGTTTTTAAACGTTAGTGTTCGCCATTGTTATTGTCGGAAGTTGGATTTTCAAAAAAAAACTATATATTTTTTTTTAAAAAGAGTGTCTATTTCTCGTCGTATCATCATTTGTTCTTCTCTTATTGTCCTGTCTTTTGATTCAAGCTCCTGTATCCCCTGTTCTACTTTAACGATATTGAAATTGTTCCGCAATGTGTTTACTCAAAAGCCTTGACCAAATGACCTCCCCAGAAAACAAACGAACGAGGTAAGTGTTGCAATTCTCTTCTGCAGTGAGTAAGTTCTTAATAAGTCATTATTAGAACCATATAATTTATAGGCAACAGTGAGTAAGTTCTTAATAAGTCATTATTAGAACCATATAATTTATAGGCAACAGTGAGTAAGTTCTTAATAAGTCATTATTAGAACCATATAATTTATAGACAACAGTGAGTAAGTTCTTTATAGGTCATTATTAGAACCATATAATTTATAGGCAACAGTGAGTAAGTTCTTAATAAGTCATTATTAGAACCATATAATTTATAGGCAACAGTGAGTAAGTTCTTAATAAGTCATCCTTAGAACCATATAATTTATAGGCACTTACCATTTCCGAGGAAAAGGTCACACTGGAAACTTTAGATGACCTATTATTATCAGCATCACCTTTCCTGACCTCGTACTCAAAGCTGTACGACTGTAGGTTCATGTGGAACTGGCCAGTTCCTTGGACTATCTGTACAAACAACAAGCACGGTTCAAACTAAATGAAATAATAGACTGTCAAATAAACTCCATACCGTTATATAACACACACATATATAAAAATTTGTTTACCCTAACGCTGCCTCTCATTGGACCTTTAAGTCACGTGACTTTAAATGTCACATGATATTAGTTACTTTGCATTCTTTTCCATTGTAAACATTGGACTATTCTCCCTTTTCCATTGTAAACGGATTTTTCGTTTCCACTTTTCATATGGACTTTGCCACTTTTTTCTCCTTCAGCACCTTCTATTTTTAATTATCTATTAGTCAGGGGCGACAACTAAAATAAAAATGTGACTGCCGTTTTTTTCCCTTGAGGTCTTCATATATATATGTTACAATATAGACAGACAGTCAGCCTGCCAGACAGCCCACCAGACAGACAGACAGGCATTAGACAGATAGACAGCTAGACAGCTAGACAGATAAACAGATAGACAGATAGATAGACAGACAGACAAGACAGACATAGGTTATGTTGTGGTAGTTGCGGTAATTTTAATGTGATGACATTCTAACACATATATTAAATTTAATGCGTGACGTACAGATGTACAACTTAAAGATGAAAGATGTACACATGTGAATACGCACTATTGTAACGGAGTCTTTACCTAAGAATGTTCCAGTTTATCGAATCTATCTATTGTTAATGACTCATACATGTTGAGCTGTTATTTACATTATGTAGAAGAACACACATGAGTTGCATTGCAACAAGTGAAATATCTTCTCCAATGCCAGGATCAGAAACTTCACAAATACCCTCTACATAAAGAGAAGCCAGAATGATGAATACATTGATCGTGGGCCCGTAAGATATAGAAGAAGATGAAATGTGAACATGACTCACAAATTTCCAGTTAATTCACAGCCATGAGCTATAGACAAGTTTCATGATAATGCACTTCTAGACAAGCATTATATTTATGCACTTCCAGACAAGCATTATATTTATGCACTTCCAGAAAAGCATTATATTCATGCACTTCTAGACAAGCATTATATTCATACACTTCCAGACTATAATTATACTCATGCACTTCTAGACAAGCATCATATTCATGCACTTCTAGACAAGCATCATATTCATGCACTTCTTGACAAGCATTATATTCATGCACTTCTTGAAAAGCATTATATTCATCCACTTCTAGACAAGCATTATATTCATACACTTCCAGACTATAATTATACTCATGCACTTCTAGACAAGCATCATATTCATGCACTTCTAGACAAGCATCATATTCATGCACTTCTTGACAAGCATTATATTCATGCACTTCTTGACAAGCATTATATTCATGCACTTCTTGACAAGTATTAAATTCATGCACTTCTTGACAAGCATTATATTCATCACTTCTTGACAAGCATTATATTCATCACTTCTTGACAAGCATTATATTCATGCACTTCTTGACAAGCATTATATTCATGCACTTCTTGACAAGTATTAAATTCATGCACTTCTTGACAAGCATTATATTCATCACTTCTTGACAAGCATTATATTCATGCACTTTTAACAATTATTATGGCAATAAAGAGGGGGTGGGCGCTGCAATCAGGTTAGAAAATGAAAATGAATTAACCACAAAGTATGGGAAAATGTTGGGGGAAAAAATATTTTCCCGTACTTTGTTTCGCTCATTTCCATAACAATTATTATGTGGCTAAGATGGATTTGAATGTTAAATTTATTGTAAGAGGAATGGATTACATTAAACACGCGCCGAGTTTTAGAATGCAATTGTACAAGTTCAGGAAGTGATTGTATGATTGTATGATTGTATGATTGCTTGATTGTATGATTATAGTCGCCTACTACAGTATACACAACATGTTAAATTACCTGCACCTTGTGCATGGACAGGTAGAGGAGAGTTCCCAGGTAGAGTTTGGCAGACGTCGAGGTGTGCATTGCAGTCATTTTAGAGCCAGGTGACATGTTCACTCTAAAGTATTTATTGGGGAAAGGGGGGGGGGGGTCTAAGGGGCGATCCAAACGCGGGTCAACTACGCCATGAATTAAGGATCTCCTAACTTACAAAGTCTTTCATTTATTATAGCTGTTGATGTAAAAATATATATCCTTTTATTTTGTGTGTACAACGTCATCAACAAATACGTGACGCTTTACAGACATTCTATAGTCATGTGATACATTCAAAATGGTGTTAGTGTTTCCTATGACTTTTAAAATAACAACATCAACATCATGTAAACCCCCCCCCCCTTTTCCTCCAGTGGAGCAGTGGCTAACAAGGCTCTCTACCTCCATTATAATCCGTCACTCGTCACTCTCTCAATGCCTCTTGAAATTGCCTAGCTTGACGTTAATGAATTTAATTCTTATACAAACAGATACAATGGCGGATTTAAAATAATTCAATGTAAATGAGTATGTAAAGCATTTGATGTTTTATTCATTAAACTAAGTTACTGAACATGAGTCTTTTATCGAAAGAAAGCCAACCGTAAGAAATTAGCTGAAACTTTCTGACAATTTCAACTAAAAGGCTCAACTAAGCTCAACCATATCAAAGGCTCATCTATATCAAAGGCTCATCTATGTCAAAGGCTCATCTATATGTCGCATAAGAGATGGAGTCGGTGGGCCGTCGAGCGTGAGCTCTTAATGCCCCCCCGGCGCCCCCCCCTACACAATCCAGCGCACTGAAGGACCTAACCCGACGCCAGCCCGTGCGGAAGGGCGCCGGGAACTTCCCCCTTGACCTAGGGGAGGCCCGGTCGACCGAGGACGCTGCGTTTAAAGCGTGCGCAGTCCACTCTCTGTGGGTCAGGACGGCTTTACTTCCACTCCGGGGGGTTGGTGTTGCGTTGCCATTCCCCACCGCACAGGGAGTCTTTCGGTCGGGACGTTAGTAGTGGCGGGACGAAACGGTTGCCTAGGAGCGGCTTTCTCACGGCCGCGTAGCTAAAATCATCGGCATGGGTTTTGATGGCCACCCAAGCCTCATATCCATTAACAGCAACTTATATCTATGTCAAAGGCTCAGCTATATCAAAGGCTCATCTATATCAAAGGCTCATCTATATCAAAGGCTCATCTATGTCAAAGGCTCATCTATGTCTAAGGCTCATCTATGTCAAAGGCTCATCTATATCAAAGGCTCATCTATATCAAAGGCTCAGCTATATCAAAGGCTCAGCTATATCAAAGGCTCATCTATGTCTAAGGCTCATCTATATCAAAGGCTCAGCTATATCAAAGGCTCATCTATATTAAAGGCTCAGCTATATCAAAGGCTCAGCTATATCAAAGGCTCATCTATGTCAAAGGCTCATCTATGTCAAATTCTCATCGATATCAAAGGCGCATCTATATCAAAGGGTCAGCTATAGCTCCACTATATCAAAGGCTCAAAAATAGCTCAACTGTTTCAAAGGCTTAACTATATCAAACTTGGAAGTATATTTTTGAAGATTTTTGGATTATATATGAACAAAAATAGGTACATTATATAGACTTAAATGTTTATGTCATTTCCTAAATATTTACATAAAAATTCCCATGTATATGTCATTTATAATATAATTACATTATAATAGAACTATTTTATTTGTCAATAGAAATTAAGTTTTTATTTTATATTTCAAAAAATGAATTCAGTATCAAAAGTGTCTAATAAAATCACACACAATCATTGTAGCATCCTCTGTGAGTTGAAAAAACACAACCACTCAATAATACAATAGTTTCATTCAGCTATTCACCACGATTTCTGATCTCAACACACGGGAAGTATGAAAATCCGCGCATTTGAAACAGTTAAACGCCAACATTGTACGGCAAGGCTAGATGATCCATCAAGATTAGTTTAAGATGCCAACTTTACAACACATACACCCACGCCCCCCCATCCATTCCCCCCCCCCCCTTATATTAACCAATCGCAGGGTATGATGATCTTCTAATTAGCATTGAAGGTCTTACCTGGTGTCACAAGAATCATTTTAACTCAAGTCTTGATAATCGAAACAAACGGTTATTGTCATTGTGTTTTATGTTACATTTCAATTCGCTTGGTCGTTACATTGCATTTCACTCCATCATTAAATTTTATGCCAGTGTGTAATTAATATTTCTGTTACTTCGTAGATGATTATAAGTGCGGTTAGCATCAAATGAGTGGAATAGCGGTTGGAGGAAACATAGGGATTGATGAAAGAAAACTGTCCGCGAAAATACACGGCTTCCCACCATAAATTGTTTTAGCCTGGGGTCGGCTTGTCATCCTGTTGCTAGACATGTGACTTTGTCATTTCGTCGTGTCAGGGGGGGGGGGGCACCAAGAGAGGGAACACATATAGAAGAAGGTTGAGAAGAGTGGAGGGACCGGGGGGGGGGGGGATTATCCATCTTGAGTATACGTGTACAGATGTGCGTGTGTGCATGTGTTTTATTTTAAAAGGTTTACATTGCGTTGAATCACATTGAACAACTAAGACATTTATTTCAAAGTTCGTGGTTATCAAAATCGTAGTTATAAACTGAAGTCTATAAAATGTCATAAATAGGATTAGACTCCATAAATTAAAGGTTTCAAAATGGGACGAACGGGAGTGCTAAACTAGGTCTCTAAAGTGTCACATCTTGTTGGTTGGTCATTTGGGAAGATAAATATTATTTTCAACCACATGGAAAAACACAGATTCCAAAAAAAAAATTTGAGTCGCAATACTATTTATAGAAGCAGTGTCATGTGATCCTATTTATAGAAGCAGTGTCATGTGATCCTATTTATAGAAGCAGTGTCATGCGATCCTATTTATAGAAGCAGTGACATGCGATCCTATTTATAGAAACAGTGTCATGCGATCCTATTTATAGAAGCAGTGACATGCGATCCTATTTATAGAAGCAGTGACATGCGATCCTATTTATAGAAGCAGTGACATGCGATCCTATTTATAGAAGCAGTGTCATGCGATCCTATTTATAGAAGCAGTGTCATGCGATCCTATTTATAGAAGCAGTGTCATGCGATCCTATTTATAGAAGCAGTGACATGCGATCCTATTTATAGAAGCAGTGGCATGCGATCCTATTTATAGAAGCAGTGTCATGTGATTCTATTTATAGAAACAGTGTCATGTGATCCTTTTTTTATAGAAGCCGTGACATGCGATACCATTTAATAGAAGAGAACAAATGAATCTCGACTCCGAGATATATAGTTTTGCGTCACATTTATTTTTGAACGCATTATTTTGTTTTACTATACAATAGATTGCGTTCAAAAAGAAATTTGGCCAAAATTTTAACGTATGAACTGAAAAAAAGATTCGACCAAATTTCCGTTCCATCATATTTCCGTCGATCAATTTTCTGTCGACGAAATTTCTTTCGATCAAATTTCCGGTAACCCTATTTTATAGAAGCAGTGACATACGATCCTATTTATAGAAGCAGTGTCATGTGATTCTATTTATAGAAACAGTGTCATGTGATCCTTTTTTTATAGAAGCCGTGACATGCGATACCATTTAATAGAAGAGAACAAATGAATCTCGACTCCGATACATTAAAGAATTCATAGGGTAAGGTAAAAAGTACCGAAAATAGGTTCAGCGTTGGGAAATTCTCCAAAATTAACAAAAGCGCCTGAAAAAATCATTCTTTGTTTGTTGAATGCTTCGGCCCGCGGCCCCACGGTTCACCTGGGACCTGGGCGATCACGTATCAGGGGCCTACATAGGTTTAGTGACAACCTGGGTGGGCCGCGTTTTTGCCGCCACCTGTCAGCGAAAAAATTCTGCAGTGGGCTGAAAATGCAGCCCCTCAATACCTAAAAGTGCCACCCGTGACGCACCGCCCCGTCCACACCCCCTTCCTACACCACTGGTGGTGACCCAAAGGGTTGGGGGAACCAGATATCTAACACGTTTTTCAGCGTGTAACATTATCAGTGGATCAGCGTCACGTAAACACACATTTAATGAAGACGCTTAACTTATTACTTCATAAGTTGTTTTCTTAATCACCAATGCTAGTAAATTAATGGGAAAAGGGATGGTAATATAAATTATTTGGTCCAGGCCTGATTTTCGAAAGTGGCTCAAATTTACCCGTAAATGTACTGATCAGCTGGTGGCTTTCTGCAATTCCTACGAATATTATTCATAATAAGCCCGAAAACTGAGTAACTCCCAATCTCTTAGAACAGAACTATCTGTATTTATTACAGAACTAAGCTCTGTCTTTGTCTGTTTTAGGCGTAAAAGAAGCTCAGATTTGAGGGTTGGGGGGGGGGGGGCGTGATACCTTTGAAAATAAATATCTTACAGTGATAAAGACCTTTGAAAATAAATATCTTACAGTGATAAAGACCTTTGAAAATAAATATCTTACAGTGATAAAGACATTTGAAAATAAATATCTTACAGTGATAAAGACCTTTGAAAATAAATATCTTACAGTGATAAAGACCTTTGAAAATAAATATCTTACAGTGATAAAGACCTTTGAAAATAAATATCTTACAGTGATAAAGACCTTTGAAAATAAATATCTTACAGTGATAAATACCTTTGAAAATAAATATCTTACAGTGATAAAGACCTTTGAAAATAAATATCTTACAGTGATAAAGACCTTTGAAAATAAATATCTTACAGTGATAAAGACCTTTGAAAATAAATATCTTACAGTGATAAAGACCTTTGAAAATAAATATCTTACAGTGATAAAGACCTTTGAAAATAAATAAACATTTAATAAGAGAAATTCTCAAATCAGTTCCACCCTTAAGTTAGGAGATGAGTGCCAGCTACTTGTGAAAGAATTATGAATTGGAAGGGGTAGTACGCCCACGGGGGGGAAGGGGGGGGGCTTTTTTCCTCATAAAATATTTTGAAGGGAGGCTTTTTCGCCCAACTGTCGTTTTATCGTGGGGGCGGCAAAAATAATAGCCCTCCCCGGGCGACACTAAACTTAGCTACGCTGTGCAAGCACAAAATAAGGCGAACACCCACAAATGATGTGATCATCCCGTCCATAAATATTGTACAATGTATAGGTCATCAACATCACGGTCATCTACAGCAGGGCCAGTTGTACAATTTTGTTAACAAATTAAATCGGTGACATGCTTTCCGTCTTAACTACTCTGTACAAGCGGTGACATATGTAGCGGGGCGCCACTTTTTACATAATACGGAGGGCGGAATTTTTGGCCACCTACATAGTTTTTACGTGGACCGGGTGGTGAAAATCTTGACCCGACCCGGGCGGCATTAACCCTAACTTCTCCACTGCTTACAAGTAGAATTTTAGCGTTGTTAAACAACCACACTCTGATATCCTTGCGAACTAGGGAATCTTACTTTCTCTGACAAGTCAGATTAAAAGTTATTATTAGAATGGGACAGAACTGGAACCGGTCGGCAGTGAACTGAGTGGAGTAGCTAGGGTGTGTGGCGCCCTAGTGGTCCTTATTTGCTACTTCTAATTAATGAAAACTACAATTCTTAGCGCCCCCCTCCCACTTGCTATAACTATATGGAAGAAATGGCCCAGTAAAAAGTCACAGGAAAAAAGACACATGACAACTTATTATTTAGCTTAAATTTATTTGTAAGTTCATATAAATGTGGACTATAGACTAAATCTCAGTTAATGATGGAAGTAAGAGACGGCTCATTAAGGATCGTGGTTCAATTCTCGCTTTGGATGAAATATGTCTGTGTGTTATTTGTGTTATGTATACATATCATAATCACACATTTAATTCTATGATTTCTTCATTAGTAGTTACAATGTCCTGCATGAAACCAATAAACACAAATATGACAGATTGAATAACAATAAACGGTAGTAAGCGATTGGGTCAGAGATTAAGCTCTCCCACAAAATGTTTGTGATATGAGTCTCTCCTGAGGTGAGATGTTTTTATTTTATTGGTCGATGTGCGTGTATGATTGTGATTTAAAAGAATCTGCCTCTGATCTCTCCGACACATCTCAATTAGTGTATGATTGTGATTTAAAAGAATCTGCCTCTGATCTCCCCGACACATCTCACTTAGTGTATGATTGTGATTTAAAAGAATCTGCCTCTGATCTCCACGACACATCTCACTTAGTGAAGGAATCAAAGGCAAGTAAGGGGCATTACATTGCGGTACTAGTTTAGTGATAACACTATCCAGACAAAGCATCAATTGCCTCAAAGAGGTCAATGTGGCGTTGGACCGAAAGATAGATCAAATTAGTTTGTTCCCCAATCTTGTCAGACTTTACCAACGTGCTCCCTCGACTGCTCTCATAAAAAGAAATCAATTTTCGTGATACTGCTTTTTTCTTTGATACTTATCTATCAATTTTTTTGTGTAAAACTCACCAAAAAATTCATATTTTTCTAAATGCGTTAGGTTTCCTATTTTGTTATTTTCTTTCTATTACTATATAATATATTATTGTGACTTTCTTCTCAGTCGTTTTTTTTATTTTTGTGACTGTTTCTTTTCCTGCGCGGATTCGTTTCTAAAAAAACCCTTAAACGTCATGAACGCCACTTGACATGTATATTGTTATCGAATGGGTGGAGTGAATACACATTTCTTTTGATTTGTTTATTTAATGTATGTTAATTGTTAAGTTCATGATTATGTTTGTTAAATTTTATGTACAGCGTGGTGAGCATATATAAGGCTATATAAAACTACTACTAATAATTTAATTATTAAATAATAATAAATAATAATGTACCATCTCATTTGCAACATTATTTTATTTGTTGGGGTACAATTTTTCTATCAGTAAAATAAAATAATTTATTGGTTGTCGTTGAAGTAAATCTGTATGCACTATTATACAATAGAAATAACATTGATATTTCTTTCCCTTCGCACCCAAACTCAAAGCTGGTATCCATCGCCAATTAATTTAAAAGTAAGTTAATAAAGTCCATGGGTAATGATGGATAGTTAAATTAATACTTAATGCTAGAAGAGAAAAACACAGTCACGTGCACGTAAAAATGAACCAATTTTAAACCTGTCATTTAAGTTCACTTCACTTGAGGCTACCAGTCGGCACCAGCCAGTCTACGGCGTCTTTCTCACATCGACGTGGAGCCCATGTTGGAGGTGATTAACGAAACCCTTATCGTGACTTCACTTGTGAAGCCTGGCGGAGAGGTCCGCGGCGCAGTGGTCCATTGTGTGAAATTTTAATCACTTGTTACCTTGCGTGTCAACGACAGTTGACCACATGGTCACACTTTCAGGAATGGTCTTTCTGTCCTCATAGCTCCCCACCCCCTCGATCTTACATGACCGATATGAGTCATTAAAATAGTCGCCGTCTGCCGCCAACCCCCATCTCCCCCCCCACCCACCTCCAAAGGTATTGTTAAACCTTTCATATCACCGGGTGGGGATTTTTGACGCTTCATTGGTCAGCGGTCACTATAAGATCGCCTCTAGGGTAAATGTTGGTTTAATATCAGCGGTCTATTCCAAACAGATCGGTACACCTGTTGACATAATAATTGTAGCATTGCTGGCTGTGTGTTTTCACTCTGAATGTTGTTGCTAGAACTCCATGCCGTGTTTGGATAGCTTGACCAGAGAACTTATATAGCAGGTAAGTTGGTTTTATATTATAACCTAACCCTAACCTATATCGTATATATTAAGTAAAATACACGTAAGTTTTTTTAAAAATAAATTATATTCTTAAATGGCAGGTAGTATTATTTTAAAAGTTAAATAGCAGGTAAGCTAATTTATATTAGAGGCCAGGGTGTTCCAACCTATCTAAATTATGTACCCCTATGCACGATTTGACTAAGTGTGCCCCCCCCCCCTTTTTTTTTCTGTGCAAATTGTATAACTAAGTCTCACGACCACTATAAAAGTATAAATACATTTTAATAATGGAAACTAATGGACTAATTTTTATTATTTTATTGACTTGCAAAATGCGCAGTAGAAATTATAAAATAATAAAATTGTGACTTGCGCATCAAAAGTAAAATGTTAATGAAGGTATATATATTATGAATTATATGTTATATATAAGTTAATATAAGTTAAGATTCTTTTATTGATCCTAACAAATGGAAATGTTTTTTTATTACATTGTACATAAACATTTTAGCACATACATGAATAGATATTTTTAAAAAGTTCACATTTTCAGCTAAAACAATTTAATCGCAATACATTCTAAGTTATAGACTTGTTCCATGTCATCGTTTGAGTCAGAGGTCCCCAAACATGTTTGTCTCGTAGACCACTTGCCATGTTTTTCGGTTTTGAGTAGACCCCCTGCTTACCTGATATTGATTTTTTGCAAATTCATTAACTTCAAATGTATTTTTGACAGCCGGTATAATGCTACTCACTTTGAAAGATTTAAATTTATAACGGTAGTGAAGTGTAGTGTTAAAAAAAAAGTTAAAAAAACATGTTAAGTTTTACACATTTATTAATTAAAATCAAACTAAAACGAACCAAATTAAAATTTACTTTCTGTTACATAAAATAAAAAAGCAAAAAATAAATGCTTTTAGTGTGAGGGATGAACCTGGTGCATTCATTCATGGAATGCCAAAAAGAAGTCACGACATGAGATCCACTATCGTTGACCCCCCCCCCCCCCCCATTTTCATTTCATGGACCCCCCAATTTTATTTTCGCTGACATGGACCCCTTGCAAGTTGTCGTCGACCCCTGGGTTTCGACATAGACCACTTTGGGAATCACTGGTTTAGGTTGATTAATTTTTTTAATTCCTTTTTTAAGTGTAGCGGAAATACCCCGACAGTAAATGTCGGCGGCAATACGTAACCTTCCCATCTACTAAAGTTAGACTTGACAGTACATACATTCAAGTAACGCATTTTAAAAGAAATCGAAATTGGTGCAAACTTCTGGGAATTTTGTTTCGCATGCCAATTGAACATAGCATCACAGCCATACATTCATACGTAAAAGAATGATTTTATTTATGATTAAAAATATATTTAACGCGTCTCTCTTCATGTCTATATTATGAATATGTTCATTTTTAGAGGGAAAATTTAAAGTCTATTTCTATACTCCACAGTTTTCATCATCATGGAATATTTGCGTCGTTCATCCCAGAAAATGATGTTCACTTCATGTTTAGTCGGTGTGTTCCTTCTCACCTGGTTGCGCGCCAGTGGCGCCATCTTCAAGGCCAATGCTTTTCGACCAATCATTTGGTCCAAATATCACAGCAGAGGAACGCCGATACTCTTCGGTCTGATCCGAGAGAATGAGAGCACAGTTCATATGTACCCACAGTTGTCTGCCTTTGATCGTGACACTTCTGGAGCCGGTCAGTTCATCTGCGGCTACGCAATTCTCAGAAACAGGAAGCAGGGGCCGATTCCTTTCGAGATCATCCTGCACGACAAACTCATCGGTACGGCAGAAGTTCGCGTGAAGCCCAACTCTCAGCTGAGTGTCGTCACGCAACAGTTTTACAAAATTAGCGTCGTGGCCAGGGATTGTGGGAGGCCCGCGAAGATTTCCAAAAAAGCCTACGTCCTCATCAAGGTTGTTCACCCCGAAGATGACGTCACCCTTGCCAAAGAAACATACTCGGCGTTTGTCGAGGAAGGACGTATGTACGACTCGATACTGACCATCAAAGGAACTGACGTAGAGAATTTTAAAGGCTCCACGGCGGTGTGTGGGTACGAAATCGTCACTGACGACGTCCCGTTTGAGATTTCCCCCGAGGGAGTTTTGAAGAATTTAGAACCGCTGGACTATTCTTTCAAAAAGGAATACTTCTTCGGCGTAGTCGCCAACGATTGCTCCTCTGACGGCAAATCTAAACCTCTCTTCATCAAAGTTTTAGTAACACCCAACTACGAAATCAGTTCGTCGCCGCCCACGGCGAACATTCAGTCGAGCGTGGAGGCCATCCACCAGAGGATCGAGGAGTATCCCAGTTCAGACTCTCGCGACTCCGAGCACACACCCATGGATTTCAGCGCTGTGTTCATAATTGTAACGTGTGTCATCTTATTAGTGGTCATAGTTGTGTTTGTTAGTTTTATCTGGACTGAGAGACGGAGGAGGAGAGAAGAATTCCAATACAGCGTTGAAGAAGAAGATTTGGAGTGGGATCATTCAACACTGAACCTCATAAAACAATGAGTGGATTCAAAAGAAGACATGCCAGGTAGTGGTTCTAAAAGTACAAAAAGAAATGCCTGGTAGTGATTGTAACAGTACACAAAGACATGCCAGGTAGTGGCTCTAACAGTAAACAAAGACATGCCAGGTAGTGGCTGATACATGTTAACTTTCAATGATTCAAGTGTCTTCGCTCTTCGTCTAGTGTAGTTTTAAACATTCTTACTTCCAAAGCACAACTATCATTTACAATTTATATTGTATGGTCTTATAATTTATATCTGTATATAAACATGTAATATATTTTTTTATGTTAGTAATACGTGGAACCTTTTATTGACGTTCGACTTCGGTCAGTGGTGTGGTCTAGTACGTGCTGACATAGGTACATGATGACATAGGCATAGGCTGACATGGCTAAAATTGTGATATAACGAGACATGAGGGTGATACCGTTGTATAAGGGAGTTGTAACACCGCACTAGGGATCTAAGCCTGTATAGGTAAAATACGACAGTGTTTCGGATACATTGTTTATTTTAAAAATCCTTTATTTTAAATGTGAACACTTTACGGAGAATTGGTGTGAGGGGAAAGGCTTAACACGTGCGCTCTTCAATGGACAGTTAATATGTTAAAATTTTATTATTAAAAAAAAAATAACATCTGATATTTACACAAATGAAGAAGTGAGTAAATTGTGCAGTGTCGGATTCACGTTTACTACGAGGTTTATCGTGCAATAATTGGGTAAAGAGTGTTTTTTTGTGTCTAAAACTACAGCCCTCATATTTTTTTCCAGTAATAATGCTTCATAGAAACTTGTTTACTTGGGACTGAGTCTCTTGCATGTATTATGTGAGACCAATAACACCAAGCACTAGAGCAATTGGAGATACGATTGCTTACATTGTCTTGAAATTTGGTTGCATGTAAAACAAATAGTAATCTACAAAATTGAATGTCCATTTTTCTACCATTTATTTCAATGCAATCATACAACGGACTGGTCATTCACAGTCGACTTTGTCTGCCTCCCACCAAACAACGGACTGGTTATTCACAGTCGACTGTGTTAGCCTCCCACCAAACAACGGACTGGTTATTCACAGTCGACTGTGTCTGCCTCCCACCAAACAACGGACTGGTTATTCACAGTCGACTGTGTCTGCCTCCCACCAAACAACGGACTGGTTATTCACAGTCGACTGTGTCTGCCTCCCACCAAACAACGGAGTGGTCATTCACAGTCGACTGTGTCTGCCTCCCACCAAACAACGGACTGGTTATTCACAGTCGACTGTGTTAGCCTCCCACCAAACAACGGACTGGTTATTCACAGTCGACTGTGTCTGCCTCCCACCAAACAACGGACTGGTTATTCACAGTCGACTGTGTCTGCCTCCCACCAAACAACGGACTGGTTATTCACAGTCGACTGTGTCTGTCTCCCACCAAACAACGGACTGGTCATTCACAGTCGACTGTGTCTGCCTCCCACCAAACAACGGACTGGTTATTCACAGTCGACTGTGTCTGCCTCCAATCATACACAATTTTAATTTCATTATTTTTATAATGAGCAGTATGAAAAAATGTTCGCATGACGTCATTGATCAGTTGTTGTCTTCAAGACGTGGTGATCAGTTATTTATAAGCTGTAAATACTGTGCGTACTAATATAGAAAGTTTACTTGTATAAATACTTGTGAATCGCGAACATATTGCCATAATAAATGTTTCTAATTAATAATTTCAAAATTCTTCTTTGTTATGAATGCCAAGTTTTAAATAGCATGTCGTGATCTATGACGTTTTTGCTTATCTTTAGATTTATAAAAATTCAAAATGGCGACTCAACCGTTATATAATGATTTCAACTATTATTATGTAAAATGGTCCAAACGTAATGTATCGTTGGATGAAATCACAACTAAGAAGATGGGCAAGAGAGTAAATCAATTATATAACAGTGGCAATTAAATATGATTTAAAGCTGAAGTGTTTCAACAATTAGTTACAAGTAACGATATGAACACGTGATCTAGAAAAGAGATGTTATGCTTAAGGGACGTCCATTAATTACGTCAACAAAATAGGTGGTGGGAAAAGTTTGACAATTGTTGACAGAGGGCAGTTGATTCAATATAGACTGACGTCAAAGATTATAATTTTCTTATATATATATAAACATATAGAGAGGGGGTGATTCAATTAATGGCATACAGAGAGAATGATCTATAGAGAGGGGGTGATTCAATTAATGGCATACAGAGAGAATGATCTTTTAAGCGCCAAGTAGTTAAACTAGACAAGGATGATGTCAGTAGACAAGTATGATGTCAGTAGACAAGTATGATGTCAGTAGACAAGGATGATGTCAGTAGACAAGGATGATGTCAGTAGACAAGGATGATGTCAGTAGACAAGGATGATGTCAGTAGACAAGGATGATGTCAGTAGACAAGGATGATGTCAGTAGACAAGGATGATGTCAGTAGACAAGGATGATGTCAGTAGACAAGGATGATGTCAGTAGACAAGGATGATGTCAGTAGACAAGGATGATGTCAGTAGACAAGGATGATGTCAGTAGACAAGGATGATGTCAGTAGACAAGGATGATTTCAGTAGACAAGGATGATGTCAGTAGACAAGGATGATGTCAGTAGACAAGGATGATGTCAGTAGACAAGGATGATGTCAGTAGACAAGGATGATGTCAGTAGACAAGGATGATGTCAGTAGACAAGGATGATGTCAGTAGACAAGGATGATGTCAGTAGACAAGTATGATGTCAGTAAACAAGGATGATGTCAGTAGACAAGTATGATGTCAATAAACAAGGATGATGTCAGTAGACAAGTATGATGTCAATAAACAAGGATGATGTCAGTAGACAAGTATGATGTCAATAAACAAGAATGATGTCAGTTGACAAGTATGATGTCAATAAACAAGGATGATGTCAGCAGACAAGGATGATATAAGTAGATAAGGATGATGTCAATAGGCAACGATGTCAGGCGGTTCCATTATAATATTAAAATAATAAATTAAACAGTTATTATTATTATTTTTAAGGTGGTTTTATATATTGCAGTATCCCATCTCAGGGCTAGGCTCACAGCGCTTCGCACAAAAATTAGCAATTACAGAAAATTATACATTTAAAAACGACAATTGGTGAAAAGTTTGACCTCACCCACCCAAGTACTATCTACCCCTGTCTAGTCATGGACAACACCCAGCAGAATTGAGCTTTGTTTATCAGTCAGAGGGGAGGGGGGATAATGAGTCGGTATAGTACAGTTTAAAGAGATGGGTCTTTATAACTTGTATTGAAATAAACATTTGCACCCGCATGAGTTTATTGTGGGATTGTTCGAAGAATATTTAATATTAAGATTTTATTTTAAATTTGTTATTTTCAGACTTATCTATTATCTAACTTTATTTTAAAAACTTTTTTTGGTGATATTTTTCTGTGACATTTTCTAGCACAATGTGTGACTTTGTTCCGCTCACCCATTATTTGTATGATATTCCCTGCAAAGGTAAGACCGATTATGATATCTCACTGGCCAACCATCTAATTTGCTAATCGATAACAACAGACACTAGACTTCGATCTTATAGACTATAGACAATGAGCTGAGAATAGATACACTGTGTGCAGGGCCGGCCTTAGGCCACTGCAACCTATGCGGTCGCAGATGGCCCCGCACTTTCATAGGCCCCGCGCTAATTCTATTTTCTAATACAAAATCTTAATTTTCACTTATTATCCTTATCCTTACCCAGACTGGGCCTCACGCGATCCGTTTCGCATAGGGCCCCGCAATTGTTAGGGTCGGCCCTGACTGTGTGATTGACAAGGAAATAGATACACTGTGTGATTGACATGAACGGCGCAGGACCGGGTGGTCATCTGGTGGAAGTTAGTATATAGACCTACGGCTAGTGCTGTCACACACAACTACATCTGTGTGGAAGTCAGTATATAGGCCTACGGCTAGTGCTGTCACACACAACTACATCTGCGTGGAAGTCAGTATATAGGCCTACGGCTAGTGCTGTCACACACAACTACATCTGTGCGGAAGTCAGTATATAGGCCTACGGCTAGTGCTGTCACACACAACTACATCTGTGTGGAAGTCAGTATATAGGCCTAAGGCTAGTGCTGTCACACACAACTACATCTGTGTGGATCTCAAACTACATCTGTGTGGATATCAAACAACTACATCTGTGTGGATATCAAACAACTACATCTGTGTGGATCTCAAACAAATATATCTGTGTGGATTTCAAACAATTACATATGTGTGGATCACACGCAATTTCAAGTGTGTTGACCACATGCAACCACATCTGAGTTGATCTCAAATGAGTGCAGCTGAGTGGACCACACACAACTACACCTGTGTGGACGACACACAACTATGCCTACATCTGTGTGGATTACACACAACCACATCTTAGAGATCACCAATGCAACGTAGCAAGAAGTACGCACATGTCCATCTTGATATAATGCGGTATAATTAATAACAGCCAACGTTGTCCGGCCAGTCCGAGGCAACAATACTTAAACACACACAATGTTCATTGAAGCGGAACTTCGCTGATAGAAATTGTTTGCCGTGTCCAACGACACACAAAACAATGCCCCAGCCGGGGATAGTGAAATTTGGACAGTGCCCAGCTTGGAGCAGAGTGGTCCCAATGTTTGTAAGGAAAGCTAAAAGCTGCAAATATTGCCCAATCTCTAATCAGTACAAACTTGAGTACCGAGTTTCTTACCTCGATTTGGACTGGTTCTAGTTATCATGCAATATGTAATAAATACAACCCCTAAAATCTTCGCAAATTGATTTATTAAATACATAGGAACAGCCTTCATTTTAGCATAGTAGTTAACATAAAGACAGTGACTACATTCGCACTGTGGCTACATACAGCCAGTGACTTCATTAGTACAGTGACTTGACAGTGACTACGTAAGGGCAGTGGCTAGGCTATATCAGGATAGGGAATCGTTAGAACATCGCATAGGCGAGCACAGTGGACACTGGATTTCTTCTGCTAACTTTGACGTGTAAGTTATTGTTATTTTCAAACTGTTTTTTTTTTCATATAAAGATATATTTTTGATTGGTCTCTCTAAATGTTGGGGGAATGTTAAGTAAATGACGAAGTGTTAACACACGACTCAGATTCTTCCAAGTATAAAAGTAAATACCATTTGTTTGTGACATAATGATACAGAGGCGTAGCTAGAGTGTTTGGCGCCCGGGGACAAGATTCATTTTAAAGCGCCTCCCCCCTTTCACATTTTGGCGCCCCTAAATAGTTTACGCCTGGGGACATATGTCCTCCCTGACACCCCCCCCCCCCATTCGCTACGCCTCTGTAACGATATGCATCTCATTGTGATAGTGAATTGTTTTTTTTTCTGAATGCTACCTTCTTGCAGACAATTAGCTGTGTAAGCCAAAAGCATAGCCTTTTAGTGTTCTTTGAATTGGACTTATGGCAATAGTTCATTCTAAATATAACTTACACAACATACATTTATTTATGAGGAACTAATTGAATTCATCTTAAAAATAAAATTTTAAGGCTTTAGTCACAAGGGGCCATCCATTAATTATGTTAATAATTGTAGAAAATATTTGACTTCCTCACTAACCCTTGTCAACAACTGTCAATCTTTCAAGGACCCCCCTCAAAATGTTACATTAGTACCAACCAGAATCTATGACTAGAGACAATGTTACAATAGTAACTACTAGAATCTATGACTGGAGACAATGTTACAATAGTAACTACTAGAATCTATGACTAGAGACAATGTTACAATAGTAACTACTAGAATCTATGACTAGAGACAATGTTACAATAGTAACTACTAGAATCTATGACTAGAGACAATGTTACAATAGTAACTACTAGAATCTATGACTAGAGACAATGTTACAATAGTAACTACTAGAATCTATGACTAGAGACAATGTTACAATAGTAACTACTAGAATCTAGAACTAGAGACAATGTTACAATAGTAACTACTAGAATCTATGACTAGAGACAATGTTACAATAGTAACTACTAGAATCTATGACTAGAGACAATGTTACAATAGTAACTACTAGAATCTATGACTAGAGACAATGTTACAATAGTAACTACTAGAATCTAGGACTAGAGACAATGTTACAATAGTAACTACTAGAATCTATGACTAGAGACAATGTTACAATAGTAACTACTAGAATCTATGACTAGAGACAATGTTACAATAGTAACTACTAGAATCTATGACTAGAGACAATGTTACAATAGTAACTACTAGAATCTATGACTAGAGACAATGTTACAATAGTAACTACTAGAATCTATGACTAGAGACAATGTTACAATAGTAAGTACTAGAATCTATGACTAGAGACAATGATTAGTAACAACTAGAATCTATGACTAGAGACAATGTTACAATAGTAACTACTAGAATCTAGGACTAGAGACAATGTTACAATAGTAACTACTAGAATCTATGACTAGAGACAATGTTACAATAGTAACTACTAGAATCTATGACTAGAGACAATGTTACAATAGTAACTACTAGAATCTATGACTAGAGACAATGTTACAATAGTAACTACTAGAATCTAGGACTAGAGACAATGTTACAATAGTAACTACTAGAATCTATGACTAGAGACAATGTTACAATAGTAACTACTAGAATCTATGACTAGAGACAATGTTACAATAGTAACTACTAGAATCTATGACTAGAGACAATGTTACAATAGTAACTACTAGAATCTATGACTAGAGACAATGTTACAATAGTAACTACTAGAATCTATGACTAGAGACAATGTTACAATAGTAAGTACTAGAATCTATGACTAGAGACAATGATTAGTAACAACTAGAATCTATTAGAGACAATGTTACATTAGTAAAAACCATAATCTTTGACTAGAGACAATGTTACATTAGTAAAAACCATAATCTTTGACTAGAGACAATGTTACATTAGTAAAAACCATAATCTATGACTAGAGACAATGTTACATTAGTAAAAACCATAATCTATGACTAGAGACAATGTTACATTAGTAAAAATCATAATCTATGACTAGAGACAATGTTACTTTAGTAAAGATCATAATCTATGACTAGAGACAATGTTACTTTAGTAAAGATCATAATCTATGACTAGAGACAATGTTACATTAGTAACAACTAGAATCTATTAGAGACAATGTTACATTAGTAACAACTAGAATCTATTAGAGACAATGTTACATTAGTAACAACTAGAATCTATTAGAGACAATGTTACTTTAGTAAAGATCATAATCTATGACTAGAGACAATGTTACATTAGTAACAACTAGAATCTATTAGAGACAATGTTACATTAGTAACAACTAGAATCTATTAGAGACAATGTTTCTTTAGTAAAAATCATAATCTATGACTAGAGACAATGTTACATTAGTAAAAATCATAATCTATGACTAGAGACAATGTTACATTAGTAAAAATCATAATCTATGACTAGAGACAATGTTACATTAGTAAAAATCATAATCTATGACTAGAGACAATGTTACATTAGTGAAAATCATAATCTATGACTAGAGACAATGTTACATTAGTAAAAATCATAATCTATGACTAGAGACAATGTTACATTAGTAAAAATCATAATCTATGACTAGAGACAATGTTACATTAGTAACTACTAGAATCTATGACTAGAGACAATGTTACAATAGTAACTACTAGAATCTATGACTAGAGACAATGTTACATTAATAACTACTAGAATCTATGACTAGAGACAATGTTACATTAGTAACTACTAGAATCTATGACTAGAGACAATGTTACAATAGTAAGTACTAGAATCTATGACTAGAGACAATGTTACAATAGTAACTACTAGAATCTATGACTAGAGACAATGTTACAATAGTAAGTACTAGAATCTATGACTAGAGACAATGTTACAATAGTAACTACTAGAATCTATGACTAGAGACAATGTTACAATAGTAACTACTAGAATCTATGACTAGAGACAATGTTACAATAGTAAGTACTAGAATCTATGACTAGAGACAATGTTACAATAGTAAGTACTAGAATCTATGACTGGAGACAATGTTACAATAGTAACTACTAGAATCTATGACTAGAGACAATGTTACAATAGTAACTACTAGAATCTATGACTAGAGACAATGTTACAATAGTAAGTACTAGAATCTCTGACTAGAGACAATGTTACAATAGTAAGTACTAGAATCTATGACTAGAGACAATGTTACAATAGTAAGTACTAGAATCTATGACTAGAGACAATGTTACAATAGTAACTACTAGAATCTATGACTGGAGACAATGTTACAATAGTAACTACTAGAATCTATGACTAGAGACAATGTTACAATAGTAACTACTAGAATCTATGACTAGAGACAATGTTACAATAGTAAGTACTAGAATCTATGACTAGAGACAATGTTACAATAGTAACTACTAGAATCTATGACTAGAGACAATGTTACAATAGTAACTTCTAGAATCTATGACTAGAGACAATGTTACAATAGTAACTACTAGAATCTATGACTAGAGACAATGTTACAATAGTAACTACTAGAATCTATGACTAGAGACAATGTTACAATAGTAAGTACTAGAATCTATGACTAGAGACAATGTTACAATAGTAAGTACTAGAATCTATGACTAGAGACAATGTTACAATAGTAAGTACTAGAATCTATGACTAGAGACAATGTTACAATAGTAACTACTAGAATCTATGACTAGAGACAATGTTACAATAGTAACTACTAGAATCTATGACTAGAGACAATGTTACAATAGTAAGTACTAGAATCTATGACTAGAGACAATGTTACAATAGTAAGTACTAGAATCTATGACTAGAGACAATGTTACAATAGTAAGTACTAGAATCTATGACTAGAGACAATGTTACAATAGTAACTACTAGAATCTATGACTGGAGACAATGTTACAATAGTAACTACTAGAATCTATGACTAGAGACAATGTTACAATAGTAACTACTAGAATCTATGACTAGAGACAATGTTACAATAGTAAGTACTAGAATCTATGACTAGAGACAATGTTACAATAGTAACTACTAGAATCTATGACTAGAGACAATGTTACAATAGTAACTACTAGAATCTATGACTAGAGACAATGTTACAATAGTAACTACTAGAATCTATGACTAGAGACAATGTTACAATAGTAACTACTAGAATCTATGACTAGAGACAATGTTACAATAGTAAGTACTAGAATCTATGACTAGAGACAATGTTACAATAGTAAGTACTAGAATCTATGACTAGAGACAATGTTACAATAGTAACTACTAGAATCTATGACTAGAGACAATGTTACAATAGTAACTACTAGAATCTATGACTAGAGACAATGTTACAATAGTAACTACTAGAATCTATGACTAGAGACAATGTTACAATAGTAAGTACTAGAATCTATGACTAGAGACAATGTTACAATAGTAAGTACTAGAATCTATGACTAGAGACAATGTTACAATAGTAACTACTAGAATCTATGACTAGAGACAATGTTACAATAGTAACTACTAGAATCTATGACTAGAGACAATGTTACAATAGTAACTACTAGAATCTATGACTAGAGACAATGTTACAATAGTAACTACTAGAATCTATGACTAGAGACAAATGTTACAATAGTAAGTACTAGAATCTATGACTAGAGACAATGTTACAATAGTAACTACTAGAATCTATGACTAGAGACAATGTTACAATAGTAACTACTAGAATCTATGACTAGAGACAATGTTACAATAGTAACTACTAGAATCTATGACTAGAGACAATGTTACAATAGTAACTACTAGAATCTATGACTAGAGACAATGTTACAATAGTAACTACTAGAATCTATGACTAGAGACAATGTTACAATAGTAACTACTAGAATCTATGACTAGAGACAATGTTACAATAGTAAGTACTAGAATCTATGACTAGAGACAATGTTACAATAGTAACTACTAGAATCTATGACTAGAGACAATGTTACAATAGTAACTACTAGAATCTATGACTAGAGACAATGTTACAATAGTAACTACTAGAATCTATGACTAGAGACAATGTTACAATAGTAACTACTAGAATCTATGACTAGAGACAATGTTACAATAGTAACTACTAGAATCTATGACTAGAGACAATGTTACAATAGTAACTACTAGAATCTATGACTAGAGACAATGTTACAATAGTAACTACTAGAATCTATGACTAGAGACAATGTTACAATAGTAACTACTAGAATCTATGACTAGAGACAATGTTACAATAGTAACTACTAGAATCTATGACTAGAGACAATGTTACAATAGTAACTACTAGAATCTATGACTAGAGACAATGTTACAATAGTAAGTACTAGAATCTATGACTAGAGACAATGTTACAATAGTAACTACTAGAATCTATGACTAGAGACAATGTTACAATAGTAACTACTAGAATCTATGACTAGAGACAATGTTACAATAGTAACTACTAGAATCTATGACTAGAGACAATGTTACAATAGTAAGTACTAGAATCTATGACTAGAGACAATGTTACAATAG